>VDFB02373365.1:5005910-5037744 GCA_007258455.2 Sequoia sempervirens
GAACATTTTTCTGTGTGGAAGGCAAACAAAAAAATAGTGGTTCAAAAATGAGGAATTTGTCTTCTGCACCAAATGAGAAATATTCACAATATGTGCTAGGAAGGAATAAGTCCATAAGATCAAGTATGCAAGAACCGAGAATTGCAAAATTGGCTTACATTTGACTTCCAAACACAATTTTTCACACTTTTCGATGTTCCAACATAAGTCAAAAAGTATATGTGCGTAAGTTGTAAAGTATACACTTGAATACATGTAACTCATATCTATTGAACCATTAATTTATAATGCAAATATGGACACCATCAATAAAAAAGATTTGTATTAATCAAATAGCCATGTACGCATGTACATCAATATATGTCAATATAAGTATAAAATATAGTTACAAAAAGCCATATAGGCTTACGAGAATTCCATATAGGCATACAATGTCAAATATATCGAATACAAAATATGTACAAAATTGCCATGTAGGCATACAACAAAGGGCTCTACATTCAAAATTCATTTCTCTCCATGCTCTGGTTCAAATACAATTTTCTTTCCCTTTCCTGGGTGACCCGATGGTAATAAATCTGTCACCCGTTTCTGTTGAGGGGAACTGCTCTTTGCTCCTCCTACGATTTAGCTCTGATCAAGTTTCAAAAGCATGACCCACAATAAGAAGTAAAGACATTAATATATAGAAATTACATTATAAAAATTAATATATTTAACAAAATTTAATCATATGGCCATCAAAAGCGATCGTTCTCTTAAGAATGTTTGCGTAATTAACAGGGCATGCTTTCGAGGGCCACGTATAAATAATCAAATGGGGAATTAAACTGTGAATCAATAATGGTTTGATTTCTCACTAGAACTAGTTCATCTATAACAATGAATGTAAATTGAAATTTAGTAATTTGCCTCATACCTCCCCTATCACAGCCATCGAGGATTCTATTGCATTAGAAACACCAATATCCATTGCCCTTGTTATGTTGGGTGGTGTTTCTGTCACCAACATCTGAAAATAAAACAACAAATTATTCAATCTACCCCAAAATAGTTATCGAGATTTGAGTAATGCTTTGAGTTTGAATGATGTGTAATGCAAGCGTAAGCTTAACAATATGATTATCAATTTTTAAAAAGCAATAACCTGGGACAATCACATTGAAAAACAAAAGACCCTTTAGGACAAATTTTAAGTGAAAAAACGTCAAAACACAATGTAAAATATGACAACCAATATGAGAAGAAGATATGATCAAGTCAAAAGGAGCTTTGATATTACCCAACTGAGTTAAGTATGACAAATCCAAGTATCACTGTCGCAAGGAATGGAGTAAGAGCTAAATAAAGATATAATGACAAATCCAAGTATCACTGTTGCAAGGAATGGAGTAAGAGCTAAATAAAGATACAACAACAATAAAAAATGATGGAGCTAACTTGGAAAGGGCCTATTCTTCAAAACCCTTATTAAACGCTTGTCATAGTTTAAGATATGCAATAAATGTTTGACAATGGAATTAACCTTTTGAGGATGACAATGATTAAATTGAGGTCTCCTTTTACCACGAAAAGACTGAATATTCTTTCTTTGGCCTATCATTATGATTTTTAAGTTTCTTCACTTGAGTTAAATATAATAGTCAAGTGTTTATACCAAAGATGATAGAGAAAATAATCATGAAAAGGAGAATATGATGGTGATCAATGACAAGTCAGTGGCACATTTGACAATTGAAAGAGTAGAGGAATGCATAGTGAACATCATGGTACAACTTATGATATAAATTAAGCCACATGGTTGATGTGCTTTGAATCCTTGCATCTAAAGGAAAATTTCTTAACATAAATACTGCTAGGGAATTTCAATGTTGCCATTGTAGTTGGCATTAAAGCTGGTACCTGCAACATTGAAAATTATCCTTATATAAGAATTCCCTCCATCTTGTTGATTGGCTTGTAACACTCTTGATGGTGGTTGTATGAAATCTAATTATGATTCCTCTTCTACATTAGAGGGTTTGTATCCTTGATCTGACCCTTCTGAATTATCAGAATCAAAATCACTAGCTTCCATATTCAAAAATTCCCAACCAACATCTTCAATAAATTTATCTAGATCATTAGTAATAGTCTTACAAATTGGTTGCCAATTCAAGTTCATTCTACTTTCATAATACTTTATATCCATGGAGTTCATCCATTCCTTGATGTCATCAAGTGAAGATTGAGGAATGGCGTACATATGGAGTACATCTCGCTTGAATTATTTGAAAACAATAGCCATATCAAATCCCTTTTTCCCAAGTCCTACTCTCTCAAGGTTAACAATCTCAATCTCAGTAATAGTGATTACTAAGAAAGGTAATTCCACCAACTCTACCAAAAAATTTACCATAGGAACAATAAAAGCAGAGGATTTGAAAGGAACTCCATGAAAACCAAGCTCTCTAAATGCTATATAAAATTCTAGTTCAAAATATTTTAGATGAGGTTGCTCCCATAGCTCTCTTACTCGCTTGACAAATCCTTGAAACTATGTATTGATTTTATTTTTCCTATTCCTCTCTTATTGTTCTTCCTTAATTTCATCAAGATCATACATTGACCTTCTTTCCCCTCCTAAAGTTTGGACCACATCCATTACCTCCACATAAAACTGGACATCCTTGGTCTTAATGGTTCCCACGACATGATATGGTTATGCAAATGAAAATGAAGAAAAGTAATCATCTCCTTATCCATTGGCTGGAAGAATGCATGCTTAATGTTTTGATACATGATATCAGCTCTCTCTTCTGCTCTTGTTGAATATCAAAATCCAGTATGGTGGGCCTCCAGAGTTCTAGTCATCTTTCTTCCTCTTCCACCAAATGTTGTCTTGGTCCACATGTTTGCCAGCCTAATTGGCTTTGTTTTTGAAAGCTGAAGTTTCTCCTAAGTCACCAGTGTAGCTCTCTCTACCTTTTCAAGTTCTCTTTCATTTCTACAGATCATCTTTGGGATTTAGTCATTTGTACCACATGGTTGATGTGCTTTGAATCCTTGCATCTAAGGGGTTTAAAACCTTAGGTGCCTTAGATGAGAAAAAGAAGTAATGTTTTTCTTTTCTTTTTATGTGAGGACCTAGTAGTGAGATAAAAGAGGACTGTATAGAAAAATGAAAAAAGAAGACATAAAAATTCATGGACCATACTATATCACCAACATGCTAGCTAACAAGGACATGAATGTAGTAGATTTAGGTATGATAGGGGTATTGCAAGGTATATTTGAGGAATATATAAGAATGAAGAAGAATTCAATGGATCAAATTAGTGTCAAATGTTTTCCTAAAAGATCTCCCACACCCTATTAGGGAATTTAATCATTTCTAAGCATTTTCCACATCCTATGGGAAAGTTTGAGGAGGCTCCAATAGTTGAGAGTTTAATGAGTACTTATAACTTCTTTCCATGCAATCATGATTAGTTAGAGAACATATAGGGAAACTTGATGAGCTATGCAACAAATGAAGAGAATATAGGGTATTTTGACCTAGTCTTAAGCATCTCCAAGCATCTAGGAGATATTGAAGGAGTCAAGTGGCTGATAGATAGGGTCGAGGATAGAAGTTTTATTTTTGGTTACATTGACATCATGTGTAGGACATCCATAGTCTTATTCTTGGTTACGTTGACATGACAAAAAATTATATAGGATGGAGTAGAATGTAGCTCTACCTTTGTCAATTCCATGTTAAATTTTTATTATATATAGCTTGCTAGTGTAGGAATTCTAAGACAAACAATCATAGTAGGACGATTCTTAAAAGCTTGAATAATAACCTAGTGAACCCATATACTCTTATGACTATATATACACAAATCTAGATTAAACTTAAAATTCATTAGTTAAGTTCTCTTTATTCTATATTACCTCCATGAATGTTTGATTAAATCTACTCGCACTCGAAGGTGTTCCCTTGAATCCTTCGACAGTACCCTGTTCAACATCCAAAATAACATATTAAAATACCATTCGTAAAACAATGCTATTAACACATGTGTACTAAATTTAGAATTGTTTACTAACTTTACATACCCCACTGATAGGTGTACTACAAAAATAAACAGGCTATGACTAGTATATCCAGGCTCAACGCTATGACCCTGCAATTTTATTAAAATAATAAAACTAAATTAGTTAATCTTGCATTTCACAATCAAAATTTAATAAACTAAATTCAATGAACATGTTGAATTTTACCTGACTGTCAATACCATATACATCATGCAGAATGTCAGCCGCCCTCTCCATCCCCGTAGATGCATACGGATCAGGCTGCGTAAAAGGATATGGATCCTACATAGCACCCTCCTGAGGGCCGGTAGGGTCATACAAACAAGTGGCTCCACAAGATCAACACACATGGCCTCGAAGGCCACCACCTAAAGACTCCCCTGGATTGCGTTGTACAATGGGGCTAGTGTGGTGGATGACACTCCGAATCAAGGATATGATCGCCTACAAAGTCTTTACATCAGCACTCTTCTTTGCAACTGCAGGCATCACAATCTGCTCAGGAGGGTGCCTAGCGAGATGTCGTCTCCCCTGTCGTGTAGGATCTGGCTGTGCACTGGGCCTATCTTGTGCTGACCCCCCACCTCTCCCCTAAAACTCCCTCATATCAAAATAATTCAGGATTTGGTTCAACACAAACTCACAGTATAATTTCCTAAGAAAATATTGGGGGACTTCATAGTTATTGGACAGTGGGTAATCAAAGACCATATACCATCTGTCATAAAAACAGTTCCTAATCTCTTGGTGGTGGCACCAATGGATAGGAAACCTCTTTACATTGAGGGTGAGATTTTGATTTGTTCTAGGGTCAATGAATAGAGAGCACAAATCGCCTTTAGTAATCTTTAAATATTTAACTTGTTTATATGATAATTTGTCTACATAATATGCCCTCGATGTTTGCCTCCTATTTTGCCATCCAGATATTTGTTGGGTAATTGCATCCACATTTTTTAACAAATCCTTCAATGTATCTGCTAGATGTATCCTTTCTGTGGTTGAAGAATTTTGATCACTCAACCTACTAATAAGATCCTCATCTTCTTTTCTATTGTTTTCAATTTCACTCCTCAAATTTTCTTGAGTGTCGGGAGGGTATTGAGAGAATGGTGGGGGAGGTTGATTTTGTTGAGGTTGATTTGGTTGAGGATTTCCTACAAATTAAAAAAAAATCATTCATTTCTAAACTAAAACAAACAAAATCAATTTAAAACAAAAAAATTCATAACAAATACCAAATTAAACTTACCTTTTGCATCTCTTCGTCGTCGTGGTGCCATATTTGTGAAGAAAATTCAACTGAAGTTGATGAAATGTGAAGAAATCACCTCCCCAACAACGTGAGCGCGTAATGCAGGGTTTTTGGCCGCGGGTGGAGATGAAAACCAGTAAAAAGCAAATGACAAATGATACTTCGATTGAATTTTTTTTTTGCTTTTAAAAATCCATAACTCATACGCGTTATAACGTGTACGCGTTATGTCGCATTTTTCACTTTTTTGGCCACAAAAGTGCGACCATCTTGGTGCACTTCCCTCGTAATCTACCTCAAGTTAGACAAGTGTTTAAGGAATTGTTTGATGTCAAGGATAGAAAATTAAGAGCACTCTTAGTGCTTCTATCACTTTACTAACCTAAGATTAGGTTCAGACCAAGCAAGAAAATTTTTGGGACATGAACTATGCCTTGAACAGCTATCTGCCAAAGGACAACAATACAAGAAAGGGACAACAATGAGGCACATTGGCATCTCATATGGCATCTGTACATATAGAAAGTGTAAAAGGACAGTGAAGGGTACTAAAGTCTTGTGTCCCCAAAAAGTTACCCAAAAATTAGAAACTCGCCCATAAATAGAGCTCCTCATTAGTTTGGAGCCAAAACAACATTCAAATTTGAGTTTTAGGCATTTTGGTGCTGAAAAATTACAACTTGAAGTTCAAATTTCAAAAGAACATTTGCAATTGTATCTTCTAGAAAGTGCGCTAACTTCCCAGGGCCATAACTTTTGATCCATGACTCCGATTCGCAAACTGTTTGAACCATTGGAAAGGTCTCGAAGTCAATAATGTGCTCAAAATTTTCTATGCCAATTTCAGTAAGTTTTGGGGCCGTTCTAGGAACTCTAAGTGCCTCAAATCTAACTCAGAAGATTTTCAAGTGCAAATCTGGGAAACTAAAATTGCAATATCTTTCAACCCAGGAATAGAAAATAAAAACCATAAATTGGGAATTTTGTTATGGAAAAAAGGGTATCCAAAAATGTAAAAACATCTAAAAACCAAGAAACTTGAAATTTAACTATTTTTGGGTGATGCAAGATTGCCCTTACACCACTGGATGCTCCTGCATCAAGTCTATTGAAAACTTAGTTGAAAATGTTTTAAATGATGACTAAGACACTAAATGATAGAATAACTAAAATAATGAGAGAAATACTATGACAATGATAAGAAAAAGAAAGGAGATAATGCAACTCACGAAGAGTCCAGTTCACCAACAAGCTCGACATGGACAATCACCTACACACAACCAAGAAGGGAAAAATATAAGGTTATTTTGGGGCTTGCCATAGTCAAACCCCTGCTTTGGTGTTTCCACCTCCATGAACAACTAGATAGATAAAGGAGTAGAAATAAGATAAAGAAACTATGTTGGAAAGTAAAATATCAAATGCTACGAGAAACACTATCCTACTCAAATCTAACAACAAAGTAATAGTAAGAAAGCAATACCACCCACGACCAAAGGCACTCAAGGCCAATGAGAGAGGAATGCAAGTCTACAACTATGGAAAAGTCGACATGGCTGCTATTAGTGTAATTAATTATTTATTACACTAGCATAAGTTTAACTTAGGCCTTGCATTTAATTAATTAAGTCCTAGGTTGCATTATTAGATAAATCATAAATAAGGGGGTAATTACCCTTTCCATGTTTGTAGGGATAAGATTCCTTCTAGAAGATGAGTTGTCCTTCTAGATTTCATATTATTTTCTTGTTCATATCATTGTCATTTCAGAAAAAATAGGGCTTTATCTCATATTGTTTGGCAAAAAAATATTTGGGAAATTTTATATAGTTTGCAAAAATATATTTGGAGAGACCAGCTAATATATTCTATGGTCAACATCATCCTTTTAATCCACAGAATATAATTCATCAGCATTGACATATACATTTGGGATTTGATTTATTTTTCATCGACATTTTATTTGGGATTTGATTTGTTAAATTTATGGCTATTATATTCCATTGTCGGCATACGGTTTCAATATTTTATTTATGAGGAGTTGATTTTTTGCTTTTGCAAATTTTATGGTCGGTATACCAAAGTTTTATTTAGTTTTTAGTTGTCACTAGGAAATATTAAAAACCAAAAGCAAATTTCTATTGGCCTTAAATCTACAACAAAAATTTTGGTCGGCCCATCATTGTGTTGAAGGACATACTTTACAAACCTGTCACAATCACCGACCTGTTCTCCACTTACCGTTGTTGATGCCATCCTATTCACTATTTATAACTATCGATGGTCTATTCTGGTCGGCCATTTCCCCATCTTCCCGTGCATCGAATTCGTCACATCATCGACCTCCTTTCACTCATTGCTAATTGTCGGAAGTCTTCACCGGTTGGTTTGTCTCCCTACCAAGATTTGTTGTCAATTGTCGGGAAATCACTCCATTGACGAAGCCCATCCACTAGCGGCATTGTTGTGTTGTACTACTCCACTTGACCTCTCAACCCCACCACCACCATTAGGGTGGCTTTTTTTTCCAACATCCCAACGCCGATCATATCAGCGACCGAGTGCTAAGTTTGAAGGGGCTTATTTTTTGCTCCTAATTAGCCTAACAAGTGGCTAATCTAGGCCTTTTTTCATTTTCTCTTAACTTTCACCCATGGTATTGAAATTTAGCAAACAAGATACCGTCAGAAAGAGGATTTTCTCTACTTTCTAGTGGTGACATCCATTCTACAAAATTTTGTTGTCAGAAAAATCTATAGTCAACTAAAGTCAAAACCCTAATCTGGACTCAAAGGCTCATATCTTTGCAACCATTCATCGAATTTTAGTGATTCCAATGGCATGAAGAAGGTAATTCAAAGATTTTTTCATCAATTTAGACACTTTGATCAATTTTAGCTCCAGGAACTATTGCATTAGATTTTTTCAATTTGGTTCATTTGTTCAATAACCTTGGATATCTTGAAGCTTGGGAAAGGGATTTTCTATTTGCGTAGCATCACTTTAGTTGCACATCATCCTTGGAATTCTTTATTTATTGTTGAAGGTCAGTTTCTTTTGTCTTTTTGGAGAAACTTGATAGTACATTATAGGGCTTGCATATTCTCCTTTGGTTATGTTGCACAAGGGTAACTATAAACAATGACGGGATGGGATCATACACCATATCCAATCACTTGATTTATCACCACATTTGTATGGTATAGTTCCCCATCCAAGTGAAGGTTCATATATGAGACTTCTTCCCTCTCATTCCATTCAGGAGTTGGAGTTTCTTCAACATCTACCATTGGATTTGCTTCTTCCTAGTAGGAGACATGTGGTTTGGACACCTTTTTTTCTTCAAACTTCTTTCAGTGGTTTCAAGGACACTTCATTATGGTGGGGAAATCTAGTCTCCATCACATTCATTACATCACAGTATTTGGATATGATTCAACATCAGTTTCCACATCGTCCTAGTATGTCACCCTCTTCATTGATTGTGGCAACTTCATCTTCAGGAAAGGAGACACACGAGAAGAATTTAGAGACATCATCATCATCCATCTTCATCCTACCTTCCTTTAATTCCTATCTAGAATGGGAAGCATCCCTACACTTGCACTTGGTTTTGTTTCTTCCGAAAGGGAGACAAGTTGTTATTCAACATTGCATCTTGTTTTGTCTTCAGACACTTACCATTTTTGCAGGTGATTATATGTTGTGGGAGTGGCTACATAGTCTCTCTATTTCCTCCCTATGGGGGGGCTATTGATTGTATTATATCCATATGATAGATGGTGTACTTGGGGGGTATTTGGGAGTCCTCCATCCTTCACATCCTTTCTCACTTCTTTGCATTTCATCTCCTTTTTGGAGAGGGGTTTTGTTCCCACTGGGTTTTCCCCTTTGCTTTGGTTGTGGGAGATTTATTGCATCTTTCATTTTCAGCATGTAAATGGGTACCTAACATGGCCTCGTAGCCAGGACCCATTATCTTTGCATAATCATTTCATCTCCTCCCTAAGTTGCACTTATGGGGGGGTGATAGTGTAATTAATTATTTATTACACTAGCATAAGTTTAAATTAGGTCTTGCATTTGATTAATTAAGTCCTAGGTTACATTATTAGATAAATCATAAATAAGGGGGTAATTACCCTTTCCATGTTTGTAGGGATAATATTTCTTCTAGAAGATGAGTTGTCCTTCTAGAACTTATCTCAATATTTTATCATTTCCTAGGTAGGGTTCACATGTTGTTAGATCATGACACATGGAAACAATATATTGCATCTTGCATCTCTCTCATGCCTATATATTCAAGGCATTTGTACATTTGTAATCATCTTATTTTCTAGATCAATAGAAATCTGCATTTGCATGCCCTTAGTTACAACACTTTCTGTGTGGTTGAATTTCTCTTGGCAAGATCCTTTGAAGTGTGCACAGCTTCATTGGATGATTCAACATCCATTGTTTCAACAGCCACAATGACATTGAAAGAGGTCTTGCAAGACACTAAGTTGCAACTTTTGTGGTAGATGTGAAGAATGTTGTGATGTTGGAATCGTGAAGCCAATAGTGTAGCAAGTAGCTTGAAATTATGTAAATGTCAAGAATGTGAAGCAAGATTGAATGAGCATGAAGAAGATGAGATGAAAATGAAGAATAATCATTTAAAGGTGAGTTTGAGAGGGAAAGAGTCATTCAAAGGTCAATAGAAGGGTGCAGGGGTGTTACACTTCATCTCTAATGGAGAACATAACACCTCTATAGATTCTAGAGGTAGGAATCATGTCAGGATGGTAGCGCATTGAATAGATGTTTGCTCACCACGCATGCATCCCCGACAGAAATTCCCCCACCAACACTAAAAACAAGTTCCAAGTGGATGGAGTTCAAAATGAGGATGTGGAATTACATGGTTAAATTTGATTTTGCTAAGGTGAAGGATGTAAAATGGGAATTTGCAAGAGGGTGCAAATTCACTCCTATACATTTTTCCCCCACTTTCGCAAACATGAGTGTCAATGAGTGTTCAATAAATTAGGTCAAAAGAGTTCCAAGAAAATATACCTGAACCATCAAGGAAGCAAACCACAATCTGGCATACTCAAAATCGTAGGGTAGGCAAATGACACCATAGGTACTCTCTGCTAAGGAGGATTGAACAAAGGGCCCTGTAGGTCCTCAAAGCTATAGAGTTGAATAAAGTACACCAAAGGTCCACAAACCAATTATGAATAGATCTCCTAGGATGTAAGCACTTCATATTTTCTTAGAGCTACAGAAAAGGCGCCCCTAGGTACTCTCTCCTAAAGGAAGCCCAATGTGAGGGGACTCCATAGAGTTGGATTGGAAAGTAGCTTCATAGGTGTACCTAAAAAGCAACATGTTAATCTGAAAACAAAACATGTTAGAAAAAAAAAATCCATGCAAGCAAGCAAGCAGACAGATAGTCACGCTGACAATCAACAATTGAAGGAAAAGCTTTCACAAGGCTCCCTTAGGAACCCTTCAAAAGAAAAGGGGTCCACTCAAGGGACATATTGTTTGAAAGTGCAACCATATTTTTGTAGATCAATTCAACATCAAATGAATCCTTTTGAAATGTCTCACTTCATCAAGGAATCCAAAAGAAAGAAAGCCCCCTTGCAAGGGGAAAATCAGAACCTTACCCACAGGAAAAGGTATTCCCTCCTTGGAGGAAAGGTTTTCATTTCTTTATGAATCCATGACGAAGGGAAAGTATTCCGCTAGGGATCCCTATTGAGGAATGCAATTTTTGAAAAATATAAATATTTTCAAAAAGATTTTTTGGCCACTGAATGCATTTTTTGAAAATCAAAGTGATATGATAGCCCCCCTTAGGATGGAGCGTGTTGAACACAAAGGCACATGACATCCTAATGAGAGAAAAGAAAGAATGAAAAAGGAAAGTGATGTTGTGGCTCATGGAACATGACAAGATGTAACCATGGTAATGGTGTCCCACATGCGAGGGACAACACATAGGCATCATGACATCATGAACAAGAAAAGAAGAGAGACAATGAAATTACAAATAAGAGATAGGGGTGATTTGAAATTTTTGGGTCAGAGCTGCTCATGAATATAGATAAATAGATATAACAGTATAAATGAAATTTCATCAACCCCCTACTATATTAGACCATGTGAAGAAGGCACATGAAGACAAAATATAAAAATAAAAAATTGGGTCAACATGGAAGGGAAGCCTAAATGCCCCCAACAATTTGCATCACCCCCAATTCTCCAAAATCAATACACGAAAAAGAGAAGAATTAAGTGACAAATATAAGAATTTTTATGACACATAAACACTCGTGTATCCAAGCACCTACAAGGGTGACAATGGTCATCCAAGAACATATAACACAAGTATGGGGGAACATGATACACACACAATATAATCTACAAATAAAGAAGAGGTGCCCCCTAGTCCTCATCAACCAAGAAGTCGTCATTCTCCAAATCTAGATCACTATAAGGGGGTGGGTAGACAAGCCTACAAGGGAAAAATATCAATGGGGGTAACCTCCAACCCTCCTACAATAAGAGCCAAGGAAGAAGGCCCTTCAAGGTCTTCTCCACTCAGTTCCCACAAAGTGAATGTTAGTGATTTCGTAAAGATTGCTAATAGGGTCAGGACCTCATCCACAAAGTTAAACATACACTTCACTAGATTTCCATGTTTCAACTCAATGGGCGAGGGAGGCGTCACTAGAGATCCATTGCTAGGCTCACCGAAAGAATCAAGAGTAGTGACAAAATTTGGGGATGTCAGGACTTCCTTCATCACTAAGATGACACAAGTTAATGCAGAACCACCCTCTGAAGAAGGCAAACCCTTCTTTTGACCCCCATTGCCAGCAGGGTCATCTTCCATCTTTCGCTTCATGGGAGGATGCAAGATCCCCATAGATGAAGTAGAGGGCGTGGAGGAAGAGGAGAAAACTGCAATGGACACCACCGAGGTATTCAACATGTCCACAGGTTTCAAAAATAGTGGGATGTTCAAAAGGGACATCAAGAGGGGAGCCTTAATTGAAGGAGTAATGAATACCTACACCCTCTTCGATTTAGGATCATTCATGCTCACAAGGAGAGCTTGAAGCAAGACTGAGGTTGAAGAAATTGAAGCCAATAGCATGAAAGGGGAGGACACAGTAGAAGATGTTGAAGTAGGAGCTATCGACTCCTCTTCCTTCTTCTACAAGGCAACTTGCTTAGTGGCTAGAGCCTTCCTTCGACACTTTTGCTCACATGCAAGGTAGTTTCTATGACTTTGAGAGCTAGAGACCACAACTTGAGAAGGGATGAAAGGCTCATGTTCAACCATCAAAGTATCCATCACAACCATTTTCAGCAGAGAGAGGGACTCCTAGACAAGAATAGGAGGAAGAGATGGAGAGGATGATGGAACAATAGTGGGGGGAGCAAGCTCAAGTACCTTAGCAGTGGGCCTCTTCCCATTCACTACTATAGAGTTAGGAATAGTAGGAGGCTACAGAGGTCCAAACATCAAAGATGCTCCATGGGGACTCTTCCCCTTACCATACAAAATGGACTGAGGTACCGTAGGTAAGACAAGAATTTTAAATGCTATACGCTTGGGATTTCGCCAAGGTGGCATCATTGGACTTCCCAAGAAGCACATAGAAGTGAAATTTGATGGTGTCATAGCAAGGCGAGAGGAAGCAATAGACAAAATAGTAGAAGAAGAAGAACCCCGAGCATGGGCAAGCTTTCCCTTCCCCTTTTGAGAATAGGAGGAAGCTTGCTACTATAGAGAAGGGGGATTTTCTACTCATGAGTTATCTTCATTCAAAGAGCCTCACAGGGAAAAATTCCCTAAACTACCTCAAGAAACAACACAAAAGTTCTAGAATCAGTAAGAGTAGGTCACAAAGATTCTTTGGAAAAACTAACAATCCCTTCGCCAAAGGATGTCAGCAAAGAATAAGGATGAAAACATGCCACGTTGGTGTCTCAAAGGTGTGTTGGTGTCTCATACAGACTAGAAAGTGAGATTATTGCAAAAAATATCTTAGCGACTACTAAGAATCAGATTATAGGGAAATTCCAGAATGTAGGAAAATGAACGAATGTAACAAAACTAAAATAAAGAATTATAAATGATAAAGTTAAAGAAGAGAAAGAAAATTCTTGCAACCATGCAAGTGATGAAGCCTCCAACAAGTGAATATCTTCAATACTGGCATGTGTAAGATTTGGAGAAATTAGAGATGCAATAAATGGGGGATATGGAATCCTAGGATGCTTACAAGCATGAGACAAGGGAGCTAGAGTTGCAAGCCTTAAGCAAGCCAAAGAGGGAGAGCGAGGACAAGAGAGAGGGCTATGAGAGCCAAGATAGTTGCAAAGAGTGTTGTGAGAACATGAGAGTGCTTGAAGCTACTGTAACAAGCTATATGTTGTGCAAGAAATATGACAAGAGCAAGAGAGGAGGAAAAAGAAAAATCCAAAGCTGGAGAGAAGCTAGCAAGATTCAAAGAGAAAATGAAGTGCAAAGATAACATTTAAGGAAGCAAAAGGAAGCTTCTCGGGTGGTTACAAGGCATCTTGGTCTGTTCCCACCTACAAAAGTAAATGAAAATTCTTAAACATGCACGAAAATGGTCATTTGAACATTGAAACATTGTAGGACGTAGCATGGCACACACACTTATGTGTGGCATGCTAGTGTCCAGACACATCACACTACAAAATGATAAGAATGGGAAAAACAACAGGTTTAACATGAAGCTAATGTGCGAGGGTAGCTGCTAAAAAGGGGTCCCAAGCATCCTAAGAGGGTAAAAAGGCTGATGTAGGGGCTAAAATGAGCCTACACAAGATGCTAGGGGAGTGGACACTAAATCAGATACAAAAATGGATATGAAATTACAAGGGGTGCAATTTTACGATACTATAGCTACTATGTTGTAGGAGGAGTCACTTTCGATTTTCCTTTGCCCTTAGTTTTGTACTTGACATAATTTTAGTAAAGTAGGTCTATTCTAGGAGGAAGCGGACCAACTGGGGTGGGCTAAAAATAATCCACGGAATAACCCCCATAGGATACCAATGGTTGATATCTAGTGTCATGCACAAAATGCACAACACCTTCGTGAGAAAACTTTAGACATTTGTGAATAACATAAGCAATTTTATTCATGGAAGCTAGCCAAGGGATGCCCAACTTCACCCTGAACAGATCAGATTTTGGAATGACATTGAAAGTTGTATTCATATCCCTAAGTCCTACTAGGATGGAAAGAGTTATAGTACTAGACATAGCAAGATATAGATTGTCGTGCGTACATATAGTAGATTTCATATTCTCATATTCCTCCCTCTGTAATGAATTCAACCAAAAAATATCTTCCATAATAGCATTGACTCAACTCACGGGGTCGACTAGGACTCCTATCATAATGTTTCCATTGAGGTGAGCAGGAATGTATAGGGGAGAGGGCTTGCTATTCAAAGGAAAGTCTCATGAGGTGAAGGTCACATCTAGCAAGCCAGTTGCAGGCTAAGGGGGAGGAGTAAGAGTAAACGACACCACATTTATGTATGTCGAGGCCTTAGGAGAAGCATCAGAAAGATCAATGATTAAGTTCCCAGAATGAGATGGAAATGGGTCCATATAAATCTGCAACTCACTATTTTCCTTAGCTACTGACTTCTTCATGTTTTTCTTCTTTCCATCGAGATGGATGGTACCATCATCGACGTGGTCCTGTATCTCATGATGCAGGCACATGCAATGTTCAGTATCATGCCCATGGACATGATGGTACTAGAAAAATGTGTTCCCATCATACCAATTAGGATAAGGATCCTTTAAAGGTTAAGGATTTTCTAATGTTATAATCTTATCCTTCAATAACTTTTGCAAAATATAAGAATTAGATTTAGATAATTTTGTAAACTTTCTATTGTGCCTAAGCCCTTGATCTTTAGTCATGAAAAATACATTTGCAATAGAATTTCTTGTTCCTCAAATGGACACTATAGATTTTCCTTTAGAATGGGAACATGAGGAGGATCCCCTAAACTAAACCACCATTTGTTGGTACTCCCGCAATGCAGCACACAAATGTGTGAAAGAATGATATTTCATCAAGGAAAATTTATCCTACCAAGCTCGCTGCAGGTTGCCTATGAATACCTTATGCACATTCAAGTCAAGCATTGGGTATGATATTTGTTAAAAGAGCACTTGGTATCATGCAATGAAATCAGTTATCTTCTCATACTCTCCATGCTTACATTAGATGAGATTCAAGAAGGTCATCTTCAAACCCATGTTAGCCTAGAATTGTTAGAGAAATTGATTGACAAGTTGGTTGAATGAGAATATAGAATTGTTAGGCAAGGAATAGTACTACTCTAGTGTTGTATCCTTGAGATATTAAGGAAAAAGTATGGCCATCAGTGCATCATGGTGAAAGAAATCTATACACATTGCATTAGAAGTTGATACATGTGTCTAGGGATCTCCTTTACCACCATACTTTTCAAACTTAGGAATTTTCATTCCCTAAGCAAAAGGAGTGCTCAAAATTGTCACTATGTCAAAAAAAGGCCTGAAAGATAGGTTAGGAAGAGGTCTGAGATAGATTCACCAACTAGTTTTGTATTTGACCCAAATTCTATAGGAGAACATTCAAAATAGGGTCTAGAGATGAAAAATGTCCAGTGGAACCTCCCCCAAGACCATCACCACTAGAACCTCCTTCAGAGCAACTGTCGTGACCACCGCTAGCACCACCATCAGGGCCACCAATGTGGCCTCCACTAGAGCCACCACCACCAGGGGAAACAGGAGGGGTGAAGCTGAAATCGAGGGGTATTCTACTCGCCTTGATTGTGTGGGATGTCTAAGGAGCAAAGGAAACACTAATTAAAAGGCCCATTTTGGCCATGCATATGGATGTGGTAGGCATTGAGGCACCTATTTTTCTCTCATCAACATTGAGCATTATCCTCGAGTAGTACCCAACCTAGTGTTATACGAAGGGATATATGTTTCAGTTAGAACAGTGAGGTTGTGTAAGAATTATATGCCTGTATGATCCTTTCCTACCATGTATCTCACATTGTTAACAAGCCTAGCTGCTCTTTCCATATTTGGTGCTTTCTCCAAGTGATTCTTGAGGTCTAACAGCCTCCTATCTAATGCCAAAAGGTTTTATATAGGAATGTGCACAAAATCATCCTCATCCACAAACAAAGTTGTAGGGGATGCTAGAGGAGTGGGTACAAGAGTGGTCTCGTCAATGAAACCCATCTCATTTGTCAAAACTTCCTCTTGAGAGAAACAACCGGTAGTAAAGCCTATAGTAAAACCAGTAGTAAAGCTAGAAGTTACCTTTGTCTTTTCCATTTGTAAGTGTCACACACTTCTCCTAACTATTATTCCTTGCATACACACCCCAAATTTTTTCTTGGCAAAGTCGAGGACCTCCTCTATTTTCTTTTGTTTCATTGGTTTGGTATGTCGTGTTTGTTCTTTGTCATTTTTGTTTTAATTTCTTTTCTCATGCCTTATTTTGTTTTGCATTGTCGAAGTTGGGTTTCAAATTGGAACTGACACTTTGCACTTAGAAAAGGTTCAATTTTATCATCTGATCCCAATTCTGACCTTCTCTAGTTTGGTGTCTTTATTTTTTCAGAATCAAGTATTGGACCAGAACTAGAACTAGGAACCTTTCCAAGGTTCATGTTCCTAGTTCTATCTCGATCCTAATTCCTGTGTTCGTTGTGCTTTTTTTTCTATTGGGTTCAGGTTTTAGAACTTTCTTAGAACCTTGCACTCTTTGAAGGTTCTTGTGCTAGGTTTGTTCCCAATCTTGATTTCTATTTTTCCTTCGTGTGTTGTTCAGGTTCATGTTCTTTTTCAAGTCTTGGTCTTGATCCCCATCTTTTCATCAACGTCTTTTTTTCTTGTAGTTCTATTTCTTTTCTTCTCTTCATTTTTGTTCTTCATTGTTCATCTTTGTTTTTGTCTCGTTTGTTTGTTTAGTTATGTTTGTCATCATTGTTCTTTTGGGTGTCATTCATTTTCAATTTTTGGTTTTGTGTGGTCATCTCATGATTGGTTTTCATTCACCTTCCTAGGTTTTCATCGATCTTCTTCATTTGGTTCTTTCTGCATTTTTCATCCTTTCTTGGGTTCTTCATCTTAGAGTCCCACCAAATACAAAAATATACAAAAACTTGGAAAAATACAAAAAATATCATCAAAACACCAAAATACAAAAAAAACCATCAAAATTATATAGGAACTAGCCTGTTGATAAAAAAATAATCAAAATACGAAAATACAAAAAAATCAAAACATTAAATTTTTTTACAATAATAGTAATAAATAAATAAAATTTTAAAATAAAACAAACAAAATAAATTTTAAAGATTTTAAATTTTAAAAGTTTAAAATATGAAATTTAATCTTTTAAATTAAATAAACATTTTAATATAAATAAATCTTTTATTTTAAAATATTTACAATAAATAAATGGATCTTTTTTAATTTAAACAAGTGATGTAAGCGTCGAGTTCCTGCCGAGAGGTAAAAAGCATTTAGATAGGAGTTAGAAATATAAATGCATTAAATATAGTTAGAAATGTTTGAAATAATTTGCATTTGAATTATATATGAGTAGTATTAATAATTGTAGGAAAATAATAGTACATTGTTGTTTTTTAAAGAAGATTAGAAAGGATGTCTGTAGATGTATATGCATATAGACATTTAGACTTGTATAAAGACATCCATAGATACATATGCATATTTACATGCACACATATGTGCATACACACATAGATGGATGCACACATCCATATATGCATAAATAGATGCATTCATGCATGGTATCCATATATGCATATAGACATGCATTCATGGATACATGCATCCATAGATACATCTATACACATACACATACACATACATGCATACATAGATATTTGCATGGATGCTTCCATAGATACATGTATAGATAGATACATAATTGCATGCATACATAGATACATGTATACATGCATTCACATATACATACATGTATACATATATGTGTAGGTTGCATAGAAGCTTGCATACATAGATACATGTATGGATGCATGTATACGTATATGCATACATGCATGTATGGATGGTATGCATGAATACATGTATATATTCATCTTTGGATATGATGCATGGAAGGACGTATATATGCATATATGCATGTTGTGCATGCATAAATGCATGCATGGATACATATACACATGCATGTATACATATATGCGTACATTGCACACATGGATGCATATAGACATACATGTATGCATGTATAATTAAATGCATACATGCATAAATACAAGAGTACATATATACATACATACATGGATGCATACACACATATATGCATATGAAGATGCATCCATACATGGTATCCATAGATGCATACATACACACATCCATGTATGCTATCTATACATACATGCATGTATACATACATGCATATATGCATAGATACGTATATGCATGGATGCTTAGAAAATTACTAGGACCGATAAAACTTTTAGGAAATGAAATAGAAGAAGTACAAAATTAAAAAGGAAGTTGAAAACAAAACATGATGTCCTATAATGTTTAAAGATTTGCTATTGTAGAATTGGATAAGCAAATCATTTGAAACTACATAAATAAATTGAGAAGTTGAAGAAGAACCTCACAATTAATACATTTGCACTCAAAGATAGAATCCACCCAAAGTTTTTAGATTGCTTTGTCAACTATGCTATTAAAAAAAATGCAAATTATGTAGTGGAAAAAGTGAAAAGACATTAAAGCAGACTTTGGTGTCCTTTAGGGATGACTTTGGTGTGGATTTGTGTAACATGTGCTTGTGGTGAAGAGGAGTGTGAGGTTGCCCAGATACAAGTTCTTGTCAGTTTGGATGTAAGATGGAACCAAATTAACTAGGAATGTTCAAATGCATCTGTAACTTGGAAAATACCTTAATAAACTCCTCTTGAGGCAATTTTCTCTTGGTTTTAGTAACTTGAAAATTGTGTGAAGATCAAGAAGAAGATTGCATTTTGAAGTGGCTTAGAAAACTATTAAGAATTAACTTTTGCAATAGCATGTGTTGTGTGCATGGCAGTCAGTACAAAGAATTAAAAATTAGACTTTATGGTAAAAGGAATTTTCAATTATATTCATGTGCAACATTCTTATTTTGGATTTTTGTAACACTTATCTATTTACTATCTATTTATGCATATAAATGATATTTATATCCAAAAATAAAATTACTCTTGTAATAAAAGTCAAAGTAAACAATTTGTTTATGTATTGTTTCTATAATTTATTGCATTACTAATAAAAAATAAAATAGTTGTCTAATTAAAATATAATAAACAATGTTAAAAATAAAAATAAATTGAAGTGAAAATTTAAATTGTTAGTTTCTATATATTTTTTAATTGAGTCTTTTACCTATTTATTATGTGATTAAGCAATAGTTTAGATAAATAAGGAAAAATGATATTATATAAATATTGTAAAAGAAAATACTTTCAACTTAAATTAATTCATCATAGCTTTAAATGATGAAGTAATATATGATAATATATAACCAATTTAATATAGAAATTTCAAAATCACTCTCATATCTTTTGAATAGATGTATTTAAGAAATATAGTTTATTTTATAATTTTAATTTAAAATAAATAATTTTTTTTTTTTTTTACTTATACTATTATAACATAAAATTCTACAGTGTACTATTATTTTAAAATATTTTTTATATAGAAAATGTTTACTTTTAACACCAATCAAAATGTAAAAATGTAAAAAATAAATTTAAGTGGGATACTAAAAGTACAATCAAAATGTAAAAATGTAAAAAATAAATTCAAGTGGGATACTAAAAGTAAAAATATATATATAAGTAAATAAATAAAACATAAAATACAATGAATAGAGTGTTAAAGAGAGAAGTTGGAAATGAATCTCCGGAATTTAATAACCGCCGCATTAATGAGTAAATGGTGCTTTTCACGAAGGTTGCAAATTTTTTCCTTTACACCTATCAATTGCATTTACTTGAAAGTTCTAATGCCTTTTTAATAAATCAATTTTGTGCATGCCCAGAAAAAAAACATGGCACTTCATGAGACCACATTTGGGGGAGGCATTCTGTCCAACAGTCCACATGTTTTGTTCATGCTTCCACATTTGGCAGTCACATCGAAAAGAGCATTTTCAACTATAACATCTGGAAGAAATTCTCTTTTAGGGGGGATGCTGGAGGGATGGCTATACCTGGGGGTTTACAAAAAATCATACTTCATACAACCTTTCAGTCATTCACACGGGGGGATATTGAATCAGAGCAGGTGATTCATAGTAAGTGGAAAGGAAATTTTTGGGCAGTTGCTGCAAGAGGAGGATACAATAGATCATGGATTCTCCACTCTCTGTTGAGGGATACCATATCCAGGTAATTTCCTTTCCTTTCGAATTCTGCATCTCTATATTTCTCTGATTTCAAAACAATATAATCAAAACGGCAATATATTGATGCTTTTCCTTTGCCGAGTTTATATTTCTATGTTTCCCCTACCAACTAAATTTATTAATAGTCTAAATTCATTTCGTCGATTGTGAGGGCATGTTTGGTTTTCCAACATACAAATGACTGGTTGTCTTGGCTGCAGTTATCTTCAATAACATATTTATAATGGCATATGGAAATGACTCTTGAATTGTGAATCGGTGACTTTCCAAGAATGTTGAGCCACAACACTGTACACTCTTTTTTCATGATAATCTTTAGTGGTGCTTGTGATCATTATAAGAATGGGCTTATAATGACTGCCTATTTACCTTCCAAATCTTTGCTGCAAATGGATCAAAGTAGTTGGCCAAATCTGTTAAGTCATTTTAGATACTTGGAGCGTCACCTTCATTAGCTAGTGCTGCATCTGTTTGCTCCTTCTCAAGATTTGACATCTGCACATGGAATTCAATAGGATAATGATACAAGGCTTGTGAGATATGACCCTATTTGTTTGATTGCTAGTTGCTACTATCTTGATCTAAGTTTATGATTACTCACCAGTAATCTCAGGAATATGCATCTAATCAGTGCGATTTGCCTTTTTCTTTTGTATCTTTGGCTTGGTAAGGGATTGGGGTATTAAAATCACTCCATATTTTAATTATATTTTACCTAAAACTAGGAGTTCCATTAGACAAAACAAAGCCTTTTAACTAGATCATTCTATGCATATCCTCTAGCCAATGCATTCCATGTCATGGCCTACAGCTTTTAAGCTCTCACAGTTCCCTAGTTGGACCTTCAGAATCTTTTCAAAATTTGAGAGAGAACTCTTAAGATCAACCAACTCCCTTCGAATTTGTTACACCCCAAAGTATTGAAACATAAATTCCTATGGCCTCTGGCCTTCCCTTGTCTGACGTTGTACAGTTGCAACCTGCAACATTCATAATCACCTTTACTGTGATAAGATCATGCAAAATTATAATATGATTGTGATTTCATGAGAGGGCGGTTAGTTTAAACAAGAGCTATTTCAGTCAGTGGTTCCACAAGAGAATGCTACTGTTCTTTACTCCAAAGCTCCCATATTGGCACAGGCAATGAGGTTGCTGGAAAAGTTGTGGAAGCTGATTTTACACCTGCTAATCGCACTTGCTTGAAATTTCCTAAGCTTTTCATCAGATTCATTTTGTGTAAGCTCATCATGCATCCCTGAGACAAGATCTCTTGAGGGTCTTTCGTCAGCCCGTTCCCGAGCCCTTATCCATTTCTCAGTTTGTGTGTTCTTTATATTTGTAACGTACACGTATTTTGCAGATCAACAAACTCTTCTTAAAGTAACATACAATTGCTACTACTAGAAAATATAAGCGGAATCAACCTATGGATTACACAGTGAAGAGGAAAAGAACATGGTACTGTGAAAATAAAATACAATAGAAAGAACACCAAATATTTACAAATCATATCTCTCACTTGAATAAAGTTCTATGCCTCACACTTTACTGCTAGTAGATATTTCACTCAATAAATGCATAACAAATTATGCTTCTAAAATAGGAATAAAGATTGTACTTGAATCAGAGAGTCTCGAACACTATCAGTAGTGGCATAGAATGCTTGTTCAGGCTAGAATTTCAAAGGCAAAAAATGAGGGGTGTATTGAGCATGATATTTTATGTTAGCTGCCACCTCTGTAGGACCTTCAGCAGTGGGATGAGCTGAAGCTGGAATGCTAGAAAGAACTCCCTTTGGAACCCCATTGGTTTTAGTAACAGATGTCATTGCCTCGTTCTATGCCGCTTCTACAAGACTGGCTCCAACAAGACTGTACTCTACAAAATTCTTGTAGAAAACAAAACATTATTTTTAATATCACCCAAACAACTAGTAAAAAATAGACAATAAGACAAAAATCCTCTAGTTGCATCCGAATCACAAACTAATAAATAATCAGAAATTTTCAATTTAGATATCATCTGATTCTATCTTACCAGATCAATGAACACATGCTTGTTTCCAGTAACAATGGGTATGAGGAACTGACACAGAGCCCTTGACTTAGACTTGATAAAAAATAACACTAGTGTAAATAATTATTTTCTGACTGTTTGATTTCTATAACTTTTGTAAAATATGTGTAGTGAAGCAAAACAAACTTTCCTAAAGAGATCACTAGGTTCTTTAAGATGCTATGTAGAACTATACATTTTATCAAAAATGATTTCAGCTTGACCAAGAGCCATTTCATGTAAACCTTAACAGATTTCATGATATAATGCAACCTGAAAACAACATAATGGGTAATTTTCCATAACATTTTAATGGCCCGCTTTAAGAATAACCCTGCGGAGCCTTTTAGCCCTACGGTTTCGAGTCCTACTTCTTGACCCGTTTTCATGAGGGTAAAACTACATTGATTGCCCTCACACAATTCTCTCCTGAAGGTGGCCCAAAATAGAACTCCAAACTTTAGGACTGAAAAACTCGTACAGTAAGCCATCATAACCTCAGTTTCAATTTTGTTTTAATAAACTGATACCCATTGGCTTACATCCTTAAATTTTTTTATAAAACCAACACCACGACACAAACCTATATATCCAGCAAGTCAATTAGTAACTCTACTAAACAAACTGCCAGACCCTCGCGGCTGTCCACCTTTGCAAAGCACAAATGTTCAATATATTATACTCAATGCTAATTCAACAAATACTGAGGAATTATTTCAATCTACATAACAAGGATAAAACATTGTATTCCCATAAAGCAACTAATGAGGAATAGATGTAAAATTCATAAAGCACTAGGAATAAATTCATTGTAAATTCAATAGCTAATTCCAGTAAACATGGAGCAGAAAGCCAAACTAAAAGGAAACATGATGTAAAACGGTTAGCGAATTTGCTAAATACAGAACAAACATCAAACTAAAAAGCAGCCTAATCTTCACTCAAGAAAATGTTAAAAAATGACGTGAAAGCAACTTAAAGCACTTTCCAACCTTTGCAAAATTGCCAGTGAAACAATTTTTATATTTCTCTCCAATTCAGCGCACTTTGAGCCTTTCAGCTCAAATGCTCCAAAATCTCTTCAAAAAAAATTCTGCAAATAATGAAGCAACAACAATTTGCAATGACAGAGTTCCAAGAATTTAATATTTATTGACATTTGACTCAGGAAAAGTATTCATAACCATACTACGATGCACAAATGTTCTCCACAAGATCCAAAGCTGAAATTTGCCGTGCTGAAAATAGGACAAAAATAGAAAATATCTGGAAAGAAAACAAAAAATCAAGCGTGAAAGAAGATGCAAAATCACTGGAAAGAAAGAGTGAAAACCAAACTGTAACACGCCGATTCAATAATTAAAAACCAGAAACGAGGGGAGCAAGAAGATGCAAAATCAGGGGACAGGGTTAACTAGAAGATTTACTCGAGGTAAAAGAAAAAATTGAAATGCATCATAATGCAGAACATCCAGGTTTAAACCCTGGTGAAGAGCGCCCACAATATTTGTATGCTTTAGTAGTTCCATATTGTTGTGTCCTAATGCTTGTATTTCAGTGGCATGTTGTTATGCCTCCACTATTTGTAAATTTCTAGTTCCATATGCTTAATAACGATAGTGTAAGTAAAGCACTATGAAATGCAACTTTGATATGCAGTAAAATGGAAAGAAACTGGGAAAAATAACTACTTATCGCCTCAAGTAACTCGTTTCTAGGTCTGGACTCTGCAACTACAACATCTCTTGCTTAGTCACTGTAATAGCGATGCATAGCAAGTGGCTTAAATCTATATTAAATGACCAAAGTAACTTGGCCACGTGTGGCCACCAAGCCATTCCAGTGCCTTCACCTCCACCCAAATGCCATTTAATGCATTTAATTTGCATTCATAGATTACGTACTTCTAGCCGCTAGTTTTATAAACTATGTCTTTGCTTAAATTTTTTTAATCAACCTATGCCTTCACATTTTCCAGAATTTTTTTAAACAAAAATGATTTATAAACCTACTCCAATGAATAGAAAAATAGATAAATGCTAATTTTCCAATATAAAAAATAGCTTTCAAAATTCATACTATACAGATAAAAACAATATTTAAAATACCGAAATGTGATTGGCTCATGCTGCCCGAGAAAAGCATTCTGGGTGAATGCAATAGTTTTCCTCCTCGCCGCAGGAACTAATAATATTAAATTAATTAATAAATATCTTACTAAAGTATAAATTTATTAACAAAATTAATTAAAAAATTTAAATGCTTTGTTAAAAATTTAATATAAGTTTCTTAAAAAAAAAATTTAAAATTAATTAATTAATTTAAATATTAAAAAAAATATATGTAAAATAAAAATCTTAAACAATATATTGTAATATTAAATTTGAAACCTAATAATATTAAATTAATAAATATCTTACTAAAGTATAAATTTATCAACAAAATTAATTAAAAAATTTAAATGCTTTGTTAAAAATTTAATATAAGTTTCTTAAAAAGAAATTTAAAAATTAATTAATTAATGCATAGCAAGTGGCTTAAATCTATATTAAATGACCAAAGTACCCTGGCCATGCGTGGCCACCAAGCCATTTCAGCACCTTCACCTCCAGCCGATGCCATTTACTGCATTTAATTTGCATTTTGGCTTTTACTGCATTTAATTTGCATTCATGGATTACGTACCTGTAGCTGCCAGTTTTATAAACTATGCCTTTGCTTAAATTTATTTAATCAATTTATGCATTCGCATTTTCCCGAATTTTTAAAACGAAAATGATTTATAAAGCTACCAGGACGAATAGAAAAATAGATAAATGCTAATTTTCCAATATAAAAAATAGCTCTCCAAATTCAAACTATACGAAAAAATAAGTAATATGTTAAATGCCGAAATGTGATTGGCCGATGCTGCCCGAGAAATGCATTCAAGGCAAATGCAATAGTTTTCTTGCCTGGCGGCAGGAACTAAAAAGATTTTAAAAGATTTAAAAGTTAAAATCATAAAAATCTTTAAAAATTAAATAAACCTAAAAAAAATTAAAAAGTCAAAAGCTTTATGAAATAAAAAAAATTGAAAAAGGGATTATAAAGAAAAATCCCTTTCGTACTTTGAAATTGAGGAAATTTTGGAACCAACTAACCAATGTGTTCATGTTTTCAATGCAGGTACGAAACCTGCCTCAGCACATAAAAAGCCAAAAAAAAAGGAAATAATGAGGAGCTTGGGGTCGGGTCTCGAACAGAAACATGTACCCAAAAAAAAATTAAAAGTGTAGTGACCAAAATTTCCCAAATCCCGCTCCCACATCAGAAGGGTTTGGAAATAAAATGAAAGGTTATTTTCAAAATTTTGGTGTGAATGGAAACCCACTCTTTGCAATTGCAAAATGTTAGGTTTCAAAATATTTCTAATCTCGCTCCTAACAGCCACGGTGCAAAATGTGAAGGTGTAGGTATCCTTCAAATCTTTGACTCCGCTTCCCGCAAACAAACAGTGAACTTCACCAGCACGAAAAATGACTTCAGAGGCACCATGAAGTGAGTTGATCAAAGGCTTAAACAGGGTCATTTGATGAAACCAAATGAATGCAAAATGTGAAGCTTGGATAGTGCGAAGTAAATGTTTGACAGGTCGATTCAAAAACATGTCTAGCATACACATGGCTTCACAAAATGCCTCAATGAGAAACATTATTACATGAAGTGAAATTATTATAATTATAAACAAATTTTAAACATAAAGGGGACTAAATTGTTTAAAGAGATGCTTTGAAGAGGTGTGAAGCATGGAAATGGCTACAGGATTTCCACAAAATGGACATCGATGAAATGGAATTGATTAAAGAGCTTTGGAAACATTTGAACAAAGGAAATCGGCTGGTGTAGGGGAAAATCCACAACCTTGATGACATTCTACCTATGTGTGACAAACGACATGGCTATGAGTATAGACTTTCAAGCAAATGTGAATGGTAGAGGTGAAATTTAAGTTCACACTCATTATAGAATTCCTCCAAAGAACTGATCTCATGAAATGCATAGATTGATGGAAATGCAGAAAAATGGACTCACTGAAATGGCTTTAGAAACTTTCAAGCAAAAGCAATGTCTGGGTATTGGAAAAATTCACAATCTCTACCAATGTCCTCCAAGCCTGCACCAAAATGGAACCATTGGAATAAGGTTTGAACATACATCAAAGCAAAAAGAAGTTATGTCAAATTTTGTAACAAATCTGCCTTGATGGACAAGATCATATGATTTTGCAATTGGCAAATGAAAAGCAAAACTTAGAAAATGTGAATGCACAAACAAAGTACATGAATTGTTTGACATTATGTGTGCCTCAATGAAGGTAATGATTTCAAGATTTTCACAAAGTAGAATGGAAAAGCACACAAGATAGGTGAATCATTTAAAGCATGGATTCAAGGAGATTTCATAGAAGGGAATGCCAAGATTGTGGGATGTGTTTAAAAATTAATTTGAATGGAAACTTTCAAGCAAACACATTGTGTGTAGCAGTAAACTAGAATTCCAAAATCTTTGCCAACATCCTCTTTGTTGTAAATTGAAGCATCAACTAGACAAAAAATTGCTTGATAAAATGCTTCAAAGAGTTGTCATCTCATGGAATGTAATTATTGCATAATCCACACTCTTATGTCTACCTTGATGGAACTCAATGATGGAGAGCAAATGATAAGGAAAACTCTCAATGGCATGCAACAAGAAAACCAAGATGCAATGATCAAGGGTATCAGAACATGGGAGATGTCCGTTAGTAATGCAGTATTTTAACAGCATGCTCAACCTTCTAGGCTAAGTTGGGCATGCAGACACAACATAAAATTTTGTCATCTGCCTTTAATTGAAATGTTTTAAAAAAATTGATTAATTCCCATAATTAATGAATTAACTAATTATATGAATCAATTGTGCATTTATGATAAAGTCATTAACTCGGTGAATTGATCTGTTTGCGGGGACTTCCAAATTTATTGAACAAGCAGTGATAGGAATTTAAATCCAAATGAGACATGAATTTGAATGCTATTTATTTAAAATAAAATTAATGAAAAAGGGATTCAATTTTCTATTTCAATTAAAGAAATAAGATATTTTATTAAATGCATTTAATTGAAAATAGTTTGAAAATTCTAAAGTTAATTAATTTTTGAAATTGATTATTGATTAATTAATTTTATAAGTTGATTAATGTGCTTTATGCTTTTTGATTTAGGTTCTTTTGAGGGTTAGAAAAGGATAAAAGACCTTGAAGGCTATCTACAAAACATGCGTGCATCAAAGAAAGGATTTCTAAAAAATACTATCAATTGGCAATGAACTGAGTCTTTCATGGTCCCCATTTGGAGCAATTTTTGGAAGAATATGTTGCTGCACATTGTGCAATACGAAGGACTCTAAGTCAAATTGGAAAGTTGCAATTGTGAACTAAATTCAAACTGGAGGATGAAGTTTCAAACTAAAGTGAGCCAGAGTCAAATAGAGAGCTAAAACAATTTTTTTTTTTTAAGAATGATTGATTGCTACAACTTTTGAGGAGTTGTTTTAGCAGAAATTATGTAATCACTGAGTGATTTATTATCGAAATCGGCTCATTTAGAGGGGTTATAATTTTAGGAAAAGGATTTAGACATTTTTCTTAGAGCTAATTAGAATTTTTTTAAAAAAATTTTATTAATAAAAGGGGTAAAAACTTTATTGAAATTCAAAAAAGAGCATTACAAAGAAAGCAAAGGACACAAGTCCCTAGAACCAGTAGGAAAACTGAAACATAACAAGAAGAAGATCACCCATTATCACCACCCCTTCTATCTTCAATAAGAATTTTCTCCAACTCAAGATGAAGTGCCAGAGGAGCCACCTCCCACTCCTCAACTCTCCCTCCATCAATATGCTCTGAAGCCCATTTTTCCAAAAAATCAACTGCCCTGTTCCATTCCCTTGGAATATGAACAAAGGTCAGCACTTCCATCAATGAACTAACCTACAAAATCTGATGAACCACACTAGCCAACTGCCAACTAACATCAACCACTTTCTGTTCAATAAGCAAATTGATCAAGACCTGGGAGTCAAATTCACAAATAATCCTTCTCCACCCCAAAGCATAAGCCTTCTCAAAGGTGCATAGAATCACCAACCCTTCCACAAGGTTGAGAGTCTGAGCCCCTTCATAGGCCAAAAAGAGGAAAATCACCACACCCAAAGAATCCCTACCAATCCCCCCAATACCATCCGGTCTTATATTGCCCCTTGAGGATCCATGCATGTTAATCTTTAGCACACTAGCTGGAGGGGACTACCAGCTACTGACCCTATGAATTTTTTGCTTCACCTGCCTCCCTCTCTTGACACACGCAAAAGTCAAGGACATCCCCTGAATCCCCAATCTCTCCACCACCTCTACGTGCCTTTTCTCCAAAGGAAATTCCACCTCGCATTTGGGTTCCACCGTCTCCTGAACCATGCCCAAAATTCTCTACCAGACCTGCTGCACCAACTTCTTCTCACCACGAAAAATTCTTCAGTTCCATTCTAACCAAATTTGCCATAGCAAGAAGATAGGCCCCACATACCACACTTCCTGCAAGAAAGAATCCATAGAATGAGGCCTACCCAATCCACGCCAAAACTCAATCAAGGAGGATGCAAGAACACAGGGACTCTTCCAAACAACCCACCAAAAATTCCAAAGCTGGAGAGTAAAAGGGTAGTGAAAAAACAAGTGAGAAGCATCTAGCGTCACATAAAACACAAACAAAAGGGCCCTAGAAATCTCTCTTCCTAATATTATCCCAGGTCAAACACTTATTCTACGCTAGAATCCAAACAAAGCAGTTACATTTTGGCCAAGAAAACTTGCCCCAAACCTTCTTCCACCATTGCACTTCTTCCCCATCCAACCTCTGAGACAATAACACCTAGTATCCCGAAGTGACAATATAGACACCCTTAGGGTTAGGGGACTAGGCAAGCACATATTCATCCTGAAGTGAGCTACACCATTTGCAAGAAAGGATACTTTGCAACTCAGCACACTCCTCTTGCAGACGAACATCTGGCCACCTCTAGCTGACCACAAGAAGAAAATTATTTAAAATCACTCACCCATGTCCATCCGGATTCAATAAATTGTTGGCAGAGATTCAACAAATTAGGATACTAAGAGATGATGGGGGGAGAGCCATCCCAAGAATCGAACCAGAACTAGACCTCAGTCCCCCTTTTACAAATCCAAAATAAACTCTGATTAATAAGTGCAGCCACTTTTTTGAGAGTGCCCCAAATCATCGAGGCCTTCCCTACAAGGGGATATTGAGAAATATCATGTTGAGGAATCCCATGGAAATACTTTTGAGAAAGATTCTTGGTCCAGACCTTATCCTGCTCAAACCACCACCGCCAGTATAGTTTCGTAGCCAAAGCCACTCCAATTAAAGTTGATTGTCATAGGCCCAAACCCCCATACTACTTTGGGCTACAAACAACCTCCCATCTAACCAGACTCCATTTGGAAGACCCTAAGCATCTAGCTCATAAAAAATATCTTGCCATAGCATCTAAGTCCTTAAAAAATCCAAGAGGGGCCACCTGGAGCATACACCTGTAAATGAGCAATGCCTACACCACTACCTTGATTAACTGAACACGACCAACAAATGATAACCACCTATGAGTCTAGTGATTAAATTTCACCCAAAATTTGTCTAGGATATTTTTCCATGACTCCCTGGGAAGTCTGCCGACCGAGGTAGGGATACCAAGATAAACTAGAGGGAAAGTCCCAATTTGAAATCTCAATATGTGAACAATTCTCTGCTGAATGGGGGTTAGAGTATTAAAGAATTAAATAGAAGACTTATCCTCATTAATTCATTGGCCTAAAGCAGTTAGATAGACATCCAAAACCCTCCATAAATTATAAGCTTTGCTCATTGTAGCCATACCCATTAAAGCGGTATCATCCACAAACTGCAAGTGAGACTATGGAGGCAAGTTTCCTCCCCACCACCAACCCTAAAGGAAGATAGAATCCACATTCCTTCTAATCAATTGACCCAAACCTTTGGCCAGAAGAATAAACAAATACGGGGAAAGGGGGTCCCCTTAGCGAATCCCCCTCAAAGTGTCGAATAACTCAGTATGATCCCCATTAATAAGCACTGAGAAAGAAACCAAGGTAACACAACTCATGACCCATTGAATCCACTCTTCCCCAAAACCAAAAGCACCAAGAAATTTCCAAAGGAAGGGCCACCTGACTTTGTCATAAGCCTTAGCCATATCCAATTTGATAAACATCGACTTATCTTTGGAACTGGCCATAGAATGAATGGTCTGAGTTGCAATAATGATTCCATCCAAAATTTTCCTACCCACCACAAAGCCACTTTGCTCCTTTGAAATCAACTCTTTAAGCGCCTTTTTCAACCTGTCAGCAATTAACTTAGAAATAATTGTATAAATCACATTGCAAAGAGAGATGGGTTGAAATTGACTTAGCCTAGTTGCCCCCTCACACTTGGGAATGAGAGCAAGATAGGTAGAGTTTAGAGCCCTTAACATTTGCTCATTCCACCGAGATTCCTGAACAACCGCCAAGAGGTCAAGTTTGATAATATCCCAAAATTCTTGAAAAAACTCAAGGGTAAGTGCACCAAGATGGTCACACTTTTGTGGCTAAACAAGAAAAAAAAAGCCATAACGCGTTCGCGTTATAATGCGTTCGCGTTATAACGCATTCACGTTATAACGCATTCTCGTTATAACGCGTTCGCATTATGTCTTTTTAAAAGAAAAAAAAATTGAATCCAAATATAAGTTCAATAAATAACGCGTTCTCGTTATAATGCAAGCGCGTTATTTAATCCTAAATGGACGTATCTCTACTTGTTAATAATGC
>VDFB02373365.1:5037844-5094307 GCA_007258455.2 Sequoia sempervirens
TAAAGGAAGACATAACGCGAACGCGTTATTTGTTGCTAGCAATGCTCCTTGAAGAGGGAAAATGTCAAAAGTAGAATATAATGCGAACGCGTTATATTTTTCATTGGGAATCCCCGAGCCTTAGCTTTGGTATTTGCCTTGGAATACCAACCCAAAGGCTTGGAGGGAATTCCCAAAGACTAGAGATGTGTTTTTTCCAAATTCAACAAATTTTGACATAATCGGGTTCGTGCTCACCATCAAGATTGCATCTGGTTCAATATCAAGAAAATCGAACACATGGGTAATGTTAGGTTCTTTATTAGCTTTCCAACGATGTAATTTTTTTCACTTTCTAACAATGTTAAGCCTTTCATCCATAATTTCTTTTGTTTGTATGTCTGTTTTTCGCTATAAATTAACCGTTCATCGAAATTTGAAATAAATTACATTTTTAGAAACTAGACTCCATTCCAAATTTTTTTAAAGAAATAAAAAAATAAAAGTCTATTACTTTCAAAAAAATTTAGGGAGAGCACGGCCAAAATTCTGCTTTTTAGGAAGTTCCCACTTAGAAAATTAATAAAAAATCAAATATTCATTAAAAATTATCAGAAAAAATCTAGTCCTTACTACATACTGTTATCTAACTTCTGACCGGAGCAATTTTAAAAATACTACAAAAAAGTCCACTGTGCTTGGGTCACACAAGAGTTGCTATGTTATGTTTTTCTGACAGAAACAACAACAATTTGTGTGTGTCCCTCTTTTGAACCCCTTAATCTCAACCATTTTCAAAATAAATTAGTAGTTTAGAAAGTAGACTCAGAGCACTGCGGTCCTTGTTTTTGTTCCATCTAAAATTTTTGAGTGTAGCTATCCTCAATTTCATGTCCAAGGTCAGTATTTCCTAATTTCAGAAAAAAAGTGGCCACTTAAGCCCCTTTTTTGGGAACCACCTTGGTGCACTTACCCTCAACTGGGAAACCATTTGGGCCAGGCGCCTTTCCTTTCTTCATCTAGAAAAAAGTACCTTTGAGCTCTTCAAGCGAGATATCACTCATAAGATGTTGATTCATTTCTCTAGACACTAAAGAGGGAATATAGGAAATAACCTGGTCTTCCTCTAGAGATCCCCCTTGCGAGTCCTCTCTAAAAAGAGAAGAAAAATACTGCATTGCCTCACTCAAAATTTTAGGGAGGGAAGAAAGATGATCTCCCCTATAATTCACCAAAATAGAAATAGAATTTCCATTCCTACTGGCTTTCACTGAATTTAAGAAAAAATCTATGTTTTTATCCCCTTCCTAAAGCCACTCTATCTAAGCTTTTTGTTTCCAATACACTTCCTCTCGCAGCTCCCACTCCTCCAGATATTTTGTAGCTCGTGCCTCATCTTGCAATAGCTTAGTCATCACCCCATCCTCCCTTATCCTCCTTGTGATACCATCCAACTCAGCCTGAGCCAATGCCTTTGCATGGAAAACATTCCCAAAGCACTGATGATTCCAATGCTTAAGCTGATATTTGAAAGATTGAAGTAACTTTGCAAAGGTATACATTGGCATTCCATAAGCAGGTCTACCACTCCCCCACCAGTTAGCAACATAATCATTCATCGAAGGGTCCCACAACCACATAAGTTGGAACCTAAAAGGAGTACGAGGTCTATGAGCAGAATCAATGGCCAGCTTGATTCGCCAGTGGTCAAAGTCTCTCCAATCCAAGATCTCAGAACAAGAATACCACATACCACCACCCAATAGCAGGAAACCAGGAACTAATCCAGTCTCTCCGCAATAAAATAGTCCCCTACCCGACGATTGTTCCAGGTAAATTGACCATTGCTGGGCTTGATATCCACTAAGTTCAAATAATTACTACTATCATGAAGAAGTAGTGTTGAGGGCTCCATCCTTCTAGTACCACCCTGCTTCTCAGCCAACTCAGAAATAGCATTGAAATCTCCAGGCAGAATCCATGGGTGGCACTGTGACAAACTATGAAAAAATCTAATATGGGACCACAGAACCTACTTACCCAGAAAATCAGTAGGAGCATAAATATTAGAAAAGGGAATAGCCTCCCCCATCTCAAAACTATTAGAAATCATAGACAAAGAAGATTTAGAAGACATCCACCAACCAGGTTGGATCTTTCGTGGATTCTATAAACAAGCAACACCCCTAGAAGAGCCATGAGCACCAATGCACTGAAACTCTTCGGTCCTCCATAGTTTAGGTGCCAAACCAAGCATACTCTCAACAGATAACTTAGTCTCCTACAAAAAAATAACATCAGGACCTTGACTTCTAACTAAATCATGAACTGCTTTTTGTCTAGGGTCGTTGTTCAAGCCCCTTACATTCCATGATAGGATAATTATTTCAAGGGACTCGAGAAATGAGAATCCAGGGTCTTTACTAACCCTGACTCCACCAAAGTCTCACCTGCCATTTTAATCTTTTCCACATCCTTCTTTCTATCAGGTTTAGCAGTTTTCTTTTCCCCACCTTTCTTGAAATCTTTCTGTTGGATACCCAATTTAGGAGGAGGCTTGTTGATCCTAGCCATATTCAAACTTGCATTCTACCCAGGAAGAGAAGACTTCCCACCCACTTTCAGATTATCCATAGAAGGAGTTGGTTCCTCTAAAACCACCAATTGTTGATCAGTATCCATGTGCAAACAAACATCACCATGCACATCCAAACAAGAATCAAGAGTATGGCCCTCTTAAACTAAATCTTCACCTCCCTAATCCAAGCTAATCAAACCTGGGTTCACTTTCTGCTGGCTAAGATCATCAAAGATTTCAAACTTGTTAAAAGAACCTTCATCTTTCCTTCCCCTAAAGGTCCTTTTTTGACCTCGGTTCCTATTTTGAGCCTTGACTGGAACAAAACCAGTAGCACCTATAGTGTCATGAGGAGAAAGGCTCTTGCCCTTCTCATCCCCGGGAAGATTGTGAGGGGGTTGTGAAGGCTGGGACTCCATAGGCTTGTACCTTGGGCATCTCCTCTATAGATGACCATATTCATGACAAAGCTGACAGCAAAAAGGAAGAGTTTCATAATCCAACTATTGCACCCAAGAATAAGATCCCACACACATATCTATTGCATTGGGAAAAGGCATACTTAGATCAATTTCAACACAAAAACGGGAAAAATTCATTACCTTTTTACCCAAGGTCTGTGATGAAATCCCAACTAGTTTCCCAAGCACCGACACAAGCAAATGTAACACCTTCTCCTGACAACATTCCACTAGAAACCGAGGTAAACGAACCCACAGAGGGACATGATTTGGAAGCTCCTCAGTAGGGTTAAAACTTGCATGCCATGGCTTGATAAACAACCCCACCTTATTATTAAAAGAAGGGCCTCCCTAAAACAACTTATTACAATCAGCCATGCAATTAAAAGTAACCATGAAGTAATTGTTGGTGAGAAACATTATCTCCATTTCTCCCTCCGGCTCCCAAGTCCTTTGTGCCCAAACCTCCAAAAGAGCTAATTAGAATTTAACAGTAGGATAGATGATACATTTTTCTTGCATTCTTAGCATAGTTGGATGGATCTTAAGATACTAGTTTCTGTACACTGGTAATGTTTGCCAAAATTGTAAATGTTGTTTATTTTTCCCATCATAGTAGAAACAAATGGATTTAAATTTGGTTCATGTTTTACTTTGGAATGATATTTAATTGGTTAACTATTTGATTTGAAGTTCTTCAAGGAATGAATAATTTTTATCTTTTCTTTTGTTTGAACTATGATTTGTGATCTGTTGTTAAAGTTTTCACTATGAATGAATGAAGCCTTGTATTGATTACAGGTTGACTTTTCTACAATTTAGTTTAGGAATTCCTTAAAGAGTAACAAGTATGGTTAATTAAATGAATCAACATTATTTTCTCTCTTTCATCCTTGATCTATCTTTTGCCTCTTTTTTTATCACTCGGTTAGAATAGGTTTAGATAGAAGTTTGATCTCGTAGCAACCAAAAACCTCAATAACTAGCAGGCCCCTTGAACATTACAACCTCATTGACCACTCAACAAAACAATAACATTGTGACACAACATCCATGACCTTGAAAGGTGATTGATTTAATGATCGTTTGTCTTTTTTAGGAGAGGTAAGGTGACTACATCTTGCCAGCATGTTGTTGTGTCAATTTGCCCATCAATAGAATTGATGCTAGAAGGAGGGCCACTTGAGAAATTTTGGATTTTTGTGCGTTGGATTGGGTTGGATCTTCGGAAAACCTAGATCCAATGGACAGTCCTTTGTATATCCCTAGGATTATTCATGAAATTCTACCTCACATGTATAACAGGCTTCCTTTGTTTTTGAAAATGGACAAAAAGGTTCAAATCATGTTAAGATTTACAGGGATTTATTAACTTTTCTCAAGTTTCGATATGAAGATATCGCTTGTCAATTTTTTATCGAAACACTTCAAGGTACAACATGGCAATGGTACATTAATCTTCCACCAAGTTCTATTTGTTCATGGATGGAGTTAGATGTCTCATTCTTAGATTAGTTTGATCCTTTTGCACGTATGTGAAACCCATCACTTCAATTTGCAGCCATGAAAAGAACACCACAAGAATCAATTATGCAGTTCAATCATAGATTCCTCCTTATGTTTAAGTGAGTTATAGATTCAGATCTAGTTATTAGTGATCATGTGGTAAAAGAGCATTATTATTAGGGTTTGAATACTTTATTGGTAGCAAGAATTACATGTTATGGTGAAGTTACTATTATCAAATTTTCACTATAGCTCAATTTAACAGAGATGATTTGTTCAAAGATTCATTTTAAGGTGGAAATTTTTAATTTACCTCTGCAAATTTTTAACCATTGCAAGTGTTTGAGATATTGTGGATTTTGAAATGAAATGTGTTTAAATTGTTTGATATCAATTACAACATTAAGTATTGCATGAAATGGAAAAGAGATGCTTTCATTCTGATATTCAGTTACAATGTTCAAACATTGTTTTGCATAAAGGGGAAAAGTACAAAATTGAACAAGTGTTTCATGAATGTTGTATTTATATTCATTGGGTAATAAGAAACAAGTGTCCCACACAAGTCGTGGGAGTAGCTGAGATAGAGTATCAAAAGGAATTTTCTACACTACTGAAGATGAAAGAAAAGAAGACACATAAGAAAGAACATAATCATCATTTCTTGTGGTGTAAAATGAGCTCCCACAAGGGTTGAGACTAGGCATGCTATCCCTCAAACATTCAAAAATGGATTGAGAAAGAAACAGATCCAAAATGCTCAAGGAAGGATTTCCATTAAATGAGTACATCATAAGTTCCAAAAGGACTCAACAGTTGACCATTAAGGATAGTTAACTCTCAAATTTTAATGAATTGAAAATCATGAGTGATCAACTATTCAAGTGCATGATCTCATAATGTGATAGTGAATAGGCATACATAATGCCTTTCTAAAAATCATCAATTACATCTGAAGAAAATGTAAAAGCGCCAAAACATCATAATCAAGTGCTTCTATTTTAAAATATTGTATGCAATAATAGCTTCACATCATCATGTTGTTGTTTGGAAGATAAAAATGCATGAAGAGTACAAAAGAGAGGTTGGCTCCATCAATGACAGAGTGACAAGTGGTTGTAAGTGAGCTATTAAGAAAAAAATGAATGCAAAGAGGGCATGTTGAACCAAAATTCAAGGCATCAAGTGTTGGGGAACAAATACAATATGTCTCTTGAAGCATAAGACTATGGAAAAAAAGTGAAATGTGCATTTTTTGAAGCATGAGAATGCATTGAAATCATGATAAGTGGTTACAGATGAAGCAATAAGAAACATCATTGAAGTAAAATAGATCAATTAAAAAAGTGTTTCCAGAATGTCAAAATGCAATCTAGAATAGTATCATCAATGCATGAAGTTAGTAGAGAAGTGTGTGTTGTTTAAGCACTTCCAATGGTTGGAGGAAAATCAAGTGACCTTGGCTTATTCTAAAATGTGAAGTAAAAATCTATATTTTTTATCTATCAGAGTGTACTTTAGGAATAGTATGAGCCCAAGATGGTGTCATCATGTTTACTCAAAATCATGCATGTATGCTACAGTGTTGCCATGTCAAGAAGAAAATATCAAACAAAACATGCAATCACATGGTGTCATTTCGAGTTTTGAACAAACCCATTGAGTTCTTACATGTGTTTTTTCTAGAGCTCAATGGAAAAAGGTGTTTTTTCAAATTCAGAAATGGAGAAGAACCACAAATATCATTCACATACCCATGGCCTGGAGAGACTAAAATTTCTATTTTCATGATCCTTAATAGCCACTTAGGGTTTCAAGATCAAAATACAAGTGCAAAGGAAGAGGTCAAGGGTTCGAGCCCTAGTTTGGTGTCTTCAAACTATGGAATAAAGCTATAGGTCATGCCCTCAAAGGTGAAAAACCAAGTGGGGAAAGGAGTTTCAAATAGAATGGATTTGTTTTAATATGTCCATAGGCTAAAGCCTTCACATTTCAAAATCAAATGGAGAAATAAAGCTTCATACCCATGGCCATAAGGGTTTTAGAAACCCTCACAAAAGGAAGCTTTCATTATAAAAACGGTTTTCATTTGTCAACAATAGCATCTACAGGTGGAGGGCCAAGCCCTATCAAATTTTTACAAAGGAGGAAAGATACACAATGGTCATGACCTATATAAATGGCCGAGTAAAAAACTCACATAAAATTCACATTTTCTATAGAGGAAAGCTTAACAAAGCTTTATATTAAGGTAATGTATAGAGGAATGGAAAAAACTAAGCTTACCCTTCATATGTCTATAGAAGAACTCAATGGGAAGTCGTGGCCAAAGCCTCAATGATGGCTCGAATAACCCTCCAATGGCGTCCATAAAATAGTGAAGGCATTGGCGCCACAAGACAACAAAAAAGAAATGCATCAAAAATAGTGGAATTCGTGGACAATGGCCATATTTCCTCATCAAATAAAGCCAACAATTGAACAAAAATAGGGCCAAAATCTTACCATCAAGGAGAAGGCCAAATGCAACCATAAATTTGAAGCAAAATTTTCAATGTTGGCTTCAAAAAATGAAACCCTAATTCCTCCATGGTGGTGCACAAGCAGGGTCTTCTCTTCTCCAAAAGGTCGATGATGAAAATGACAGTTGGAATGAATATTTTGAAGGCCTTTTTGTGTATTAGGGTTTTACCCTATCGGCCTATGTGATTTTTATATTTTTATTTTTTCAAATGCCACCATCTTCATTGTCTAGGCCGATATAAGCCCATGGCTTATAATAATTTTTCTTTTTTATTTTTATAGAAAATAAAAAACACATAATATGCATATGGCCTTATTAGGGTAGCCCCTTTTTCCTTAGAAAAATTTCATGCCACATTGCCCTTAGAAATCAAGTAATAACAATAGGTCGTCAATTTTTGCCTAAGTAGATAATGGAAAATATATTTTTATGATTTTTTATATAAAAATCAAATTATGTAAAGGAGCATCATTTGTAATATTTTATTTTTTGCAAGAAATAAATGAAAAAAACAAAATGATTAGAGATCAAAAAGAGAAAAATTAGAGAAATTGCAAGCTATAAAACACTGATTAAGCAATGTTTCTATAAATTTCTTGACTAGTTGTTATTTAAAATGCAGTTAAAAATGCACTTCAGTTCACACTGAAACTTTCTATTTCGGGACCTAGTCTTGGGTGAATTTGAAAAGAAGATGCCAAATAGAGGTTTCTATTTTCAATTTCCAGGAGTTAGTGCCTACTATTGAGGCCTTTTTGGATCAACTTTGGGGTGATAGAAAGTTTCCAGCTTTTTGATGCCATTTGGAGTTGTTTTGGAAACTATTTTTTAGACTTTTTAAGGGAGCTCGAAAATGCAGAAGTTGCCTTTTGGAGAGATGGCAACCTTTTTTTTCGATTTTGACACTATATGGTCACATTTTGGCTATAAATCTAAGAAAACTTGATTTTCTCAGGGTTCAAAATTATTCAGTTTCTTGCTCTCTTAGCCACTTTGAGAGATTTTGAAACTCATCTGATATCATATTTAGATGTCTTATTCCTTCACTTGAAATAAAGTAGCAGATTTCTCCTTTTCACTTTCTTGTCATGGGCTCACAGTAATAGTGTGATTTAGTTGTGATTCATACTATCGAATCCTCCATAGTCCTGGTTATGTGGGTTATTGTCAAGGTTTGCAATAGGTCCAGTTTGCACATTGTATTATGTTTTTAAGGGTCTCTATGCAAATCACTGATGAACTGAAAGCATTATGGTGAATTGTGAGAGTTAATATTTGTCAAAGAAGTTTTGTGAGTTAAGTTTCATCCAGATCTCAACATTTTTCTGATAATCTTAAATTGTAGGTGTTAATTTTCAGTTTTCTTCCTACTTCCCTTTTCCCCTAAAGGTGCTTAGATTAGGTGATTAGTTAGAAGGGAACCAGCCCACTCTAGAGATTCACCCTCCCCAATTGGTTTACCCACCAACCAGAAAGTGTTTCCATGTTGTGACATGATAGACAAGTTCCACTTGCCTGGAGGGTGCAATCCTAATCACCAATAGTTCACATTTTTGCACCATTTTACCCATAACACCAACCCACATTAAAATTCAAGCTTTGCAAAAGCCAATGGAAAAGGTAAGCATTCCACCTACCAATGAAGTTGTGACTATATAATCTCTTTTCAATCATACTCCAACACATAATCTGTTGCATCATAATGAATTTTTAAATGAAATATTTGATGAGAAAATATACCATTTTGATGTTTTATTTGAAAATGAACATGAAACGGATTTAAATTCGAAGCATAGTGGAAATATCAAGCTAGAATCTAATTTTGTTGGAAATGTTAATACTAACAACAATATTGAAAGGGATGAAGTATCAACACACGACTGTTGTCATCATAAATCAGCAATACATTCTAATAATTTGAACAACTTTTCTGAGCAAGATGATAATTAGTGTGATCAAGAAACAACACATCATGGTGAATGTTGGCTAGATATCCTATCATCATAGACTTGATTAAAGGATAAATTAGAAGAATTAGGTGATCCTAAGCTATCATAATTTGCTAGGCGAAATAGATGTAGGATAAATCTGACAAATCAACATTCTCAGATGGATTTCCATGTTTTCCTAGGTAGGATGGAATTATATTTCAGACAGATGATCTTTGTTGAAGAAATACTTATGGAAGATCCTTGGAGTACCTACCCACTCAATGAGAGAGATGAAATAACTAGCATACATGAAATGATAATGACTCCATCTACAATGATAAGGGTAGCTATGAAAATATTATTAGCTCTTCCGCTTCACTCGATGACCTTGATCCTTGCATTGAGATGGATTCCATGACTGATAAATTTTCCCTACCTTGTGTAGATTTACTGGATATGGAAAGTGAATTTATTTATACATTCATAGAATTGTTCATGAGCATTAATAATGAAGAAACATCTATTAATGAGTTAACACTAGAAAGTGACTCTATTGATTTGAATAATGACCACATAGAAACAAAAAACAATATGACTACGAATGAGGTTGCAAATGAATCTTGTGGTGAAGGACATGAAGATGAGTGCCAAATTGATTCTTCAAAGGAGAGAGATCAAATGGATGTTCAAGTTATTCAAGAGCTACCTGATGATCATTCAGATCAGACTTACCCTTGTCAAAAAAATAAATTGGATCTTAATGCTAATCAAGATACTGACATTGATGAAATTAGTGTTTGGTTGCAGTAAGGAGTGAACCATGAGATTCAACTGGATGAAGCAAAAAAAGGTCGAGTGGACTATCAGATGGCTTCCTCAAAAATTGAATTCCTTCAACATGTTCAAGAGAATGAAATGGGGTAGTATTTTCTTGGTTTTGATTCTATTTATTCTAACGATTTGTTTGAATAAGATCTTAGTTTATCATGTAGTAATGAATTTGATCTTAACGGTGATGAACTTGATGCTCATGTGCACATTCTCATTGATGATATGTAGGAACATGAAGTAGAGAAGTACTTTCCTAGGTATGATTTTGTACACTTTAATGAGTTTTTTGAAGAGGATGTTGAAAGTAATGCTTCATCTCAAGAGGGAAAGGGTTCACAGACTTCACTTGTTCACAACGGAGATTATTTTCTATTGAGTCCATCTGAGGAGACGGAGTTGATCTAGGACTCCAAATCCAAGTGGAATACAAAGATGTTTGTAAATGGATATCCCAACTGCAAAAAAAAAACATCACTTCAGGTGATCCATGTAGTATTTTTCCTTTTGGTTCACATTTTGAGGCAAGTTGTTCTGATCTCTTGCTATCTCAAAAGATCATCATGACAGGTAAGACAACTATTAAGAAAATTGATTTAAAGGTTGAAGAAGCTAACTATTCAATTGGTGACACATTAACCATGGAGAGCAGGATTAAAGTTGATAGTCCTTATCAAATCGAATACAATAGTTTGTTGTTTGAGCCTAGCGTTGATAGTGATAAGGATGCACATGAAATTTTTGAACCATGTTTGGATATCTTGAATGCTAATGACACATCATTGGTAGATGTCCTTTATGTTGACATGCGTGTACTAGAGTAGAATGGAGTGGTGTTCCATGAGTTGAGACCTCGTGAGAAGGAAGTTGTACAACATGAGCATTCCGCAACAACTAAGGGTATTCTAAATTAGGTGGTATCTTTTCATTACCCTCTGTGTTTTAATGATTTTTAGTTTGATTATGATGTTGATAATAAAATGTGTTTGTGGGTAAATCATGACAAGGATGAGAACCCCTAACTGTTAATATTTCAAAATTTATACACTCAAAATGAATTTATTGCACATAAACTTTACATTTTGGAGTATAAAGATGAATTTGCTAGATTCAGAACCATACCTAGTAAATTAATGCTCTTACACATAGTGAAAAACCAGTCCTGTGAATCTAGAAATTTTAATAGTTTTATGTTTGTAGAGATTTATTTTGGAGTTTGTTTAGGATTAGGATTAGATTGGTTAGTGTTAGTTTTTAGATTAGTTGGTTTTCTTTCTTTTTTTTGGTTTTTTTTGTCAGTTTTGGTTTCTTTTCTTTCATTCTAATATTTTTATTTTTTTGTGTCCTCTTCTTTTTGTTTTTGTTTTTTGGTTTGTTTTTTTTATTTTGTTATATTCTTTGGTTAGTGTGTTTGCTAGTTTTTTTTATTGTTTTCTTTTTGGTCTTGTTGGTTCATCGTGTCTTTGTTCTCAAGTTTTGTGCTCTTCTCTTTTCTTATTTGTTTCTTTTCTTTCTTCTAGGGGACCATTCCTCTTATTGACAATGGAAATTAAGCTGTATGCAAGTTATGTCAAGAGGTGAATTTGTTGAGATTCTTCTATTTGTATTTTCAAACACTTGATCAATCAGTTGCTTTGAAAATTTTGATTTACCTTCATCCTTTTCAAATTGGAGAATGTTAGCATGGATTAGGATTTCATACATTATGAAGTTTTTGGGGAGTTTTTGAAATTCTATCATGCTTTGCACAACTTAATAAATCCATCAATTAGTTTACATCAAGTGATTCCAAGTGAAAAATCTAAAGGGTTACATTTCTTTCACAATGTCCACTATGGTTCTCAACTTGCTACTTAAGCTTCATTGCTTGAGATTGAGAGAAAACCAAAAAATATACTTTAAAAGAATCAACATCTAAGAAAAGAGAAAAGGAAGAAAATCTAAAAATGAACTCAATCAGAAAGGGTGATTCAAGTATCTCTACTAGAGCTATAGACACCTAGCTAGCAGTAGAGCAATGCTTAGAGAGAACTAGAGGTATCTCTATCAGGACTATAGACGCTTGTTTGGCAGCAGAGCTATACCTAGGATATTATTGCATGTTGGAAATTTAACTCACAACTATGTAGGTTGGGTAGAGTATACTTCATTTTGATCACAAAAACACTTATGAAGGGGAATAAATCATTTGCACACACAAACAAATTTTAGGTTCATCTCAAATCTCTATGATGTCTCAATTTTGATTATGGTTACGCGTCTTAGGCTTCCTTGAATGAGTGTAAACTAGAGATTTTTGGGTATCCAGAGGGTTGTGTATTCTAAAATTCTTGGAGCATTTTTCCAACTGAGTCACCATTTTTTATGTCTTGCATAAACACCCCAACTTATTGCTTGGAAAAGTCGGGCACCCCCTTTGTTTTCTTTTGTTTCGCTAGTTTGGTCTGTCATGTTCATGATTTTTCGTTCTTGTTTTCGTTTCTTTTCTCGTGCCTTGTTTTGTTTTTCTTTGTTCGAGTTAGGTTTCAGATTGGAACTGACACTTTACACTTAGTGAAGGTTCAATTTTCTCATCCATCCCAATTTCGATCTTCGCTAGTCTGGTTAGTAGTGTTTGTTCTTTGTCGTTCTTGTTTTTCATTTCTTTTCTCGTCCCTTGTTTTGTTTTGCTTTGTCAAAGTCAAGTTTCAGATTGGAACTGACACTTTACACTTGGTGATTCTTCAATTTTCTTGTCCCATACTAATTCTGATCTTCACTTGTTTATCATCATTGTTTTGTTAGAATCAAGTAGTGGACCAAAATTAGAACCAGGAACCTTTCCAAGGTTCTTGTTCTTGGTTCTATCTCAATCCTGATTCCCACATCCATTTTTCTTTTTTTCTATCGAGTTCGAGATTCCAAAATTTCTTAGAACCTTGCACTCTTTGAAGGTTCTTGTGCCAAGTTTGTTCCCGATCCCAATTTCTGTTTTTCCTTTGAGCATTGTTGAAGTTCGCGTTCCTTGTCTGGTTCTAGTCCCGATCCCCATGTTTTTGTCGGCATTTGTTTGCCTCATAGTCTTGTTTCTATTCTGCTCTTCATTTTTGTTCTTCGTTGTTCGTCTTTATTTTTGTGTCGTTTGTTCGTCTAGTTTCATTTGTCATCATCTTTCTTTTGAATGTCATTTTTTTTCAATTTTTGGTGTCGTGTGATCGTCTCATGATCGGTTTTATTTTGCCTTCCTAGACTTTTGTCGATCTTCTTCATTTAGGCTTTCTACATTTTTCGTCCTTTCTTGAGTAATAGTAATAAAACCAAAATACAAAAAAAAAAAAAAATCATAAAACCAAAATACAATAAAATACAAAAACTTGGAAAAATACAAAAGAAAATCATCAAAACACCAAAATACAAAAAAAACCATCAAAACACAAAAAATACAAAAATAAAATAAAATAAATAGAATAATAGTAATAAATAAATAAATAATATTTTAAAATAAAACAAATAAAGAAATTTAAATTGTAAAGTTTAAAATATAAAATTTAATCTTTAAATTAAATAAACCTTTTAATATAAATAAATTTTTGTTTTAAAAGATTTACAATAAAAGAAAGTTTTAAAATTTTCAATAAATAGATTTTTTATTTAAATTTTTTTAAAGATTTAAAAGCTAAAATCATAAAAATCTTAAAAAAATTAATTAAATCTAAAAAGAATTAAAAAGTGAAAAACTTTATGAAATTAAAAAAAAAAGTGAAAATGGGATTATAAAGAAATATACCTTTCAAACTTTGGAATCAAGGAAATTTTGGAATCAACTAACCAATGTGTTCATGTTTTCAAGGCAGGTCCAAAACCCGGCTCTGCACATAAAAAGCTAAAAAAAATAGAAATAATAAGGAGTTCAGGGTCAGGTCCCAAAAAGAAACATGCACCCCAAAAAAATTAAAAGTGCAGTGACCAAAATTTCCCGAATCTCGATCCTGTATCAAAAGGGTTTGGAAATACAATGAAAGGTTCTTTTCAGAATTTGGGTGCGAATGGAAACTCACTCTTTGCAGTTGCAAAATATTAGTTTCTAGAATAATTCTAATCCCACTCCTGACAACCATGATGCAAAAGGTGAAGGTGCAAGTATCATTGCAATCTCTGACTCCAGTTCCCACGGACAAAAGGAGAACTTTGATCCAACACAAAAAATGACTACAGAGGAAACACAAAGTGAGTTGATCGAAGGCTCAAATGGGATCATTTGATGAAAATGAATGAATGTAAAATGTGAAGCCTAGACAATGCACGATAAATTTTTGACAGGCCACTTCAAAAACATGCTTGGCATAGGCATGGCTTCACAAAATACCACAAAGAGAAATGTTATTGCATGAAGTGAGATTATTGTAATTATAAACAAATTTCAAACATAAAGGAAGGGGAGTGAGTTGTTTAAAGAGACGCTTCGAAGAGGCGTGAAGCATGGAAATGGTTGCAGGATTTCCACAAAATGGACATCGACAAAATGGAATTGATTAAAGAGCTTTGGAAACGTTTGAAAAAAGGCAATCAACTAGTGTAGGGCGAACTCCAAAACCTTGCTGACATTCTTCCTATGCATGACAAATGAGACAACTATGAGTATAGACCTTCAAGCAAATGCAAATGGAAAATGTGAAATTTAAGTTCACGCTCATTATAGAATACCTCCAAGGAACTCATCTCATGAAATGCGTAGATTGATGGAAATGCAGAAAATGGATTCGCTAAAATGGCTTTAGAAACTTACAAGAAAAAGCAATGTCCAGGTATTGGAAAAAATCACAATCTCTACCAACGTCCTCCAAGCTTGTGCCAAAATGGAAGCTTTGGAATAGGGTTTGAACATATATCAAAGTAGAAAGAAGAAGTTCTATCAAATTTTGTAACAAATCCGCCTTGATGGACATGATCATCTGATTTTAAAATTGGCAGATGAAAAGAAAAACTTTGAAAATTTGAATGCATAGAAAAGGTATGTGAACTAGTTGACATTACACGTGCCTCAATGAAGGTAATGATTTCAAGATTTGCACAAAGTAGAATAGAAAATCACACAAGATAGGCGAATCATTTTAAGCACGACTTCAAGGAGATTTTAGCATAGGGAATGCCAAGATTGTAGGATGTGTTTAAAAAGTCTTTTGAATGGAAACTTTCAAGCAAACACATTGTGCACAAGAGTAAACCAAAATTCCATAATCTTTGCCACCATCCTCTTTGTTGTAAATTGCAGCATCGACTAGGTAGAAAATTGCTTGACAAAATGCTTCAAAGAGTTGTCATCTCATGGAATGTAATTATTGCGGAATTCATAGATTCTTATGTCTACCTTGAAGGAACTCGGTGATGGAGAGAAAATGACAAGGAAAACTCTCAATGGCATGCAAAAAGAGAATCAAGATGCATTGATCAAGGGTATCAAAAGATGGGAGATTTCAGTTAATAATGCAGTATTTTAACATCATGCTCAACCTTCTAGGCTGAGTTGGGCATATGGACAAAGCACAAAAGTTTTTCATGTGCCTTTAATTGAAATATTTTTAAAAAATTGATTAATTCCTAGAATTAATGAATTAAATGATTATATGAATTGATTGTGCATTTATCATAAAGTCGTTAACGCAGTGAATTGATCTATTTGCAAGGACTTCCAGATTTAGGGAGCAAGTAGTGACAAGAATTTAAATCCAAATGAGACATGATTTTGAATATTATTTATTTAAAATAACATTAATGAAAAAGGGATTTAATTTTCTATTTCAATTATAGAAATAAGGTTTTTTATTAAATGCATTTAATTGAAAATAGTTTGAAAATTCTAAAGTTAATTAATTTTTGAAATTGATTATTGATTAATTAATTTTATAAGTTGATTAATGTGATTTATGCTTTCTGATTTTAGGTGCTATTGAGGGTTAGAAAAGGATAAAATATATTGAAGGCTATCTACAAAACACATGTGCATCAAAGAAAGGATTTCTAAAAAAGACTATCAACTGGAAGTGATCTCAGTCTTTCATGGTCCCCATTTGGAGTAAATTTTGGAAGAAGATGTTGTTGCAAATCATGCAAGATGAAGGACTCTAAGTCAAATTGGAAAGTTACAATTGTGAACTGAAGTCAAGCTGGAGGATGAAGTTTTGAACTAAAGTCAACCAAATTCAAACAAAGAGCTGAAACAGAAAGTTCCTTTTGAAGAATGATTGATTGCTATAGCTTTTGAGGGGTTGTTTTAGAAGAAATTATGTAATCAATGAGTGATTTATTGTCAAAATCAGCTCATTTAGACTGGTTGAAATTTTAGGAAAACGAGTTAGACATTTTTCTTATGGCTGATTAGAATTTAACAGTAGGATAGATGATACATTTTTCTTGCTCTCTTAGCGTAGTTGGGTGGATCTAAAGATACTGGTTTCCTACAACTGTGATGTTTACCAAAATTGTAAATGTTGTTTATCTATCTCATCATAGTGGAAATAGCTGGATTTAAACTTGCTTCATGTTTTTCTCTAGAATGATATTTATTTGGTTAATTGTTTGATTTTAAGTTCTTCAAGGAATGAATAAAGTATATCTTTTCTTTTGTTCGAACTGTGATTTGTGATGTGTTGGTAAATTTTGCATTGTGAATGAATGAAGCCTTGTATTGATTACAGGTTGACTTGTTCTATAGTTTAGTTTAGGAATTCCTTGAAGAGTAATAGGTCTGGGTAATTAAATGAATCAACATTCTTTTCTCTCTGGCATCCCTAATCTATCTTAAATTTCATTTTTTTATCACTCAATTAGAATAGGTTTAGATAGAAGTTTGATCTTGCAGCAACCAAAAAGCTCAATAACCAACAGGCCCTTGGAACATTCCAGACTCATTGACCACTCAGCAAAATAACAAAGTTGTGACCCAACATCCAGGACCTTGGAAGCTGATCAATTTAATGATCATTTTTCTTTTTCAGGAGAGGTGAAGTGACTACATCTTACCTACATGTGTCAATTTTTCCATCAACACTAAGAATGTACCTAGAGGTTGTGGAGTGGGTTGTGATGCTCATAAAACCTCACAACACCCAACTCTACAATGATCAGCGAGTGCGAGGGAAAAAAGTCTCAACACAAAGAAAAAAATAGATGTTGTTCATGTTGAGTTCACCAAAATGTAGAGGAGGACCAACCACTCAATGACTCCAGGTCATAGAGAATCGAGAGTTGAATGTTTCCCTAATCCACCTCAAGTTAGACAAGTGTTTAAGGAATTGTTTGATGTCAAGGATAGAGAATGAAGATCACTCTTAGTGCTTCTATCACTCTACTAACCTGAGAATTAGTTTTGGACCAAGAGAGAAGATTTTTGGGACCTGAATTTTCCTCAGATAGCTCTCTGATAAAGGATAGCAACACAAGAAAGGGATGACATCGCAACGTGCTGGCATCTCACTAGTGTACTAGCATTCATTTAGACAGAAAGTGTAAAAGGACAATGAAGGGTACTAAAGTCTACTAACAACTTAGTTGAAGATGTTTTAAATGATGACTAAGACATTAAATGACATGATAACTAAAATAACGAGAGAAATACTATGACAATAATAAGAACAAGAAAGGAGAGAATGCAACTCACGAAGATTTTGATTTTCTAGCAAGCTCCACATGAACAATCACCTACACACAACCAAGAAGGGAAAAATGTTGGGGCTATTTCAAGGCTTTCCACAATCAAATCCCTATTTTGGTGTTTCCACCTCCATGAATAGCTAGATAGATAAAGGAGTAGAAATACAATAAAGAAACTATGCTAGAAAGTAAAATACCAAACGCAATGAGAAAAATTATGCTACTCAAATCTAATAACAAAGTAATAGTAAGAAAGAAATGCCACCCTCAACCAAAGGCACTCAAGGCTAATGAGAGAGGATTGCAAATCTACAACTATGGAAAAGTCAACGTGGTCACAACAATGCCAAAGGATGTCTCACAAGACACAAAGTTGCAGCTTTTGTGGTAGATGTGAAGAATGTGGTAGCTTGAAATTGTGAGAATTTCAAGAATGTGAAGAAAGATCAAATGAGCATGAAGAATATGAGATGAAAATGAAGAATAGCCATTTGAAGGTGATTTTGAGAGGGAAAGAGTCATTTAAAGGTTGGTACAAGGGTGTAGGGGTGTTATGCTTCATCACCAATGGAGAAAATAATGCCTCTATAGATTCTAGAGGCAAGAATATTGTGACTGCTGGCAGCACATCACACAGACGTTTGCATGTCACACACACATCCCCGACAAAAATTCCCCCATCAACAGTAAAAACAAGCACCAAGTGGATGGAGTTTGAAATGAGGATGTGGAATAACATGGTCGGATTTTATTTTTCTAGGGTGAAGGATGTAAAAGGGGAATTTGCAAGGGGGGTGAAATTCACCCCTATACAAACCCATACCTTCCCAAACCATAATTATATGATATAATTCATATCCACACTTAACGAAACTAGTTTGTTCAAGCCTCACAATTTTATGGAGATGATGCAATTTCATGGCTAGGTATTGGGAAAGGTAATGGGCCTATAGTTATGGATATCCCACAATTTTCTAGATTTATTTGAATTTTATTTATACTTATGATTTTATGTTTTTGTTAATCATTTTTATCATAATTTAACATTTATAATACTAATATATCAATATAATATTTTTTATTGGATAAATCGCTGCTAAGGGGCCCCCTGTATTGTTTCAAAAAAGGGAATTACATGAGTTTATAATAACCAAAAAGCTTCCTTGATGGCCTTCCCTAACAAAATGGCCTTCACTAAACCCCTTTCCTATCCAATATGAATATGCATTACAAAATGGCCTGAGTTGAGACATAGGCATTACTGACTACCCTAGGACTGACTTCTACTTGCTATACCTAATACTATTTATATCATTGTAATAAAGCTCTAGAATTACTAAGACTGTTCCAAACCAAGCATCTTCACTCCACATCATCATCCGACTTTGTGCGATTCATGTATGCAATTTAGTTCACTACCACTAGGCAATCTGCACTGCAATTCTAATGGGTCAGTCCTTTTTCCTTCTCCTCAGGGTCTCTGGGGTCATTCTGGTGCCATTCCTCTCCAGAGACGAAGTCTCAATCATCATCATCCCTTGCAACAATTTCTTCTAAAATCCATTCATCCTCCATGTACTTCATTGCCAATCCTCAAGGAAGGTTGGTCACCAGCTTGGCTGCTCTAAGAAGGAAGGAAATGATTTGCTCACACTCATCCCACATCTTTTCAAACCCTTCTAGGTAAATGGATCAGATCAAGGGAAATTTCATTACCTCCCTTCCACACATTCACATCATGTAATACTTTTGTGGCATTGGGATTTTCTTGTTCTCATCCACGTTGTCCAGGACTGCATCAATGTCTCCCAACCATGCATGAATGAAAACCATCTATGTCATCTTTTTTCCCACTTCCTTCAAACCACCCATGTGTAAGAGAATGGCCAGGAACATGGCTAGAATCTTTGAATTTGACTTGAACCTGTGATACTTCCTTAGGAATTAGGGTCCTATGACCTTCTTGGTCATCCAGAGGATCAGAGGATGAGAGGAGGCAAACAACCCCTACAACCTTTTTTTGTCACTTCACCTTTGAAAGATTGTTGTTGTCTCAACATATCCAAGGATAATGGAGTCTCCATTGGGCTACCACACACCAGCTGCACCACTTCTGTGAAACTCACTAATGATTGCTATTTCTAGAATGTTGCTATTGTGTTTTAGAAAAATTACGAGTCAAGGCCTTATAACACCGAAGGCCTTATTTCCTCATAATTAGCTTTTCTATTTTCATTCCCTTTGGAGCGTGTTTTCTTACCACCACCTCGTTGGTGCTACTTAGCGAAATTAATGCATGGTAATATGGTATCCTCCCATCCTTTCCCTTTCCTTGGAAATTGCTTGATTTTCTTGCTCTTTTCCTTCTATTGATGACCCTTGTCTTGTCAAATAAATCTCATTTATTTTGTCCTTGATACCATTTGTTATTCTTTCACTACCATTTGAAGTGTCGGTGCTAGTAATTTCCCCCGATACCGGCTTTTGGCCTCTACCTACATAGAATTTTCTGATACCTTTTTTTCCAACTCATCTGCCTTGTCATTTCTTTCTTGGTAAATATGGCTAATTTTGAAGGCCTCAAACCTATCCTCCAATTGTTTGACACTTTGCAATAGATGATTGATTTTCCAATTAGGAATGATGCATCTCCTAGTGGCATTGATCGTGATCAAGTCTCCTTACAAATGATTTTTTTAACTCCTAAATCGAGCCCCAACTGCAAACCTATGGCTTCTACTCTGAACTCAGCTTCATTGTTCGAGCAAATCCCCAGATGTGTGGATTTTTTTGCTAGGGTATTTCCCTATGCATCCCTTGCAATGCAACTCCATCCACCTGGTCCTATGCTCCCGCAAACTACTCCATCAAAATTTATCTTTATCCATCCTATTTTCAGTTCCTTCCATGCTACTACTCTCTTTGCCTTAGTTGACTGAGTTGATCCATTCCCACTCAGAAGTGGAGGTTTGAGGCCAAGAAATTTTTTGGTTAGGAAATCATCCCAGTTTGTGAAAGTTTTTTGTTTGCCTACTTTGCTCTGAGCATCCTCATTGACCAGCTCTACTATAGATCTTTCAATTTTGTCCCATAGTTTTTCTTTATTCATCTCTTTCCCTTGAAATATTATCATGTTTCATTCCTTCCATAGCTCCCATATCACAATGGATGGGGTTATATGCCATATGCCCCCCAAAACTGATTTATTTACCTTTTGGAGCCACATTTTGAACTAGGATGAAAGATCTGCTGGAATGGGGCATTGCATGTTTAGTTTGTCTCTCACTATGTTCTAGCAATCATTTGCATAGGAGAATGTCAAGAGATGATGGTTTGTTGACTCTTCATTTTCTTTGCATAGAGAACATCTTCCTAGGCCCTGAACTCCAAAGGTGCGTAGCTTATCCTTTATAAGGATTCTTCTTTGTATCGCCATCCAAGAAAACACTGCAGCCTTGGGGAGCCATTTCCTCCCCCAAATCAGTTTGCATGGCCAGTCTTGACGAGACAAAGCCATCTCCTTAATCTTGTATCCAAATTTCACCTTGTATGTTCCTATTGAAGACCCACACCATCTGATCATTTCCTTGTCATTGGATGGGACAAAATACCTACCTTTGAGGATCTTTACCAATACATCTTTTTGTGCTTGAGGATCACTGAGGGTTTGGAGACCATTCCAACTCCATCTATAGGATCCTTGATGGGTGGTTTTCCACTCCAAGAATCATTCTAGAAGGATGCATTGTTTGCATGTTTGACCTCCCAGGTTACATGTCTTGCTATTATATCCCTACAATCCAATTATAAATTCTAGATTGTTGATCCTCTCGGGGGTTTATTGTAGTGATAATTCTAGCCAGATCATCTGATTCTAGATACTTTCTCCTCATGATTTTGACCCACCTTTTCTCACCTTTTATGTGAATGTCCCAGATCAATTTGGCCCCCATGGCCTAATTCATTATGGAAAACTATTTGATCCTTGCCCCACCATCCTCCTTGGGTGTGCATACCTTGTTCTAGGCCAATAGGGGAAATTTATTCTGGTCCCCTTCTCCACTGCAAAAGAATTTCTTGAAAATTTGAGTGAGGGCCTCTTCCACTGCTTTAGGTAGTTTTAAACATGACATTGAGTACATCGAGATAGCTCACAAGACAAATTTGACCATTAATAGTCTTCCTACCAAGGATAGCCACTTTCCTTTCGAAGTACCCAGCTTGTTCTTGTAGCTATAAATCAGATTCTCCCAATAACACTTTTTGTTTATACTTGCAAAAAGGGGTATCCCAAAGAAGCAACCTGGCAATGTTGCTACTCTCAAATTCAGGATTTTGGCTAAATCTTTTTGCAGGCTTGTTTGCGTGTTTAGAAAAAAGACCTCTAATTTTCTCCAATTGATGCTCCATCCTAAAGCCCTATAGTAGTCATATAAGAAACTTTTGATCACTCTTGCTTCCATCCTACTAGCCTCCCACATCAGAATTGTGTCATCTGCAAATTGGAGATGAGTTGAGGGTTCCATTCCATTGGCCACATGAACACCTTTCCACTTTCCTTCCCTTCTTAGTCTTTGAATCCCTCCCAAGCACCTCTGCCATGATTATGAACAAGAATGGGGATAGGGGATCACACTGATACATTTGACTGCAAAATACAATGAAACTGTTTGACAAAATATGTAAAATTCAATGTTTGTTGGGTGCTTGTAAAATTTGATGTGTAATTTCCATTTTTTTGAAATTTTATCCCCGACGTTCGTCGAAATTTCAATGAACCTGGGGTTAGTCAAAATGTTGACTATTATTTTCGTCGAATTTTTGACAAACATGAAAATTAAAAAAAATCAAATTGTGGCCAACATAAAGAAAAGTGAGTTAGGTGCACGATTTATTGCGACAGATGTTTTGCTCTACTTGAGACGGTTTGTGGAGAACTAAGGACAATTTTCTTGGGAAAAATCAAAAATTCAATAAGATATCACCAGTTGAGGTAGTCATTGTCTTTTTGCATAATTCAGTTCGAAGTCAGATTTGTAGTTCCAAGTTTGAAAATCATATTTTAAAGCAACATCTCATTAGATTTCATTTTTAGAGGTTTAAGGGTTTTGAGAATTTCATGTCCAGATTTTGTTGTGTGGAATCACCATAAGATCACAACCAAGGAAGGATTCTTGTGACTGTAATTATGTGATCCATAACTCTATTGGTCATGTGGCACAGTTGTGCTATAACAAATACAGGATGCATTCATGTGTGACCCAAGTTTAATATGGCTATGTTGTGATAGAAATGGAGGCACTCATATAATGTAGTTAATTCAGGTTGTATAATGTAGGTGTCAATCATCATTGGGTGCATTCAGGTTGTCTCAAGTTTAACAGGTTAGGATGTAATTATAGCATGATCGAAGAGTGATTACCTCTTGCTGCAATAAAGAGCCTATAACTCTGGTTGATATGCAGAGTGGTTGTGTTATATCAATTATGTAGTGCATTCAAGCACAACCCATGTTTAATGGGCTATTCTAGAGAGTGATCAAGATTTTCTAAACCTTATGAATGTACTTGACATATATTTGCATAATCTAAAATTCCTTCAGAGGCTTTTGAAGTATCAATGTATCCTATATAGGGTTTAGAATGATTTCTTTTAATTAAAAAAATAAATAAATGATGTATTTCCCTATAATTAGATAATGTGGAGATCTCCTAAATCTACCCTAGCACACTATCCTCTTTGGCACTGTATTCATTACTCCAGCTACTAGGTTTTTGCATGTGACATCTTTAATATCTTCATGACTGTGGCTTTTAAATAGATCTCAGTCTTTGCTTTAATTCTTTTCATGGTAACCCTTGAGTTCCTTAATCCACCTTCAATCTCTTCTAAAAACATTGTCTTAAGCTAGACTGCATAGCATGCATATAAAGCAAGTCCTTCATACCTGCCATTGTTCCAAACCACCACTCACTACCTTGCTTAAAATGTTGTCTCCATAAGCACAATAGCATGTTTTAAAATCATGGTTGCCAGTGATTGACCATTAAGCTCACCACTTTCATCATGAAGATACAATGAAATTTTTGTCTTCAAACTCAAGGCATTATGGAAGATAACATTGTGAATTGTTTGTTGTGTATGATTCAATTTTTCTTGTACGAACATTTTGCTAACTTCCTTTAAGACTGGGTATTGCACCCTCAGCTACAATCTCAAACAACTCTCTCACTATCACTTGAAGATTCCTTTCATGAGCATCCTTCTATAAAATCAAACTATGCCCTATAGACTGCCTACTTACTACAGGGGACTCATTGTTTCATGGTATTGTAGTTCTTAAGATCCTTCAACCTTATTGACACTGCTTCACAGTCCACAAGGTATTATTCACTATTTTTCCATCTTTGGTGAGTCTCAAAACACTGCTCAAACATGCAATCCACCACCTCCATTATACAATATTATTGGCTAAGAAGAAACGATGAACCTATGATTACCGTTGCTTCGTTTGGTCATTCCCTGATTGCATTTGCCTTGTCTAACACTACCAAAAGCATTTGAAAAACCTTTAAGGTCAGCAAGGGGGTAAGGAAACTCATTGTTAAAATCTCCACTTTACTATGCAAGGTTTGAGCTTTATTATCTTGTCCTTTGCTTGGCTGTTTTTGACTGTCACATCTCAAGTGACTGTCATTCTTCTTACTGTAGATTGCATTTACAAATGTCAGTAAGCTACATAGTGTGCTTGTTATTGGCTACAATCTTTAGATTGCAAGATTTTGTTATTACCTACATTGTCTCAATATTTCTGGTATTGCGATCTCACTAATCCGCTATAGTTATTGTTTATGTTTCTATGGAGGCCTAGAGTTTGTACCCTAATCATGCTCTTACCAATGCTTTTGTTATTTTTATTAGGGCTCTCTCAATGTTGAGGGCCCTAGGGATAAGCTCATCATAAGAAGTGACACATTGCATCTTTAACTAAAAGGATAAATCTGTATTGACATTAGCAATGATGATTCTGACTTGTTGCTCTTTAGGAATGGGTCACTTGCTCTTACTAGCTCGCTACCTCCATTGTTGTAGGAATTTTTTGATCAAGTTCAATATTCTGATTTTAGGAGTCTTAATAGTTGGAAATCATAGTAAAATCAGAATTTAATAAGTTTTGGAATTAGCATTGTAAAGTGTTTTTTGGGTTCATTAACTTCAGACTATCTTCTCTTTTGCAGGGGTGGTTGCATGCCAAATTTTTTTGGCGTAAAATATTGAAATTATTAGACTATGTTACTTGTCTATGAATAAAAATTATTGGAGTGTGAGTTTGATATTTTTTGAATATCTAAATAGTCAAGCTTAGCAAAGAAAAATCATGTCAGATAATATTAGTCCAGAACAAAATGAAAAGACACTTGATAGATTGTGGGCTAGATTGAAAAGAAAGGGTGATGGGAAATTTTATTGTCCTTGCAATAATTGCAAGGGCTTAAAGACGAGATGACTTTTAATCAAAATAGTTGAGAAACATTGTAGGCAGCATGGTCACGTTGAAGGGGGGTATGATTATCGTCCATTGGTAAATTTTTCATTATATGTGTTTATATTGATTGAATTTGTAAATATTTATATTGTTTTAACATTTTATATATATATATATATATAATCACTTGATCTTGATCATGGTTTATTTGTGTCTATCATTATTATAAAGGTGGGGTGCCCTAGGGTAGATGATATGGATTATCACAGCCCAGAGAATGTGGTTTTGCAAGCGGATGAACATGGAGCTGTGAATATCAAAGATGAAGTTAATGATCCTATGGAAGAAGATGATCATGCACCAGAAAACATAGTTGAAGATGATGGTATGAATATATTGAGCCATGCCACATTTAGTGGTAGAGCTAATCATGATGATCAAGATGACTTTGATGATGTTCATGATTTACCTGTACTTGAGAAGGCATACGAGCCCCTTTATGAAGGCTCTGAAACAACTCTTCTCTTTGTTGTATTGTTGTTGTTGAACTTTAAGGTTATGAATGTTTTATCAAACATAGCAATCTCATGGATGTTAAGGTATGTCATAAATGTCATATTTTTTCATCTATTTTAATTATCGTTAGTTCATCACTATTAAATAAAAGATGAAATATGTACCATTAATATTCTTTATATGAACAAATTATTTTTTGTTGTAGATTGATTGGTAAATTTTTGTTACCACCATCAAATATTTTACCTCGCTCATGCTGAGATTTATGTGCCATTATGAAAGATATTGGAATGGAGTATCAAGTAATAGATGCATGTCCCAATGATCATATTATATATCATAAACAATAGGAATTTGAAACAAAATGCCCAGAATGTTATATCAGTAGATATCAAACAAATCAAGTAAAAAAAAAGGTGCCTTGCAAGGTTCTTTGTTATATTCCCATTATTCCACGTATGCAACGATTATTTAGGTGCAAAAGCTTAGCACAATTGATGTATTACCATGCATGGAATAGAAGTGGAGATGACATTCTTCGAATGCCTGTAGATGGTTCTGCATTTAGGGACATGGAGGAAAAATGGCCACACTTTAAAGAAGAACATTGTAATCTCAGGCTTTCATTGGGAGTAGACGGTGTCAATCCATTTGGAGAGCTGAGATCTATTTACTCAATGTGGCCTATTTTTGTTATCAACAATAACATTCCTCCATGGATGCCAATAAAGAGGGAGCACATAATGTTTTCAATGATTGTTCCAGGTATTTGTTTACATCAATTTTCTTTAACGTAGTAGCATCTCATTTGTCTTATTTGTTGCATAATGACTTATATTTTTTTCATTCAATAGTCATGTACATTAATTTATATATATTGCAGTAAAATGGTTATAATAATTATGTAATGTTTATGTTCATTCAACTAGGTAAGTACCAAGTTAAAGATATGAATGTATATATCGAGCCTCTTATCGACGAGTTACTAAAGTTATGGAATGGCGTCACTATGTATGACATCTCCAGACCAATAGGACAAAGACAATTTCAATTCCATAAAATGCTTGTATGGACAATTCATGATGCCCGAGGGCTAACACGGCGATGTTGCCGCTTTAACAATATTTAATTTGATGAAGTAGATATCATGAATGTTTTAAAATAATCTATTCATTATATATAATTGTAAAAATTGACATATTTAATCCAATTATATATCATCTTGCAGGTCTTCAAACAAACAAAAAAATTGCATATCCAATTTGTGGTCAAAAGATGAAATCTCGTCGTGCAACAAGTTTAGGAAAACAGGTGTTTGATGAGTATAGGCACTTCCTCCATAGAAATCATAAGTATCGAACTACTAAAAACATCTTTTCAATGGGAAAGAAGAGACTACATCAAAACCACGAAGAATGTCACCTCACCTATAGAAGTTGGAATATAATAGAATTAATCGTCAAGGTTATACATTAGATCAAATTGTTTATCTATATGTTTTGAATTTATATTTTTATATTGTGTTGTGTTTACTCATGTTGTAATTGACAATGATTATTAGATTTGTTAATTTGTTTAAGTTGCTGCTTCATGAAGATGGAGTCGAGGCATTAATGGGCTTACCGAGGGGTGAAAAGTTATCGAGACAATTTAGTAGGTTGCCCTACTATGAGCAACTACAAATTGTGCATTTGTTTGATACAATGCATATCAAAAAGAATATAACATAAGCGTTATGGAAAATATTGGATGGAAGGCATGACAAAGAAAAAATTGTCAAAATTTGTAGTGACATTCAAGAAGCCAATCATGCAATGAAAAATGTCATTCAATTAAATAGTGATGGAGACCAAATTAATATAAGTGTCCTTCCTTGGTTATTAACAGGCCGACAAAAGTAATGCTACTTAAAAGAAGTCATACAAAAATTGATTTTCCATAGAGTTTACTGCGAACATAAACAATATAATAACAAAGAAAGGTGAATTTGTGTCGGGGATGGCAGCATGATTGGCATACCTTCATTTAAAGGTAATTATTCTAGTATATTATATACACTTGTATAATGCATGTACTTTTAGGTGTATTGTGTTTACTACTTTTGGAAAAATAATGAAAAGATCATTTTTTGTAGTACGTTCTACCTCTATCTCTCCTAGAAAACTTTGACAACAATGTCAAGCAAGTTATATATGGTCTTGGAAAATACATGAGGTAAGTAGCGAGATTTGTTCAATTCGTTGTATACATCTTATAATTGTCATTTGTTTTACTTGTTATGTAATATATAGTATATTTTTGTTAAATATCATTAATATATTTGCGCCTTGAATCACTTGTAGATGGCTATCATCTAAAGAAATCCATAAAGAAGATATAAATTATTGGAAAGAGAAAAATTCCTTGTCTAATGTGTGAAATGCAAAAAAGTTTCTACTACCTTGACATTTTTCAATGCACAAGAACACTACCTCATACACCAAGTTGAGGAGATTGAATTGTGTGGACTTGTACCACCTAAAGTCAATGTGGATGGTAGAGAGCCACTTCACAAAATTTTTGAAGAGGCTTTGGTTAGACAAAGAGCACATCCACAGAGGTTCTATGGTGGAGGGATACTTGGTATACCATACCATGGTGTACATTAGTGAATATCTTCCTAAGTTTGCAGCAAAGATTCATTTAGATCACATTTCGGATCCCAACTCCATTAACAAATTCGAAGGGGAGTACCTGATGGGGAAAGGTAGATTGAGGAAAGTGAGAGGTAATTATAAGATGGTCATGGAGATTAATTGGAATGCATTTTACATATAGTTTTTTATGTATATTGTACTTATTTAATTTCTAATCTTCAATATACATCAATTATAAATTAAAGTCATATACTGTGGTATTTAACTAATTATACGTAGTTTGTGAATTTTAATTTATTTTGAGTGCAGGTTGGTCGAGAGTGAGATGCACTACATTTGTACGTCGCAAACAATCTTGATTGGATGATGGTATGGATTGAGCGATGTCAACAATCTGGTCGCACATTAACATGGGGAGGTGTGGCTTCATTGGTTAAAGAAGCTCATCGTAATGGAGATTCCAATGTTACACAAAGGGAAATTGATTTAGCATATGGTTTAAGAGATAAACAGGTACGTATAAATATATTAATCACCTATATTATTTAATTATTTTCAAGTATATTGATGTATATATATCTTGAGATTGTTTTCTTTGCATACATTCGGCCAAGAATAAATATGTTTATCAACTAATGATATTGGAATAATTTTTACATGTTTGACATATTGCAAGTGAAACACCACAAGGCTATGTGGTGCAATAGTTGTAAATTTCAAATCAAAATGTTGGATGACATGAAGAAAAATTGTGATTCTGGTATAACTACAGTCTTTCAGGTGATTAATGTTTCATCTAGAAGTGAAATACATCCAGAAGTCTCAAAAAATTGATACTATGGGATTTTGGATGATATACTTTAGTGTGACTTTAATTCCTTCAGATTAATTTTGTTCGTCATCCTATGGTATAGGCTATGATTGAATGAAAATGATCCTAAGAGAATTGTTATTGAACATGATAATGGATTTACCATAGTTAATACAAGGTTGATTGAGTGAGCTAGAAATAAGCCCTATGTTCTTCCAAGCCAATGTGAGTAGGTATTTTACTCAAAGGTTCTAGGTAAACTGGGTTGGTCATTTGTTGTTAGACATGATCTAAGAGGAAGGTCGGTAAAGTATAATGCAGTGGAAGAAGAAGATACCAAAGAACTAGAAGATGATATAGATGATATTCAGGATCAACAGTTAGTTGATGATGTCCCTGACGAAGATGTCGAAGAGGAGGAACTAGATGATGATGATGTAGGAGTTAATGTTCATGAAGATGACATCTGTGTGGATGATGACATTATTGAAACTGATATTGATGATGATGATGATGATATGACCAATCCTTACAATGTCGAATCTGAATCGGATGATACAGACAAAGAGTTAGATGAAGAAGAAGATCAATGACATTGAAATGTATAAGTTACTTTATTATATTATCTATTTGATATTAATTTCTTGATAGAATTATATTTGACTTATGTGGTTACATAATTAATTCATGATTTTTTAATTTTTATGCTATTACATAATTAATTTAATGATGTACTTTTAATGTTTGAAAGGTCAAAAAATTAAAATATTTCAATAGTGATGTTAACAACCTTGAAATTAGTGTGTTTTATGTTTCATGTGATCATAAAAGATTAAAAATTCAGTTGTAGAGGTGGTTGTTCAGTGGTTAACATGTATGTTGGTACTTTTTACAATGTAACTAGGTTTGTCTTCTAATATACCTATGGAATTGCCAATTCCAATCGAAGGCAGCTCAAAGGACTTGGACCAACTGATGAAGACTTTAAAAGCCCCGTACACTTCGGGCTCTGCAAGACCCGGGAGGGTATCCCTTAATGTGTTTACAACCTCTGCACCATTATTATAAACAACATTAACAACAGTAGATGATCTCACTTAATAGCTCAAAATGATAAGATAATATCAACTAGAATTGGTTGTTCATAGACAATATCAACTATCTGGAGCGTGAGATAGCTAAACATAATCCATTGTATAAGATAGTCAATGATTTATAATTTGTAGCAAGCTCTAGGCAAAGACAAACAAATACTGAACTACACAATAATTACAACTTAGATCAGTGTCATATATCCATTGCAAGAGTCAAATTCATAAGCATCTAGAGGTTTATAACAGATTTAATACATCACATATAAGATCCCTGAAAATATTGCATTACAATTTCATCAGTGTGCATTCTAACCTAGGACTACTTATCAAATCCTTATACAACACATATCTACCTATAATCCCATTCAAGCATTTTGATTAATTCATTGAATTAAAGCTAAAATAGAATCATACACACCACAACAGTGAGATGGATAAAACAACCCTTAGTTATTTCATTCAAAGTTCAGATATGCATGTACAATGGAGAGACATGAGCTCAATTTTTCATTTCAACTCAAATGCTAGTACTATTACATAACATTAAATCTCTATAAACTCAAAACCTATTACATAATGACTCAAAACCTAAATTGTATTTCTCTAAAACCATCAAACTTTACAATTCACTCTGCAACTTCACCTAGACTCAAAAAAAGTTATCTAACTTGCTAACCCATACTTTTGGCCTTGAAATCCTTCTTATAGAAAATGAAGGAGCAAACAAGCACCGGACTAGAAAGTACACTTGTCACTAGTCAATTGTAGCACCTGGTGATATTCCAAAATTTGTTACAATATCCACCACCTTGAAAAATATTCTTGTTCAAAAATTGTTACAACAGCAATCATCCTAGAGCATATTCTCGTTCATCTTGTCGGTGGAGAAAGGTTGATGCAATAACAAAAAACCACGCGAGACCCATGCCAAGAAAGTCATCCATACAAAATTGGAAACATTGTAACCACAATATCTGATTTGCCACCTATTAGTAGCCCACTCTTTTTACTCATCATCATTCAAATACTTAGCCACCCACCTTTGGTATTCTTTGTCAGTTGGCCAGTCAAAATCAATCACCTATTTTACCTTTGTACTATAAGGAAAATATTTTACCGCTACCTGATTAGCATCTCTTTCAAAAGATTCCAAAAATGAGCCAGTACCAATAATCTTATCCATACAATTTACCAACAAATCATAATCTGAGTCATCACAATTTTTTTTAATTTGATTATTGATGACTTTAGTTGCTTGATCTTGCCATTGTTGGAGTGTTCTGATTTCCCCCTGCTCATCAGTTATATCACATAACAGTGTGTTACCCCAATCATTGAAGTTCTTTACCAACTCCCTAATCTTCCTACTTAGATCATTTAGTAAGGTCTAAAAACTTTGCAATGATTTAACTAATATATAAGTAGGCTTCAATGATTGGGGCCTGTAATTTGCATCAAACCTTGAGGCTTTAGTCATAACATTTAGATTATTTTCCTTAGGGATCCAATTTTGAATTATTGAAATCACTATCCCTTGATCCCTATCAATATTATTTATTGCTTCAGATAGCAAAGAATACAAAGAATGTATAAAGGGAAGTTTATTATCCACCTTTTAATTTAAATGCTCCAAAACAAGAGTAACAATTTCTTTTTCTTTTGAAAGAAAACCCTCCTCTTTTACCCTTAGTGATGTCTATAATTGATCAATTTCCTGCATGAGCTACCTCTTTGTTGGATCAATAGGGCACTCTGTTTGTTCATCGACTTGTTCTAGAGGAGGGGTAAGAGCAGGATTTTGAATGGGAGACCTTGGTGTAGAAACATTTGGAGAAGCAGGAGACATTGACCCTGTTGTGGGAGGTGATGTGCTGGTTCGTGGAGCATTGGAAGTTTCCCCAGTATGTCTATACTTGAATTTTTCTACTTCAGTTTGTAGCTCAACATTCCTCTGTTGCATTTTACTATATTCTTCAATTAAAATGTTATACTTCTCCATTAGGCTCTTTCTTTTAGCCTCCTCCCTTTCAACAGTCTTTTGGGCCAACTTGGCCACATTCACAATTAAACTAGTGGCTTTGGTTGTTGTAGTCTCTGAAGCCCTCTTTATTATTAATCCTCCTTTGAAATTTGGATTAATATTAGCAATGTTTGGATTTTTTCGTTGTGGAGCCAATGCCCAAATTGTCAAGGTCTCATATTCTTCACTGAAGGAAGAGTTTTGTAATGCTGCCTTAACTTCTTCAGAATCCTAAAAAAGGATTCTTGGACTTCATAATGGAACTGAAAGCCACTGCATCTATGATGTCCCATGCAGGAAAAATCAAAACACCAGCCTGATTAACTAGTTTTCTTCCTTCTTCAAGAGTGATGTTTTTGAACTCTTCCATTAGTTCAGCTTTCACTTCTTCATCATTCTCCTGATCTGACCTGTCAGGCCTTAGTTCTCTTCTCTCCTTGCATTTATTTTGATATTCCTCAAATTTCATCCTCCATACCAATTGCAAGAATAAAGGAGTCTTTACAAATGCATTGTCATCTAAGAACTCCTTGCAAGCCTCCATTCTTGCATCCTGCACACTCTTACCCTTCAAATCCAAATTGGATAGAACCAATTCAGCTAACCTAGGAGGGGACGACATACCAACCTGCATGTCTTGATTAGTAACAATAATTTCATCTGTGAGATCCTTAGGTACATGATCAGTTCTTTGCCTCTTAGGGCTTGGCTCAAGTGGTGGTGATGGGGGACTACGCTGTGGTGAAGATTTTAATTCAATGATTTTGACAGTCCTAGGTACTTTGAATATTGGGTCTAGTTGTGAAGGCGCTTTCATTATTTTCTTCCCTTTTCTATCTACTTCTTCCTCATCACTGCCAGTATCCATTTTCCTCCTATAGATGGGCCACCTTTCTGTAGGTTGACATACTGGCCTTGTTTCAATTGGCATATCACTTTGTCCTTACATATCCAGACTTAGCCTTAAATTTATCTTTTTGGTTGTCAAGGTGTCCATTATCTCCTTGAAATTCTTCATTAAAAATTCAATTCTCTTCTGGTATGGAGTGAATTTCATCAATGGATCATACGTCAAATCCATTTCATGCATAATATTCAGTAGCTTACTATAAGCTATCCACTTTTCCTTATTCAATTCTTGTCTATTTAAATCAAATTCATTCCTGATCAGGTCCTCAGAGAAATTGAGCTCATGTGCAAATTTGCCACCTTTTATTCTTTGTCTGAAAAGAGCAAAGAAACCTTCAGGATCATGTTGTCGCCTTGGACCAAATCTCAAATGGTAATCAACAAAGAATTTGTCAAAATGTGTCTATCCTCCCTTTGAAAATGTAAAGTCAGACACTACTGTATAATTAGGGAATAATGTTCCCTTCCCCTTTCTAGTTATGTTATCTTCATGAATACACCCCATCTGCCACATAACTTCTGCAAACCCTAGTCTTGGTGGCACATTGTATGGCAGTATGTGAGGGGTTCCTTGAAATCCATATATTATCAGGACAGTGCTAACTGGATATGGGATAATGTCACCCTAGTTATGTAAAACCCTCAATTCTAGTTTCCTCTCCTTCAGCCTAAGGAAATCATGCATTTCCTGAGGGATCCTAGGTACATTTACCATCAATCTAGCCCTTAATCTTATAGGAAAAAATTATCAAATTGCACATAACTAGTGCTTTCTTTATTACAGGACAAATCTGCAGCCCATATCTGTACTGGCAATCTTTTTCCATTAATTGATTGTCTTAAGTTCATATTCTCAGCAAAAAAATTAGCATTCCTAAACAAAAACATATGCATCAACATGGAATACCAAAAGAATTGAGTACCAGTATCACCATTTTGCAACTTTGAATGTCCTTCATGTATCCTTTCCACCAAAAAAGAAGTGAAGTCATATGTTACAGAGAAGATAGGGTGTTGTATTTGCACCCCCATGAACATGTATGCAATCAGCATTACTGCACCAGGGCTAAAACCCAAAATCTGACATAGTGAATAGAAAGTAGCCAAGAAAGGCTTTCCAAAATAATTCAATCTGAAGGGTTCCTGGTCACTAGGGCTGATGTGAAATTGTGAATCCCCTGCCTTAACTAGATGAGGTGGAAGAAGCTTAACCCTAACAAGAGATTTCAATTTTGTATACTCCTTCATTTCTTCAAGATTAATAGGAACCAAGTCATCACTTGGCTCACTCAAATCAAAAGTCTATTGGATAACATCTCTATTAATTTTCAATAGAACCCCTCCATCATTATCTCTGATTACCCATGTGATAGGGTCATATCTTTTGGCCACTGCTCTAAGTAAGTCCACATCAGGGAACACACTTGGAACAACTAGCTTTCCCATGTCATACCTCCATCCATTTGAAAAAGGATGAGGAAAATTCTTCTTTCCATACCATAATCTGAACATTTGTAAGCCTGTGAGTGGAACCCTAGCATCAGCAATGTTAGAATTATTACACACCAACCCCTCCCCTAGGATTTTCCCTTGCATCAACACCAAACCTTTCCTTCTGTCATTTGTTGATAATGGAAATTGATCTAGAAAATAATCGTACAAGTTTCTTTTCAAATACTCAATGTGGCCAGAGTGCTACTTGGTTGGCACCATTTTAGACAAACTAGGGCCTCACTACAATGTTACACTTCAAGTGGCTATGACTAAGCAGAAATAGGAAATTACAGAGTAAAAATACTGCACTTCCTCACAATTTATGATTAAACAATAGCCCTAACAAAAGATTTTAATGAACTCAGTGACAAGCATAGCAGACCCCCCTTTCCCAAATTTAGGTGTAGAATGACTAGGAAACAAAGAAAATTAACTCACGACTTTTTTCACACAAACTCCAATTTCTGGCAGCAGCTACTCGCAATTTCACCTTTGGCTCTGAAACTATTTTCACAAAATACTTGGATGCTTTGTGATACAAATAAGATGAGTAAATTGATTTTATGTCAATCAAATTCCACTAGTGGATGTCTCATCTGCCATTAAATCTCACTTGTGGGCCGCACGAACGACTTCAACCATAATTTTATATATATTTAAATTTGAGTTGTTGATCCTTCAGTTTGATCAAATCATCAACAACCATCTTCAAAATAGGCTGAAATAATCACCAACACAGCAATAAAGGGGCCCACTATGTCATACACTGCGAAGGAATGACATGTGGCGATTTCCCATGATATCGCAATCCTTTGATTTATCATTGCGGGATGGCGGGCACCGTTGATCTTTTTACCATAAAGTCTGCTCCTTCAAAAATGGTCACCATCCTTTCCTTTAACTGTCGAGCAACTTTTCCCTTAAAATCATAACATCTGTGTTGAAATAAAACACGTGCATCTTACAAGCGCATTAGTAATCCTCCCCGTAATACATTTAAAACCAGCGAATGCTTTCTTCACTCCTTAGGCTTCATTGGATGAGACACATGGCAAGCACCCATGACATTGTGATCCCAAAATTCCTAATCATGGGATGGCAGGCACCGTCAATCTTGAAGAGACAGCTCATCAATGGTCACGTAGATTTCATCCTTTATGAAGGGCACGTGGCACCCGCCCATGATATCGTGATCCCTATAATCGCTAATCGCAGGATAGTGGGCGCTGCTGATCTCTCTCCTTTAACACAGTCGCCAGCCATGTCGTTAACCTTCGAGCAGCTTTTCCAGCAAGATTATAACATATCTGTGGATTTAGAACATGTGTGTCTCGAGAACACTTTAGTAATCCGCCCCTTAATACATTTAAAGCCGACTAGTATTTCCTTTACTCTTTAGGCTTGATTGGATGAGACATGTGGTGCCCACCCATGATTTCGCAATCAACCCAAGCACCATCGCAGGATGGCAGGGAATGGCTCAGATCAAATGGTAGTTGGTCAAAAATAGCTCAAATTTGATCCCCCAGATAGGACACATGGCACCCACCTGTGATTTCTCGATCCTTGAATTCTTGATCATGGGATGGTAGGCACCGTTGATATCTACAAGAAATAGATCAATGGCAGCACTAAATCAACCCTTGAGCTCCCCCAGATAGGACATGTGGCGCCCACCCGTGATTTTGCGATCCTTGAATTCCCAATCACAGGATGGCAGACACCATTGATATTTGCAGGAAATAGATCAACGGCAACACTAAATCAACCCTTGAGCTCCCCGGATAGGACACGTGGTGCCCACCTGTGATTTCACGATCCTTGAATTCTCGATCACGGGATGGCAAACACCGTTGATATCTATAGGAAATAGATCAACGGTAGCACTAAATCAACCCTTGCAAACTAAAACATTCATTAAAAGGAGAAGTAGGCATTACTAGGCAGACGACAAATAAAACAAGAGCTGCAAGGCAATGAAGTTCCTGCGAAAAAATTATTAAATAGTTATGTTTTAAGAAGTTAGAAATGAAATTATTGATGAGGTGGGACTCTTGTGTAAGAAGAATAAATGATTAAGTTAAGGATTGTATTTGTTGTTATAACTTTAGTTCTAATATATTAAATTATATTTTAGATGGTATATATGTTACATATATATTGTATATATATTATAATATTATAATGATGTTAAAATTATATATTAGATATTATATATGTTACATATGTATTATATAGTGTATATATTATAATATATTGTTAAATTCATTATATAATATATTAAAAATATATTATTTATTTGAATTTGTTATTAGATTATTTTATATATTTGAATTTAATAGAATGGAAAATATAAAAATAGACAAGCTAAGTTAAATGATTTATATTGGTAACATAGGAGACAAAATTAAGAGAAAATATGTTATTCAAAATTATAAAAAATAAAACAATATGCTACTTATAGCTATTTTTTCATGAAGTTACTATTTAAATTTCAAATAAAAACATAAATATTAAAATATATAACATAAACTTAATCAGTAGTCAAATGCTATGCAAAAATAAATAAAATAAAAGTCTTACTTGGTAAAATTGGAAAACCTAATTATTATAATGATGAGTTTGTTTATATTAAAAGAAAGGTAAAGATCACATGAATTATTCACACTTAAAAAATTGGAAAACATCCTACTTATAGCAACACATTTTTTCACTTATTAAATAGTGACTATTAAAATTTCTAATAAAATAAATAAATATTATAGTATAGCATAATAGCTCAAATTCTAATTAATTTAAAAATATCAAAATATAATTAAAAGAATAAAAATAATTACCACTGCATACCACTAACCTAAAATAATGAAAAAAGAGATAAAAAGTCTTACTTTGTAAAATTGGAAAGTCATTCATTCAAACTGCATCTTATAGAAACTAAAAATATATACCTTTACTTGGTAAATTGAAAAACCTAATTATTATATTAGCACATTTTTTATGTATTAAGAATGTAGAAATTATTATTCTAAAAATATTATTTATTAAAATTTAACTCTTTTTAATTAAAGCTGTTAGTGTAATTAAATATTTTGTACCTTGTCCTAGGTCATAGTACACCTTAGAAGTTTACTTAGGGACCACATAGGAGGTTGTTGGAGAATCTCCACTTTTGGTGGACTTGACATGTCATTACCTCATCATTTCCACCTTTTGTGGACACATCATGTGATTATCTCTCCATCTTTGGTGGAGTGATAAGTCTTTATAGTTGTCTCATGTCATAAGATTCTGACACTTGTCATAATCTTATGCCCTTCTATGTTCTCACCTTGGCTATATAACCAAGTGGTCTCTCTCATTTGTAATCAATCCGAATCATAATCATTATCATATTAATGACATTGAATACAGTTTATTTTTGTCATATCATTTCTCTTTTTTCTTGTGCTTTCCATTTGGTCCATAGATCTTGGGTGGCAGCCATAGCCAATTCTAACATGGTATCAGAGCATGTTTGGAGCCATTGGAGAGTCTTATTCTAAAGAGAGATTCCAAATCTGAGGAGGTTCCGTTCATGGCTCTTTGTTGCAGGTTCACATCTGAGCTTGTTGGTGCAATTCTAAGCTCACCATTGTGTCCAGAAGGTTCGAGATAGTCGATTTTGCCTTTTGTTTCGTCCAAATCGGAGATACGAGGCCAAATCTATGAGGGTTTGAAGCTGAAGTGTGGTTGCCAGATCCAGAAGGTAGCTGCAATTTTGGAGCATTTTGGGTCAAATCCGACCCTGCCATCGCGTCCAGAAGGGCCAAAAACCCTAAAATCGACTGTCAATTCATCTGATTCGGAGCAGTTGTCCGGTGAGGCAAAAAAATTTTGCCCGGAGAGCCGTACGGCCCCCCAGGTCGTCATTATGACGCACGGTATGATTTCTGAAAAATTAAAAATTTTGAAATATTTTTGAATTTTTTTTTGTACCGATCAATATATTTTATTTGAAAGATTTGTATTCAAAAATTCAAAAAAAAAAAAACACAAAATATTCAAAAGTCTGCAATTTTTTCTTTTGTTTTAAATACACTGCAGAGTACCTGCAGGTACGAAGTATCGGCAGAGGCCACATGGCATACCACTGTGGCCCCCGCGGGCCCTCCATTCTCTCCACCGGCCGACGCCTCAATAATCCAGCAACAACTCAAACTACCAGCAGATAGTTAAATCTGACCGGCAAATAAAAATCCCGACGGACAAATAAATCCATCAGCGGGCTTCCAAATCTCCGGTGGCCATTCAAAACTTCTGGCGAGTTCGCACAGAATCCGATTCGGTGGAGAATATTCTGATCAGTGGGAGATTCCTTCAGAATATTCCATCAATAAAGCATATTCCGGGGTCGGCATCCAGTCAAATAATATTCCGTCACTGAGGAGAGAATATTCTTTTTTAGCTGACGGCCATCAAATTTAACATCATGGTTTGCTGACGTCAGCAATACGTCAGCACAGTTTGAAATTTTTTGCCCCCTCACGGATTGCATTTTCATTTTTGCAGTCGAACTTTCAAGCTTCATAACTTGCTCATTTTGAGTCCTTTTTTCGAGCATTTTTTTTTGATTTGGGTTAGAATTTCATTCTCTACGCACTAGTGCAATAAGGTTTTGGTTTTGGTGCCTGGTGTTTCCAAAATTTTCATATTCTCACAGGTGTTGCTACTTCGTCCTCATTTTGGGAACTTCGGGAGCACATATCTTGCTCCTACGGTAACATTTTTGGGTGCAATTTTTTTGAAAGTGCATGATTTTTCCTGTACTTCTTAGTGGTATGATTAGATTGATCTCATTTTGTACCAAAAATTGTACTTGATACTGTGGCCTATTTTGGCATTTGTAAGCACTAAGATCAAAGACCACTTTGCTATTTTTGGCTAGTGGCAACTGTAAACACACTAAATATAAAGTGCCAAATCAGATATTGCTTGGGGGGTTTCTTGATTGAGTGATTTGGGGGGGTAATCTTGCAATGATTGCTTGCATTCTTTTGCTTGATTTGTGTTCTTGCAATGGGGAGATCTCAAATTGAACCCCTAAATCCACATAATTATGCTACATGGAGAAAATCAGTAACAAACTATCTCATGATGAAAGGTCTGATAGGATATCTAAAGGGCACAATTCAAAAACCTACAGATGCTAAAGAATTGGCAATGTGGGAGATTGATCGTGAGAAAACACTTGGATGCATATGTTTATTAGTCTCATTTGATTTGTAGTTTCATATTGAATCATGTAATTCACCTAAAGAGGTATGGGATACTTTTGAGAAATTGTATGGCAAAACAGATAAGATTAGAGGCTATCAGATTGATAATGATTTGATGAATCTTGATCCTAAAAGTTGTGACCACATCCAAGACTACATCTCCAAAATCAAGTAACTAAGAACACAATTGAAAGAATGCACTATTGAAAAAGAGGATTTACAATTGATTCTGAATGTGCTATCCAAGCTTGGTCCTGAGTATTCAGTATTTGTTTCTGGCTTTCATACCCATCGACTTTCTATGGGAGCATCATATGTTGATCCTAATTTTGATGAATTTGCAAGTCTCCTAATCCAAGAGGAAGCTAAGTTAATGAACATGGGTCTAATCAAGTCTTCCAAACCACAAGCATTGGTGGCAAATGAGTCTAAGGTACAGAAAGAATTAGACAATCTTGATAAGAAGCAAAAGAAGAAAAAGAACAAGCCACATAAAGAATCAGAATCCTCATCATCAAAAGGAGAAACATCTAAGAAGGAGAGACCTTTTTGTGCATATTGCAAGAAGGATGGACATGAAGAACATTATTGTTATAAGAAGGATATTGATGAGTTGAAAAATCTTCTCAAAAAGAATCACATTGATTTGCCTTCTAGGATGTCTGAATCTCCTTCTACTTCAAAACAGTCTAAAAAGGACAAAGGTCAAACATCAGGATATAAAGGACAAGCTCTTTGTGCTCATTCAAGTCCAGGATCAGGGATATGGCTTCTAGATTCAGGAGCATCTCATCATATGGCATCTTCACAAAATATCTTCTCTTCATTTCAGCCTTGTAGTATGTCTCCTATCTTGATGGGAAACAATACATACATGAGTGTAATAGGGAAGGGATCTATTAGCATTGGGGAGAACACTTTTCAGGATGTCTTGTGTGTTCCTCATTTGACAAATAATCTGCTTTCCATATATCAGATTACACATGGTGGAGATGGGAGAACTGTGGAGTTCATTCCTGATTCTGTCATCATTCGTGACTTGGAGACTAGAGATGTCATTGCTATTGGGGTGGTTGATCATTCATCTCGGTTGTATTCCTTTGCACAGTTTGCTTCTGATGATGACGATGTTCCTTCGACTGTTGATCACATACATCATGATTCTGAGGATCTTTTTGAACTTGGGCATACTAACATCAGATCCAGTCCTTGAGCCATGCACTCCATCTCCTCCACCTACTGTTGTAGTTGATGATACTTGCAAATCAACATTTTTGGCTCCTAGTGATTCAGTGCAGCAGAATTCTGATTTTCTTCTAGATATGGCTACTTTGGATGGCTTCCTAACAAGTATTTCAGACTTTTTTGTGGAGTCTCATCTTGCGAATTTGGAGGACACCATTGATAGCATTCATCTTCTCTTTGATGAAGATGAACCTTCTTCAGTTGTTGTGAGGGAACACCTTTACCCTCTTGTTCATTCTCTACATGATCATTCTTCACAGATTGGCGTGAGTGTGGATACTTTTGGACAGCCTTTGGAGGAGGCTTCTTTGTCTTTAGAGGGGATATCTTTGTCTTTGGATTGTGCTCTACATTCATCTCTACTAGATGTTGGATGGTACTCTTCAGCAGTGTGGCCTAGAACGCTTGATTGGAGTGTGTCAGCTTTCTGCATCGACATGGAGACACTTGAGCATGCTTCAGAGACATCATCATACATCATACATCTTGATATCCTGCATACATCCTTGTTTTTGTTTCTTCCTAAGGGGAGGAATGTTGTTCGGCACGATTGGATCATCTTCAGCATTCAATGTTGAGCTTCTACCATTCTTGCAGGAGACTCAACATTGAGGGGGGCTACCTTGCTTCTCTTCTACTTCTCTCTTATGGGGGGGGTCTTTTTCCTCACATGGGGTTTTTACCTTCTCATTCTTCATTGAGAGTATTTCTATTTTGTATTTCATCTCTCTTTTGAAGGGAGTTTTTTCCCATGAGGTTTTCTCCTTTCCTAGTTTGTGAGAGATTGCATTGATTGCATTGTTTGTACATGGGTACCTAACATGGCCTAGTAGGGACCCATCTTTGCATCTTTGTGTCATTTGCATAATAATTAGCTACTCCTAAGTTGCACTTAAGGGGTGTTGGTGTAATTAAATATGTTGTACCTTATCTTAGGTCATAATTACACCTTAGTTAAGTTTACTTAGGGACCACATAGGAGGTTGTTGGAGAATCTCCACTTTTGGTGGACTTGACATGTCATTACCTCATCATTTCCACCTTTTGTGGACACATCATGTGATTATCTCTCCATCTTTGGTGGAGTGATAGTCTTTATAGTTGTCTCATGTCATAAGATTCTGACACTTGTCATAATCTTATGCCCTTCTATATTCTCACCTTGGCTATATAACCAAGGGGTCTCTCTCATTTGTAATCAATCAGAATCATAATCATTATCATATTAATGACATTGAATACAGTTTATTCTTGTCATATCATTTCTCTCTTTTCTTGTGCTTTCCATTTGGTCCATAGATCTTGGGTGGCAGCCATAGCCAATTCTAACAAAAACAATGAAAAGAATAGTCAATTTATAACACTAATCTAAAAGTAAAAAAAAATCTAAATTATATATAAAATAAATATTTCAAAATATAAAATATAAGTATAAGTTTAATGAATAGGTTGAATGATAAGATTAGCCATAACATCTAAAAATTAATGAAGTTATTAAAAAAAGACTAAAATTTAAATATAAATTTGTTGACTAAACTATAATCTTCTTAAAAATTAAAAATATTAATATCAATATAATTTAACTATTTTAATTTAAAAATATTTTAAATTAATATGAAGTATGATTTGTTACAATATATATAAGATTAATAGATGAATACTAAGTATGATTTGTTACAATGTAGGATTATACAAGTGATAAAATTAATAGATAAATACTAAGTATGATTTGTTACTATGTAGGATTACCCACCATTCCATAATAATCGTTAATGGAAGTAATGGAAGTGTCAAAATCGCTTATATCGGGTGAAAATTGTGTACCAATTAGATTCAAGAGAATTGATTTTTGAAATATATTTTGTTATATAATTCGCATCTATACATTGATAATAGATTGAAAAAATTCAAATAGAAAAATTATTCAAGTTCTCATTGGTTAAATTGAGAGTTATTAATAACTAGTTAAATTCTAGTGGTGCCTATAGTTCCCTGGCAGGAACTAAAAATTATATTTATAGAAAAAAAAATTAAAAAAAAATCTACAATTTGTTTTATAATTTCACTTTTAACTTTAAATGTATATTCACTCATTAAGTTGTATTTTTTTAACAATCACATTTTTATTTTAGATGTTCATTTATAAAATATAAAGATGCATTAAAAATATATTAGAAATATTTTTCTTTATATTATATAGCATTCATAACATTAAATTAGCATAGAATAATTTCACAATATCACTTAACCAATCAAGAAAAATTTAATCATTACTATGCAACATTATTCTCACATCAAACTAACAAATAAACATTGAAAACAAATTTATTTTTTTATATTATAACATTCATAACTTAAACCTTTTATACACAATATTAAGTTAATTATAAAAAACACATAAAATTATTTATAAGCAACTTAAATTTTTTAACAATTTAATAAAATATAATTTAATATAATTAAGAAAAATTAAATAAGAATTATAGATAAATTTATGAAATATTGATTTACTTATCAAGAAAAATCAATTATAAATTTACTTATTATTGATAAATTTACTTACCAATCTATTTTAACCATCAAGAAAAAATTAATCATTAGTGATTGCAACATTATTGGCACATCTTTTAAACTGACAAATAAACATTGAAAACACATTTATTTTTTAGTTCCTGCCTAGGCGACCCCTTTTCCTTAACAAGTTATTAACTTTGATTTTAACAAATGAGAACTCAATTTTTTTTTTTGTTTGACAAATATCTATATATAGTTAAAGTAAATATGCAAGATATTTAACTTTTCAAATTTCAAAAATTAATTTTCCTCAATTTTATTGGGTACAAAACTTTGAGCGATAAGGGCGGATTTTCAAGAAGCATAAACTTTTTATCGCAACTTTTCAAGGTTTTTTTGCTACAAAGACCATAATCATTTTTAATTTTTTTCACTTGTAATTAATCTATTTCGTTATTTTGAATCTTTTTAGTTCCTGCGAGGGAACTATAGGCACCACCAAATCTTAACTAGTTATTAGAAATTCTCTTTTTAACCAATGAGAGCTGAAGCATTTTTTCTATTTGATTTGTTTTTATCTATTATCAATGTATACATGCCAATTATATAACAAAACATATTTTAAAATTCAATTCTCTTCAATCTAATTGGTAGACAAATTTCACCTGATATAAGCGATTAATGTGCTTCTATTACCTCCATTACTTCCATTTCAGAATCTTAACTAATTTTTACGAGTTTTTTTAAACTTGGGTTGTTTATTTCCAATAATTCAATGAGGTAAACCATACTAACTATTTTGAAAATTAAATTACACTATAACGATAAATTACTTTTTATTAAATTACACTATAAAAATAAATTACTTTTCATTAAATTACCTACTAATTACCCCTCACATTGGGTACGTAACATTTATTTACTATTTTTCTTTGCATTATTAAAATAATAATAATAATTAATAAAATTTAAACTTTTAATAACAAATGCTAACTAATTAATCAATATAACATCAAATTTCAACTATTTTTACTAAATTGATTTGTAGCATAAATTTAATTGAGCTAATTCTTTCAAAATATTAATACCAATTACTCAAAAAATTTACTTTTTAATATAAATTAATTAATTATTATTTAAAAATAAATGAATACCTTGTAAATTATTTTTATATTATAATTTAAATAAACTAATACTAATCACCTCTCTTTGTCATAAATTAATTATAAAACAACACTTATTAAACATATATTTAAACTAATAAATTTTCAATTGCTTTGAAATTTGAACTAACTCTAATTACTAAGATACGTTTTGCAAAATAAATGAATTAAGACTACAATAATTATTTAGAATAAATACTAATTACTTTTATAAAATATTTATTATTTTTAAAAATCAACTTTAAAATTAACAGTAATTACTTTTAAATCAAATTTAAATTAATATTAATAAATTAATTATTTAAATCAATCACAAATTCTATCATATTTGTTTTAGAAATAATTCACCTTCTATTTACAACTTATATTAATTACTATATGTTAGTTTGTGAAATAAAAAATGTTAACTAATTAATAATTAATAAGGAAATAAATAACTTTATTATATTAATTAAATAAATAGTCTAAATTTAAAGATTTTTTTCTTCTCATTTAAATTAAAAAATAATGTTAATTTTAGCCAAGTTTAAATTTTCATATCCAATTTAAATGTTCATATTAAATATTTTAATATATATATAAATATATAATAAATTTAAATATTTGTAAAGACAAATATATATATTTTATATTATATTATAATTTTTTTTTAAATAAATTAATTAATAATAAAATTAAAATTTTATTAATTTTTTTAAAGTAACAGGCCATTGGCCTCTCCATGGATTTATGCACCTGTAAATATATATTTTAAATATTTATATTGAATTTAAATAAATATATATATATATAATTATTATATTTATATATGTATTAATTAGTAATATATATATTTATAACTATATAAATTAAAATTGACATGATTCCCTTTTTTATATTAATATTTGAATAAAAATATTATCATAAAATATTAAACTTTAATTTATTGAAGTAATGAAACGTATATGATTTTAAAAATTGTAAATAAATTGATTGAGTAAAATAATTTAGAGGAAATAATATAAAGAAAAATTATTTTAATTATTAGATTTTTTTTTATAAGAAAAACATAATTTCCTTCAAGATCTTTTCATAAGAATATGGGTTTGAGCCACATAAAATTATTTTAGAAAAAAAACTATCTTCAAAACAAATTTTAATTTTCAAAGAACATAAAAATTAAATATATGCATTTTAATATTTGAGTCAAATATAGATTTTTAAGAAATATTTTTTTTAATTGATTCCTCTACTTGTTAAGTAGGAAAGCATAACTAGCTATGCATATTCATCTCAATTCCTTTCAACCTTATAAGTTAATATTCAAGTAGATACCTACTTATCAATTAGGAAAACCTGTCAAACTGTGCAGATTGTTTGTAACTATGTTTACCTGAACAAACTCTTTCTATTCCTCTCAATTCCTTTCATCCACACATGTTCATTCTAAACTATAAAAAATAAACTACCTCATCCTCAAAAATTTTTGGCTACACAACAAGTACAATTATGCTTCTTAATCTATAACATCATGTAATATTATAATCTTATCAAAATATTATCTTTTGACAACTCAAGCATGATCATCCTTAAATTGTTTCAAAAATTTATATCTATTGGATAACATAGTGAATTTGAGCAACTTAGTTTTCCCTAGATTTTGAAAGCAATTATAGTAGCATTGAGCTTAGAGACCACAATGTTGTATTATGACTAAAACAATTTTTTTCCTTTAGATGGACTTGATAGCATATGTAGAGAAGCATGAATTTGTTTTCGATGTAGTCCTAGATGAGCATGTCACAAATGATGATGTGAACTAATGTACCCATGCCATTGTTCTCATTTGGAGTAAAATCATTATATCATGCTTATAAGTATCCTTGATTATGTCTATCAATAGATTGCCTAATCTCCATTGAGAATGTCATAATCTAAAAATATTGTCAGGTGAATGGCATAATCTATAAAAGGGGTTAGATATTACTATTATTAACACCTAGAGTTTTCACATGGTACACCACTATTGTAGTCGATGTAATACAAATTTGGTGAGAACATTTATCTCTCTTAATGGTGTCAGAAGTTCTATCTTAATGTTGATGACTAAAAGCAAACTGGATGTTGAAAGAGTGTTGGTTAAACTTGAATTTTTATGGTATGTCATACTTCTATGGTTTGAATTAGTGTTATGATTAGGGTCAAGTTCAAGTTATAGTTAGGGTTTATTTAGGCTTATTTTGGTTAATCTTACAATTGGGGTTTAACTAGAATGCTAATTGAACCCTAATTTAACCCCAACAACAAGGTTCAATTAGAGTGGGGTTTGAGTTCAATTAGGGTTAGGGTTGGCATTCAATTAGTGTTATGATTAGAATCAAGTTCAAATTCTGATTAGGAGTTCAATTAGGCTTTTAGTTTGGTTTACAATTAAGGTTTAATTAGAGTTAGGTTTATGGTTCAATTAGGGTTAAGGTTAGGGTTCATTTTAGATTAAAGGTTCAAGTAGGGTTCAATTATGATTTAATTAGGGTTATGATTATTGTTTAAATAGGGTTAGGGTTAATGTTAAGTTAGGATTAAAATTATTAATCTAGAATAAAACTTGAAGCTAAGGTTAGAGCTATGGTAAGTGGTAGAGTTAGGCTTAAATTAGGGGTTTAATAAAGGGTAGGGAATTACAATAAGGGTATAATAATATTGGTTAATTTTTAAGTCATGACCATGCTAGATGCCAATTTGGTTTAAAGACCCCTTGTTGAAGCCCACAAGACATTTATTTCTATATACCTTAGATATTGTTCATATTTATTATCATTGTGTTTGACCTCATGAGAATGCTTCAGAGTAAAGTACACCTTGCAAATCCACCTACACCAAGAGAACCATTCAATCTCTCAAAATTTTACTATTATTTTGGAATGATTATCAAATTAGATATGTTGAAAGCCTTTAATAAGTTGACTTGGCAACTTCTATACGGCATATACCTCTTGTCAACTTCAACCAGGGGAGTACTAATTGCATAATGAATTGTCTTCTTTTTCAATTCGATTAATCATCCCCCATAGGGTCTTCTTCATAAATTAGGGGATTAAGTTAAAGAGAACCATTATCATGTTTTTTTTCCATCAAAATGGTAGAGGCCCTTAGTGTAGAACTTATACTAGCCAGTATGTTACAAAAATTTACATGACTTCCAATTCTAGCAACACAAGCCAGTACATAGTGTTTGCAGATGTTACCTGACTTACAAGATAGATGAGTTTCTAGAGGAGATGCAAATAAAGACAACTTTTCAATTTGTTTCAGTGTCTAGTGTGGAGTATCTAAAATTTATTGTTAATTATGAATCTGACATTGGCATATATCATTAAACTAAGATTGATACTACTATTCTGATTCATTGGCGATAATTATTGGATCAGTGTGAAAAATCTAGAGATTTGTGTTTGACTGCAAAGAGTTATCTCTTGTGATTTATCAACAAATTATTATTTCTATTCGTGGGCTTCTTACACAAGACAATATATTTATGCATTTCTTGTAGAGTCTATTCTAATTGATCAAAATAAAAAAACTTCTAATTTAGAAAATAATATAACATAGAACCAAATAGTAGTGAAAATCCCAAACAAAGATTGTCAAGAGTGTATGTCATTTAGTTTTTATTTAATCTTTCTCTTTATGTCTACAATTTCTTGAAGTTTTTTCTGATCATCCAAATAATTTAACGTTGATGGATATGTAACACATTTAGTTCATTCATGCCCTAGTTCATCATATTTGGCAGAGAGCATGCCCATCTAGAGATGACCTTAGAATTTGGTTATGAATTATCCAGAGATAGTGATGTCAACAAAAATTTAAATGAGACAAGAAGATTTGGAAGCTAAGGGTATACACATCAATGTCTAAGTTAAACAATTAATACCCTAGATAAACATCAGTTCACACAGTGATGAGTCTGTAGTAGGTAGTTGTGATTCTAGATAGTAGGCGAGCCAAATTTGGTTCATGGTGATTGGTTTAAACCTAGTGCAATACTAATTGATCTTGGCTTAAATGTAGTAGAGGTATGACACCTTCTAACTGCCTTTTTCAAAAAAAGTTTGTAAGTAAAAAATGGTTAATATAGCAAATTAATCTGGTATTGGCATGGTGTGTTGGTTTATAGGTGGCATTGTTGTTCTTTCCACAAAAGTTCAAACCCTGTTGGGGTGGTATTATTGAATGGTTGTATCCAGTTCATAGCTCTGGTCAAAAGCGTTTACCCCTTGAATAAAAAAAAATATATATAGAAAATTAAAACTATTACTTCTACTTTTGTATGATCCTAGTGCTAAAAGAGAATACCAATTAGTTGGTCATGTTTCCTATGAAGAGGATTCAAGAATAACTTCATCAATTAATCCTCTACCTTGTGGTCTTGGTCTAATGAATATTGCAATGCTTTTTTCCACTACTCTACAATCAACAAAATGAGCATATGGGTTCAATTGAGATTTCTAATGTTTGATCCAGGCCTTTTGCAATACACAACAAATACAAACAAAACTATTCTAAAACTTTATGGCAGGAACTTCGCTAGCTCTGCAACTCTTGTTATATTATAACATTCATAACTTAAACCTTTTTATACACAATGTCAAGTTAACTATAAATTGTATAGAGTTTAGATTTGCTATATCTCTCATATATCAACATAGGTAAATTTGAAAATATTTTAAATTATATAATTTCAAAAAAAAATTGAATGAATTTGTAGAAGATTATTTTTATTAAAGTGATAGAATCTAATCCCAATACTAACATTAATTATAAGTCTAACCATAACCCCAACCCTAAAACTAACACTAATTAACTTCAAACCTAACTCTAATTTTATATCCAACCCTAAACATAACTATGATTCTAAAACTAACATTAATGAAACCCTAATTGAACCATAACCCTAACCCTAATACTAACCCTTGCACGAGATTGAGACCTAACACTAACCCCCAGGCTCTATCATAGAACCTTAATCTTTACCAACCCCAGCCCTAATCCTAATGGAATCCTATACCTAATTTTAATTAAAGTCTAACCCTATTTGAACCTTAAACTTAATTGAACTCATGTTTAGGGTTAGGGTTCAATTAAGGTTAGGGTTGAATTATGGTTATGATTAGGGTCAAAATTCAAATAGGATTATTGTTGGAGTTTAATTAAGGTTGCTATTCACTTAGGGTTAAGGTTCAATTAGTATTCAATTTGGGTTAGGTATCAATTAGGGTTATAATTCAATAAGGGTTTAATTAAGGTCAGGGTTAAGGTTAGTCTTAAATTAGGGCTAGGATTGTAGTTAGGGTTCAATTAAGGTAAAAGTTATTGTCTATTTTAGGGTTAGGGTTCAATTAGAGTTCTCTAGGGTTTTGATACAATTAGGGTTACGATTACAGCTCAATTAGTGTTAGAGTTAGGGTTATAATACAAGTTCAATCAGGTTAGGTTCAAGGTTTAATTAGTGTTAGAGTTAGGGTTGCAATAATAAAATTTTCCATAATGATATGGAAAGGAATTCAATTGGATTCATATAAAAATGCATAAATAAGAATTGGTAATTAAGAATTCTCTAGAACTAAAGTTATAACAAAAAATACAATCCTTAGCTTAATCATTTGTTCTTGTTAGGGTTGGGATAAAAATTTAATGGGTCCAACTGAGACTTAGGAAATAAAACCCTGAAGAGGAAATAAAGCATTAAAATCAAAGTTGGTTTTAATTTTAATTCGGTGATGTAAACCTAAGCCATTAACTCCAGTGGTCATGTCGCCGATGGCTTAGCCAAAGCCTTTCATTAAATACTAACTGTGCAATGTGTAGGTTTTCTAGATTCGAAGATATGGGAGAAGATCTCGATCGTACCCCACCAACTCGCAGACCTAAGGTGTCGCCCTCTTATTTGGCGCTAGGTCAGCAAAAGGCAGATGTGTGTCCTGTATGGAATGTGGGACCCAATCTCCACTATTGAGCTCATAACCCGTGGTTTTAGATTGACAACGAAGATCAAAAGCTAATGTAAATCTCTATTGTTCTAGCTGGCAAGAGGAAGATGAAGGTTGGTGAAGCATTAATGAATTATTCCTTGCTTGTGTAGACACGTCGATCTCAATCTGTGTGAAGATGTTGTTGTTGGAAATCATGAAGGGTAATCTTTGGATTCTCATGTAGCTCTAGTTAAATAGTGACAGTACATACGCCGCCAAATTGCCATGTTTGCACATGCATGTTTACTAAGCATTGATGAAGGTTGCCATTACCTCGCACAATAAATAGAAGAGGAATTTACTACTAATAGTGTCATTCTTGTAGTGGTTAGAGCACTTTGTGGGTTGAGTTGTCTAAGAAGAAAAAATGAGTAAGTCAGTAAGGAGGTCTGTTCGTTTGAGCTCACAAAAGCTCGGTCCTGCTATTCAGCAAGGTACTTTGGTTGACAAGCCTAGGCTTGTGCCCACTAGATATAGTAGAAGGTTGCAATTCTAGGATGTTGTTGCTCAACTGGTAGATGACAAAGGCAAGCATTCAGTGGTGTGCTCCATTACTAGTGTTGGTGGGAAAATAAAGTATGGGTGGCATGGCTCCTCTGGATGCCAACACTCGCCCATTGACCTTATGAGCAACACTTCTGATGATGTAACCAAGACCGACTCGGACTACTATTATTATTTACCTCTCTTCAATCATGATCTGTTCTCTGATGATGAAGAGATAGCTATGGTGCCATTGGTTGTTAAAACCCCAAGCAGACTGACTCGAACCATACTGGGCAAGGACAATAAAGAAGACGAGGCTAAGAGTCTATTGTATTGGGAAACAACTAGAAGTAGGCATGTATACCAGGGTCTGAGTGTTGGTAAGGGAATGGTGGCGGGTAAATAAAAAGTTGTTGTAGTGCCTTCGTGGCAATTTGGTTTCTTGGCATTTTTGTGTGGATAGCGATAAGGGAATTTTGATGACAATTTGTGTTCCCTTTTCTTTTACCTTTCCCTAGTTTGTGTGCCAGGATTTTGATGACAATTTGTGTTCCCTTTTCTTTTAGATTTCCCCAGTTTGTGCACCACTATGTTTTGTAGATTCAACATGTGGGAAGTTTTGAAATGAAATTCGGTAATGGAATTTGTTCAATTAAAACTGAGCAGAGACTGACTCGAGCTGTATTGGGCAAAGGACAAAGAAAGAAGATGAAATTTGAGAGTCTACGTATTGGGCAACAACTAGAAGCGGGCATGTATACGAGGGTCAGAGTGTTGGTAAGGGAATGGTGGCGGGTAAATAAGAAGTTGCTGTGGTGCCTTCGTGGCAATTTGGTTGCCTGGATTTTTTGCGTGGATAGTGACAAGGGGAGTTTGATGACAATTTGTGTTCCCCTATTCTTTTACATTACCCCAGTCCATGCACTATAAATGTTTTGCAAATTCAACGTGTGGGAAGTTTTGAAATGAAATTCAAATGCAATGGAGATTTTGTTCAAATGAGAATTTGTGGTGAAATTACATTTTAGGCGAGCTTGTTGCTCCCTTGTCATATAAAAGGGAATTCAAGGCTCATTTGTAGGGAGAGAATTGATGAAAGCTCTAGCTAGGTTTTGAGTTGAATATATGGGTAGAAAGATATTTGTCCTCTGATGAGGAAGTGATATCTGTGGTGCCATTAGCTATTAAAACCCCAAGCAGACAAAATAGAATAGATAGCTTGTTTTGAGTTTTGGATGAATATATGCAAATTATCTTAATTTGTATGTAGATATGACTTATAAGCATGAATAAATGTATAATTCTAATATATTTTCTCTCCTTATGTGGATTTGAGTGAATTTTGAATGAAATGTTAATGAAGTTGTCATTCTTCTTTTGATAATTTGTTCAATTTTGTGTCTATGTTTTTTCTTTGATTCAAGAAAATCAATTAAATGCTTAAATGGATTCATAAGTTTACAATTATTTACAAAGGATTTGATAAGTAGTAATATATCAGAGAATTGAGCTCCATAATGCAAGGTATTATATGAGGGTCAGGCTTAACCGACACACTCTAAGGGTACACTCCCTTAGATGTCCGACACCATGTGGGGCCCTCTTAACCCAACCTCTCTCTCGTTTCTGTAGCATTTCTTTAACCGCACCATTTCAAATCTATGTTTCCGTAGTACTCCACCGTTGTAGTTTACACTTGCCATTCTCGTTCTCATTCTCCTTTCATAGCTGTTTGCATTTTCCATTTCCACTTTACACATTTGCTCAGTCATTGGATTGGGGAATTTAGTCTTAATCCCACATTCATTTCATTACATGAATTGTGGTGAGTGTTCCTTTTATATTACGAAGTATCAGTTTATTTTCTTTGTTAGGAAATAGAAAAGATTTATCTTTCTTATAACTTTAATAATAACTTTTTTTTAAATATTATATCTTATTTATAATATTTATTAATGTTAATTATATTTAATTGTTTATTTTAATGAAAAAATGTTTATTATGTTTTATTTAAAAATAATATTATTTTTATATTAGATGATTGATATTTAAATTAAATGAATTAAATGTGATGTTTTTTGAGATGTAGATGATTATTTGAAGTGTTAAAAGAGGTTTTGGACTTGATTTTATAAATGCTTTTAAATATGCAAATTAAGTGTTCTTTTCTTTGGTTCAAATATGTGTACAAAATAAAACTAGTCTACAAGCTTCAGTCTATAATTCCAATAATCAACTAGTAAAAAATTAATTTTTGAAATTGATTTTTATCTTTTAACATTTACACTTTATTATGGATTGACAATGTTTACAAAGATCACAAACATCATTTTTTTTTTTTTTTTTAAAAGCAAAGTGGTAAGCTTATATATTTATATATTAATATAATAAGAGTGAATATACATAGTATTACAAAATCTACTAAATTGTGAGGCTTGTGTTATCTTCATTTAGATCCCTAGATGGTCACTAAATGTCTCAAAGTATTGCTTTGGTTCATATCCATGTCTGAGAAACCGAACTAGTGTGCAAATATAAATCTATACCATAAGAATCAACTAGCAAATAATTGATGTTTAGAATTTAGTTGTGTTGATCTTCTAATATTTGAACCTCAATATAGATAGAAAGTGTTTAGTAACATTTTTAGGGAATATAGATAGAAAGTGTTTAGTAACATTTTTAGGGAATGTGCTAAATTGTGAGGATTTTGTTCTCCTCAATTAAAGCCCTAACCAAACCAATTCCATGACATAGGAATAATGATTAGAGACATGATGATATATGTTATGAGAAAATGTTATTACATTTCTCTCAATGAAAATGTTCTTTTGATAAATCTTCATTGTCCTAATAACCTTTGATCATTTTAAATGCTTAAATGATTTTTTAAAGTAAAATACAACATGCAAATCAAGATAAACATGCATTAGGTAAGCTCACAATGATTAGTGGGAGGGTGTTGTCAAGATTTAAATTGAATTTAAATTTTAAATGTGTAGGGTTGATAATTACTACGTCAAGTTTGCACTAGTAGATCTTATGCAAGGTAGGGTAATGTCATGAGATTAGTTCACACAAGAATATCCCACTTGTAGACTCGTTATTGAACAAAGGACAATCTATTCAAAGTTTACCAAAAATAGTAATGAAAAGGGCATGAATAAATATTTTTTCTCTAAGATTGATGTGCATGTGAACTTCTATTATGGTGTATGTTAAAGTAAAAAAGATATCAATGAGGAAACTATTTAAGTAATTTTAAATACTAAAAGATATAGATTTACTTAAAATATATATAGTTTACAATTATATTCTCCTTCAAATAGTAACTCCACCAAAATCATACAAAATTTAAAAAATATGTAATGAATAACATATATATCAAACATTTAAAATAAATATGAGAATTTTTTTGTTTAGTTGTGTATTTGTATCAATATATATATATATATATATATATATATATATATATATATATATATATATATATATATATATATATATATATATATATATTAATACTAAATTCTAGATAGATTCTTATTTTCTCTTGTATTTGGAGATCATTATTTAGTTCCTTTTTTTTTTCCTCAATTTCCTTATATAATATTACACCTCTGTCAATGCAAAGGAGTCCATATCCTAATCACTTGCTCAACCTAGATTTCATGGGATTTTCCAAATGGCTTATGTTTGTTAAAACCTTTCAATTACACAATTATCAATACATAATATCTCTAAGTATCAAAAACCAAAGGTCCATCAATGCATGTGTTAAAATATTTAAATTATTTTAATATAAGAAGTTAATATTTGCTAAAAATTTAATTGATAGGATCTGCTAAAAAATTCTACATTTATCAATTGAAAATAGAATTTAATGTTACCAACTCAAGGTCCCTATTCCAGGTTGTGCAAAAAAAAGAGCCTTTGATGGAAGGAGATCAAAGAATTGCTTCAATAAGATTTTATCTCCATATAATCTCAATTTCATGAGTCCTTGAATGAGGAGTTGGTGAGATTCAAGCATAATTTGAGAAAATTGTAAATTAAGAAGATTCATGGTTTAAAAGTTAGGGCTAAAATAAATTGGCTAAAAAATGGAGATAAAGGCTTTGATTTCTTCTTTAATTATATAAAGGAGAAAAATGCTAGGGAAGAAATTGGATCAATCTAGGTGAATAATCAACATATAAATGGGCTTTCTTTGGTTATAAATGAATTTCAATCTTTATATTAAAATATTTTCTTTGTTGAAGATAGCAATATGGACTATAAAAGATCCCAAGATCATTGTGCACAAGTCATCCCTGGGAAAATCAAAGAGGAAGACAATGATTGGCCTACTAGAGATATCTCTAAGGATGAGATTGTAAAGGATATTAAAATATATAAAAAGGATAAATCTCCAAGTATAGATGGGCTTGCTACAATTTTATAAAAAAAAATTAACTAGATTAGGGTTGGGGTTAAGGTTCAATTAGGATAAGAATTAGTGTTAGGGTTAGGATTAGAGTTCAACTATAGTTCAAAGTTAGGGTTATGGTACAATTAGGACTATTATTCAATAATTGTTCCCTTAGGGTTATGATTAGAGTTATGAATCTACAATTAGGGTTCAATTAGGGTTATGATTAGAGTTATGAATCTACAATTAGGGTTCAATTAATGTTCACTTAGGGTTTCTTTCTTGGGAGAAGTTTATTGTATGGTACATGTGTATTTTATAAAATTAATATGTCAAGAATTACTTGTAGATAATACATGTGATTTTTCATATGGTATTAAATTGTAGATTAAAATTGATAATAGATTTCCTTCCTTCTTTTGCAAATTTGATCCCCATATGGGACACGTGTCGCCCACCTACGATATCGCCATCCTACAATTCCCAATCATGGGATGGCAAGCAACCATTGATCTTGAAGGCATTTTGATCGATGGCAGCGCGAATTTCATCCTTCTGAAAAATAAAACATTCATTAAAGGGAAAGGGGACATTACTAGGTGGATGGAAAATTTCCTCAGGCCCCACCTTGTACAGTCCACGTGGCAGCCACCCATGATTTTACAATCAACCAAAGGGTAAGTGCACCAAGATGGTTCCCAAAAAATGGGCATAAGTGGCCACTTTTTTTTTTGAAATCAGGAAATACTGACCTTGGACATGAAATTGAGGATAGCTACACTCAAAAATTTTTGATGGAACAAAAACAAGGACCGCAATGCTTCGAGTCTACTTTCTAAACTACTAACTTATTTTGAAAATGGTTGATATTAAGGGGTTCAAAAGAGGGACACACACAAATTGTTGTTGTTTTCATCAGAAAAACATAACATAGAAACTCTTGTGTGACCTGAGCATGGTAGAATTTTTTGTAGTA
>VDFB02373365.1:5094407-5106305 GCA_007258455.2 Sequoia sempervirens
TGCAAGAGTGTTAAGGACAGTGGCAAGCTAAAGCAAGGTGAACCTGTTGAAGAAAAACATGAAGGATAGAGGCATGAAGAGCACAAAGGAGGACAAACTACATCAAACTTTCCAAGATACTTGGAAAAATTACAAGTTGGGGTGTATGGTGCAGGGGCACCATTGAAAACTTTTGTCAAATCAAGAAATTGTTGTGTAGGCTTTAGGTTTGGTGTCTTTTTTTTCTAAATAAGGTCTTGCAGACCATTTTGCAATTTATTTAGTCAAGTTTGAGTCTTTATAGGTGATTAGGTTATGTAGACTTCAAAATGTGCAAAAATGTTGAAAAGTTGCAATTTGTGCAAAATGCAAAATTTGAAAAAGTTATAAAAGGGCAGTTTAAGAAGACCAACGGTCATATTGATTTGAAAGGTCGATTGAGGAAGTTAGAAAAGTTTAGTTTTGGTGGGAAACATCTTAAATATGATGAGGAACTTGATGAGAAGGTTGTTGAAGCACTTTTGGAGATTGACACTTCAATAAAATTCAGTTTTCTTACAATTTTATGTGTTTTTTGTAGTTTACAAGGACTGTATAGTCCGTACATCACCAATTTGATTCAGGATTGATTGTGGATTGCTTAGTAGACTATTTTATCTCTCTTTTGAAACCATTTTGAATGGTTTCCATTAGTTTTGGTGCATTTTATAGTTAATTCTTCAAGACCGGCCTGAACACTCGGTTTTAAGGTTTGAAAGTCATTTAAAATGGTGAATTGACCCATTCCTCTCACTGTGGCCACTGTAACTTGAGGAATGGGTCTAAAACATCAATAAAAACATGTGTTAATGTTGAGTGAGTGTAGGGGAGGTAAAAATTTGTGTTGGGCAAGAAGCCCTAGTGTGGAAACTTGTGTTTTCCTAATGAATTTATGAGGTTTTGTGATGTCAAAGTGTGAAAAGGGTTGGGGCAGCATTGTTTGTTGTTGAATTGAGTATGTGCAGGATATTTTGGACCTGATTGAAGTGTTCATGAGTTTTTGTGAGCGTTGAAGGGGTGATTTTCAATAAGCCCTAGGTTCTTTGAGTAAAAAGGAGGGTTTTGGGTTTTGGTATCTTGGAGGTTGAATTTCTGAAATTAAATTATGGAATCCTTAGTTTGAATACATGTAAATTGCTTCCCACATGAGTTTGGGGGTTTTGTTTAAGTTTCTTTGTTAAAATGGCCTAATTTGAGGCCTAGAAAGCATGCAAATCTAGTTTTGAACAAATTGTTTAAAAGAAGTCCATTGTGATTTTGTTAGTATGTTCTTGTGTACCCTAATGGGTCTTTGGAAAGGTTTAGGTTTTTTCCTAAAAGTATCTTATTGTGAAGTTTTACCCGATTGTGTGAGTTGTCAATGCTACAAGGAAGAGTGTTGATTTGGTGAAAAGAGAAGAATTTTAAGAATTGTGAATTGCAAATTGTTGTTGTTGGGTGATTTTGTGTTGAGTTGTGTTGTAGGACCTCCCTTGGTTACATCAGTCAAGAAGCCCTTGACCAAATATAGGATGAATTTAGGGATGAAATACAATTACCTAACTAGGCTAATGATGCAATTTGTTGTTATGATGCAAATACAACAAACACAGAAAGTCAAACAAATTCAGATAATTGAAATGGGAAGAGTAGGACATTATGCATCTATCCTGCAAGTTTAAAGCTGATTTTGGAGGACTAATTCACCCTGAGCGAATACCTCCTTCTAGAGGATTTAGATCTATTTTTGTAATCCTTTGGTGCCCAATCAGAGCTTTTTGTTTCTGCTTGTCACACTATTGGATATTTTTGTAATTTAGTTTATGTGATTTTTCAAGGTGTAGGGTTTTGATTGCAACAATGAATAATTTATCTTCAAGCCCCCTCCAATCTTTAGATCTAAAACCTACACATTCAAAGAGAGGAAGGGTTGTGCCATTTAGGGGCTTGCCTAAGTCAAACCCCATGTTAGTGTGTCCACTTCCATAATGGAAATTTCAATGATAAAAGGATAAATAATAGGAAGGAATGATGAATCAACAAAGTTTTGCATTTCACCACCCTTCAATGGCTTCCCTGAAGGACAGATTTGAATCCTTCTTGCTTGAATTGCTTGAAGACCTACAAAAGGGTTAGACATAAACTCACATATGATTTAACATGATGCTTGGATCTTGAATTGTTGTAATAAATCACCAAAAACCTACTCTTGAATGCTCTTTATAATAATTTCTCCAATAATTTCCTAGATCCTCCTTGTTAGTTTACAAATGATGCAATAACTAGGTATTTATATGCAATTATTCTAATTTCTCGCAAATTAAATTTTGATATCCAACTTTGGACACTTGAATCTCAAATAATAAAATGTCAATAATGACATATTTGAATTTGGAGCCAAAATAGGGGGATTAATTTGCCCTATGCGAATATGTCCCAGCCCTATTTTTTGGAAATTAAGGTGTTGGGGGAAAAGTATTAGATGAATGCATTTGTTTTCTAATTCCAATTTGTCGATCATTATTAAAAATGGGCATGGAATGCATAATTTAGGAAATTAGGTGTTCAATTAGGTCCAATAACTTAAGGGGGAGAAAAACATTGTGTGAAATTGTCAAGGGTGACAATTTACAATGCTACATTTAGCCCCCACTTTAGTGAGAGTGTGAAATTACACTCAGACTCACACTAAAGTAGAAAATATATGTTTAGAGAGGTCCGATTGTCCAAATGTTGAGGAGATAGGATGAAAAAGGACTAGGGGGAGTGTGCAAGCCCCTAGGATCCAATATCCCATGGCAAACCAACATAAGCATAAAGGAACACACACATGCATGATATGTAGCAAGATAACATACAAAAACATACATGTTAAAAATATGAAACATACATGATGAAGACACATGACATAACATAACATAAAGGCGACAACAAAATGAAAACAAACATGATGTAAACACAATGCAAACAGGACAAAAACATGCAAAAGACACACAAATAACACAAGGTTAGTACTAAAAGGATTCAAGTCAGTAAGGTAAAGAGACCTAAGTTTTTAATTTTCTCAAATACCAAACATCATTCATCGAATGAATGTTAGACAAGTGAATTCTCCCATGAGGACTAGCAAGTTGTGTTATTCCACATCACTCATGAGCCACATGCATCTACTAGCTAGCAAGTTATGTTATGTTAGATGTCCATGCAATATGATGGGTTCCACAAGGCTAGAAAGGTGTCTTATGCTAACACTCATGAAACACATAGCTCTACAATCAAGCAAGGTGTGTTATGCTCAACGACCATGTTAAAAGGGGTGTCCATGAATCAAAAATTTGTGTTATGTTGAATCCATGAACCAATTTTCCAAGCCTCACCTAATAAGGTGCATGAAATCGCCTAAGAAGGAACAAAACTTGTCTAATAAGGCGCAAAGGCTTGCCTAAGAAGGAACATAAATGAAAAAATGACCTAATAATGTGCATAAACTCACTTAATATGGCGCAAATATTCACCTAAGGAGGTGCAAAAACTTTCCTAAGAAGGCACAAAGGCTCACCTAAGAAGGTGCATAAATGTCTAAGAAGACAAAACAAGACAAGGTCAAAACCTCAAGGGGTGTTATAATCAATACCAATGCAAAAGGTACTTCACAAAAATTGCAAAGGGGCATTTCTCAATATACGAAGGGTCACACCTTAGGGAATATCACACCTGACATCACCACTAAGAGAGGACAAGTCGTGGAATAAAAGACTCACACCAATAGGGAATACTATCCATAGCATTACCACCAAGGGGAACATCATATGCTAAGAAAGGTCACACTTTGAAGGGATATCAAGCCCAATATCACCACAAAAGAATGCTAACATAGATCAAGAAGGCCACACTTTCATTGGTTCAAGGTCACACTTTCTAGGAGATGTATATTATCATCACTAAAAAGGGACAATTTCTTATGCAAACAATGAGCTAGGAACCATATGCCCCCCCTTAAAATGTTAGTGTACTCGCTACACAAACGTTTTAAGGAGATAGAAAGGGATCCCTTGCTAGAAGGAATGCACCTAAGACAAGGCTATCTAACCCCTTTCCCCCCAAGTGTAGGGAGAAAGGTGAGCCAAGATGAATTATGATATGTTGCTCCTTGCAAGACAAAATATGATTGCATAAAGCCTAGTTTATACCCCATTCATGGTAGTGAGTATTGTTTGATACTATAACTACCACATGGAAAGGAGCAAAGAAAATGCCTTAGTCTATCATTCAATTGTGTATAGGTTAAATTCTTTCAATATCTTTTTCAAAGCACAACATTCATCAATAGTATGTCCAAATACCCTATGATACACACAATAATATATGCTTTTATTCTTTCCTTTCTTATCTCCTCACTCATAGACAGGTGGTAGTGTAATGTATCATAAGTTTAGAAGTGTGGCTAAAGTACACACAATCTTGGATAAAGGATGAAAGATATGTAACACACCTTTCTTACATGGTTTGGTTGGTGAAACAAATGTTTTATGCAAAGGTGGAGGACCTTGGTAACCTATGCCTTTGGTATCTTCAAATGGTGTTTGTTCCAAAAGGGGATGGATTTCATGTTCATTCTTTGTGTCACATCCTTTTCCATTATAGCCAAATTGTTTCAAAAGTTGATAACTTCTTCCATAAATGGCTTACATTTCTTTCAAGGCAAGTGGTTTCTCATAATCACTTTCATCATAAGTAGATGTGTAATTTGTGCTTTCCTCTTTGCTAGAAGTTATGGATATTTTTGATGATTAAGTGATAGATTGTGTTGATATCATTGCAACTTCTTTTTCTAATTTTGATTGTGTGATCTTGTATTCCCCCATGAATGTAGGTGTGAAATCTAATGATCCCCAATCATCATCCAACAACTTTGTCACCAATGAAAGACACTCATCTTTGTCTTCAATTTGTAAAGGTTCTACTTTTGAAGTTGGTATCAGTGTTCTAAAAGGACTCTATATTCTTGTTTCTATTTGTAAACAATTTTTAGATTTAGGATCAAATTGTATCGTGTAAACCTTATTGTTGTATGTGTATTTCATTAAATGATGAAGTATTGAAGGCGCTCCTTTCATCTCATGAATCTATGACCTACCCAGGAGAAGGGTATATGAAAGATCATATTGTAGACACTAAAAAATGCCCTAGGCTTGCTAACATCATTTTTTTCCATTGTCTAGGGTCATATTTCTACTATTCATCAAATAATTTTTAATTATTTAATTAATTCATTTCTCCATTACTCTTGATTAATTAAATAAATTATATTTATTTAATTACATCACTAATATCTTTGGCATTTATAATTAAATAAATTTATATTTATTTAATTATTTATCATTTTCCACTATAATTAAATAATTATGAAAATTATTTAATTATTCACTTTTGGCATCTTTCGTCACGGATTAATTAAATAACTTATCTTTCCTCTCACTTTTTGAATTAAATTTATTTTTAATCAAAAAGTTAACTCGCTTTTTCCTCTTGCAATGAAATAATGTTTCCATTAATTCAAAATGCAATTTCCCTCTTCGAACTACTTGATTTTGTCGAAAAATCATTTAATTTCCTCTTACTCTTCTACTTCCAATCTTATCTCACCTTGTCTCATTTAATTTTGGCCATTGATCAAAACAAAAATCAATTGATCTCATTCATTCATTTTTCAATGGCTCTCTATAAATAGCGTTGTCACAATCATTTTGAGATATCTAGCATTTATATACTACCGTGTTGTTGAGATAATACTTTCTTCGATATTTTGTTGTTATAATCTTTAGGCTAGTATTTGCATACTCAATTTGAGGGCAACACTTATATTATAGAAAAATGGAGAAGAGCTACGGAGGTCATCCAATAGACACATGAATTCGGCAACAGCGTTTCATTTTATTTAATGTTCATGATTTTCATTGTGCTTCGTAGTTGATTAGGATTTTAGAATTACTGATTAAATGCTTATTTTCATTAAATTTTGATTTTCCCTAGTCACATCTGGTGAACATAACATGAGATTCTGGCTGTGAAATGAATATTTAATTTTCTGGCAGCATCATTTTTATTTGCTTTTAGGGTCAGGATATTGAGGCAGTGACGGCTTGTTGAGAGATAGTTTACCTTTAATCTGAAATTACATTTATTTCTGCATAGTGGTGTCTTGAAGATTTTATTATCTCTATGGAGGCATTTTTTTAGAGTGGAGCGACTTTCACATTAATGTTCACTTTTGTTACTGAGTCATGAATGTTTTTGGAAGGCGGTGAAGAATGAAAAATATTAATCTAAAATATATCTTCATTTCATTTTACAATCGCTGGTAAGAATTAAGGGATGCATTGTTGTTACTTGTCTGAAAATGGAATTTATATAGACTTGATCGAAGGCAAAGAGTCACAAATATGACTTTACACATGTTACTTGTTGCACAGATTATGAATGTCTGCTACCAGTAGGCATTTCATCTGAAATCTCTTCTAAGCAATGACCTCTTTAGATCGGGATTATTAGTATCACTATCACTTGATAAATCTGTGACTTTTCTCTTCTTGTTTTGAACGCTGGCTATTGGCTCTATCGGTGCCCTTGTCTCTATTATAGACAGCATTCTCCTTTCATTATGGATGGATTGGGTATTTGCAGCAAACAAGTGGATAATGTCTTGTAGAGGGCATCTCTTGAATTAATATTGCACCCTGTTGTGTATAGTCTATTGCCCCCCATTGCATCTTGATGCTTGAACTTGATTTTTCCACCACAATATTTATCTTCTCCTGCAAACCCAAGTAGCTTGAAACTGCAGAAACCTGAAGTTGATTTTGTCGTTGGGCTTGTCAAAACCTCTGCCTCTACAATCTAAACATTTTTGCATCCAAAGCTGGGCCTTTTTGTCAACGACTCGAACCTCATAAGCTCAATGATACTGTTGCAAATGCCTACAGTGAGTGGCTCTTGTGATTATTTCTTCGAGAGGAAAGAAAAGAGAAGTATAGCTCTTCATTTTAATTTTGATATAGATTTAAGTTTAGATTTAATTTAGATTTGATTTGATTTAGATTTGATTTAATTTAAATTTTATTTAATTTAAATTTGGATTTAATTTAAATTTGGATTTAATTTAAATTTGGATTTAGTTTAGATTTTAGATTTAGTTTAGATTGATTTAGATTTTAGGTTTGGATTTAGATTTTAGATTTAGTTTAGATTAGTTTTTTAGTTTTAATTAAATTAGATTAATTAATTTTGTTAATTTATATTAATTTTAGTTTTGATTTAGTTTAGATTAAATTTAGATTTTAGATTTTAGATTTTTCTAATTTAGTTTAGATTTAATTTTTTTATTTTTTTAGAATAGATTAATTTTGTTTATTAGTTTTTATTAGATAGATTAAATGTTAGTTTTCCTTTTAGTGTAGTTTTTTGATTTCAAGGCTAATTTTGTTAATTTGGCTTTTGTAGTTCGTATGTCCAAGATTTGAAAACAAAAACATAAACTCTCATTAGTGTGTTGCAGGTTTGATTTGTTAGAGAATATATCTTGAAACATTGTGTCTTCTTTTTTTATAGATTAGGTCACATTTAGACTAGTTGGTCTAAAAAGAACTCAAGTGTTTGCTTTGACATCATAAGCGGGAATAAAATTAACAATTGTTTGTCATGTCTTGTGGTTTGCATTTTTGTCATTGAATGCATATGCTCTTCTCTCATGCCACTTGGCGATCTTGAGAATCAAAAGCATTCCTTTGACATCTTGTATAACCACCCACACATTTTGGTTTTGGACTTAAAATGAACATTGTGCAAGTGTGAGATAAAGGTGTTGTGTATGCTCTCTCCTCGTGCTTCGTGCGATCTTGGAGATAAAAAACAACATACTTGTCTTGCTTTTGTTACCTTTAGAGGGGCCTACCTCGCAAGAGGGAACAACTCCAACCAATTTTTCGCTCAGGGTGGTATATAAAAGGATAAGACTAAACTATCAAGTCCTCATGGTATGTAGGCCTTAACGTGCAGTGTCACTCGAAATAGGGTACCTACCATAAAATGTATAAGAGCCCCTAGTAGAGTGAATAAAGTAAGTGGCTTGTTCGACACTTGTGAGGTGTCATGTCCTAGAGTATTCACTAAGAACCTTTGTTTTAGTGGCCAAAATCCCTTTCACTTGCTAGCGCAGGAATGGTCGTTTTGAAGTCGCCCCACATTTTCACTATTCATGTATAGAGATAGAAATTCCTCTTTGGGGAATGAGACTTGGTGTGCCCGAGAAGTGTGTGTCATGTAAGGGGGAGCCAGTGCCACCAAGTCTCTAGTTGTCTGCCTTGTTTGGTTGGTTGGAGAAATCCAAGTGGGGATCTAGCGAGTGGTATCTCTTGAGAAGCCTAGCTTTTGCATTGTCTATAAGTGTCTTCTTACATATTTAAACATTTTACACATTCAAACCAAACAAAGACAAGTGTTTTTAGACTTTTTTTGTGTTTTCCAAAATTAGACTTCACAAAATCACCTCAAATTTGGTCAAAATTCAATCAAAAACAAGAAAGACACACTGTGAACTGCAACTTGCTATCATTTACCACAACTAAGACCTGAAACGACACAATTTCTTGTAACCAAAAATTTTAGGGGAAACTAAAACAAATCCATTTTTTGATCAATCCTGACCATCACCTGGTCCTTTAATCATAGACTTGTAGCCTTGTCATTCACTATCCATCCATCTATCCATCATTGCATATCTTGCATTCACCATAGGAAAACCATTAGGTCATCCTTTTAGCTTGCATAAACCTCTTGCGTAAGCAGGTCTTGATTAGGAAATCCATCAAACTTAGTCTAGACCATAGCTTCAAATTTGTATTCTCTTGACCTTATCTTTCAAACAACAGTCATCCTAGTCCTCATCATTTAGGTTGGTTACTCAACTCATCAGTCTAGTTTGATACTACCTTATCAACACATCTTATCATTCTTTACTTTACCCAAGGTCATTGATAATCAGTTAGTTTCTATACCTATCTTAGTTTGATTAGCAACTATATTTTAGGTTTTCCAGATGTTTTAGCCTTCATACTAGGTCATACTATTCCATCCCTTCATTCCACACTTTGCATACCTTAGTCATAGACTATCGTCACCTTGACCCTTAATCTAGGTGTATACCTTGGAATTTATCCTATTCTAATGCATAAAATAACTCAAAATACGAATGATAATAGACCAAGGACACCTCAAGATTAGCCAAAAGAGAGTGACAAAACAATAAGGAAAATAGATAGCACAAGACAAATGGTTTTACCTTCCTTTGTTGTTGATACCCCTTTGATTGGCCCTTGCTTAGAATGGGATGTGTGCTCCTTGATGGCTCTATTGAGGATCTTTGCTATGTGCTTGGATACAAATGCAAAAGGATGTAATTGAAAATTGGATGAGTTCACAAAATGGCAGCATGTAATTGCAAAATGACTAAGTCTTGAAAATGCCCTTGAGGAGGGGGTATTTATAGAGAAACTTGAATTCTCTAGAGAATTCAATGGTCAAGATTGATCCAACAAGGTCAAGATGAAGGGCTATGGTGGGTTGAGAACCCACAAGCCCTCACATCTTGACATGTGGAGGGTGAAGTGGCCAAGGGAGGATGAGGTGGAAATGAGTTGTCAAGAAGGTACATGAGGTGGAAAAAGGACATGCACCTTGGGGGGTGAGAGGATTTCCACAAAAAGGGATTTCTTGTCCCCAAGTAGGAGTGAAAGGGACATTTGAGGAATTTTAGAATTCCTCAAAAATCTACATGGGAAAAGGAAAGGTGGTTGGGGGGATAAATGTGAATTAAAAATTCACATTCCTAGGATGATCTAGAGGGTAAAAGGTGGGCTCCAAAAAGGTGGGACTTGGTCACATGTGGAGATTGTGACAAGTCCAAGGTTCTAGAAGCCTTGGAAGGATAAAATGTGAATTAAAAATTCACATGGGAAGAAGAGAGACATGGGATAAATAAATGAGAATTAAAAATTCTCATGGGAAGGAGAGTCAATGTCTAAAAAGGAAAAATGGAAGAATTGACCAAAAAGTGGTGCTAAATTTAGCTAATGACTTTGGTTAAGGTTGTGCAAACATTGGATTAGGCTAATTAATAGAAGATTAGAGGCAAGTGGCAAATGTAGGAGGATGTGACATTAATCTCTGATTAAGAGGATGCACATCATAACCCTGAATTAATTAAATTAATTCAGATTAGGGTGAGGTTATGGAGGATGTGACAAGGAGAGAGAAAGTGAGGAATTTTAAATTGATTTTTAAATCAAAAAGAGGAAGGATGACTAAATTAAATAAATTAGTGTATTTATTTAATTTAGAGAGGAATAGGGTAAAAGACAAAGTATTAATACTTTACCGATATGAGATGAAAGGTGTAATATTAATTTAATAAATTAATATTAATACGATAGATGGAAAGGCAGTAAATTTAATCATATGGAAGTGATTAAATTTGGATGCCTACACTAGGAAATATCATTATTAGGCATCCCTATAACTTCAAAAATACAAAAAAAATATCATTTAGGTAGCATACCTTAGACTTAAGTCACCCTCTTTGCATTGGCATACCTTAGACATCATACCATAGATTTTAGACCATAGTGACATCATGTCTTCAATTCACCTTGATATACTTCTTAGTCAAGATGAATACCAATTAATCCACAATGGTAAATGTCAACAAGCCATAGAACTTAGAAGACAATTCACTCATCCTCCACACCAACCAAGCACAACCCATAGTCAACCACCCATCTATCCCTCTTACCAACAACTCATAAAATCTAGTCCTCCATCCATCTACCCTCACTATCAAGAGTCTCTTAGCACAATCCATGCCATTAATCCACAACAAACATCCATTAGTCATCCATGTCCTAACTTTGACAAGGGAAACCAACCTTCCATTAATCCATTCCAAGACTCCACATCCTATCATAACCAACCTTCCACTAATCCATTTCAAGCTTATACATTGTATCCTATTCCATCATACATCAATCCATTCCAAGCCACTACACCTTATTCTAATCCATCAACCATTAGTCTATTGCCATCTACTACATCCCAATGCACCATACCATCCAATAAAAGCACATTCATTAATAATCTCAAAGGATGACTAGCAAAGGAAATTGCTCGACTCAAATGTGAAAATAAATCTAGGCAATCCAATCATATCTCTAGTCCTACAACATCCAACCATTTGTCACCATCTTGCCATCCATTTTCTACCAATTTCAAAAATTATTTTTCTATTGAAACTAAATCATTATTCGTTAATGAAAATCCGACCATTACACAAGATAAAATCCCATTGCCTACACCTTTATACATATGTCAATAGCATAGACTAAAGCATGATGAAATGAACTCCATGACAAATCAAGATCAAATTAGCCAAAACATTGTTCTAGCTGATTATAATAACAATCCAATCCTCACTCAAGGTCTTAATCCTTTCCATGAAATCCATGACTCAACCACCTTCACCATGATAGGTGAGACAATTGCTCCCATGGGACACATAGATGATCTTCCTATAGAACAAGAGTCTCCTACTATAAACATATTCACAAATGATCAAGCTATAGTTGATTTCATAGGATTCTATGACAGTGACCATAAAGATGATTTTGACATCAACTTGGAAGAACCAATAGAATCATCTTAATCTAATATGTCACAAAATTAGACCAAACATGTTAATCAAAATCTATCCCACATGTCAATGAAGCTAAGACATCCTATCAACTAGGATCATCCACTTTTATCAAAGCAAGCTTTCTTGTAGAAGAGAATATTCCAAGTAACAGCTTCCAC
>VDFB02373365.1:5106405-5117006 GCA_007258455.2 Sequoia sempervirens
TATTACTTATTTTACTTTTTAGCACATCTCATATGTTACCCTGGATGAAAAATTTTGCAGGAGAAGCTATCCATGGATGGATCCTGCATCTCAGGATATATGAGTTTGGATTAGACAAACTTGGGATGTACTCATGTAGCTCAAAAACAAAAGAGAAGAGTCTAGCCATTTCAACACAAGAATTGGCTTGAGACTGGTATGTGGTTCAAACTAGGTCTGGGTATGAGGGGTCTAGGAGAGAGCCTTGTAACACAATTGGTATTAAATCATTAAACATAAAGATATTGTAAGTATGTGGTTAATGCTAAAATAATCCACAATTCACTATGTGATGAGTAGTTAGTGATGATGTCATGCCATTTTTTGGTAGGTTATTGATTCTGCAATTGCTCCCAATAATCATCTCTAGTTGCTTACATGCCATTTGATCCATTTGAGGGGCACCTTTCAATCTGGGTAGAAATTTTATAGATGATTCTCTTATTTAGTGACCAATGGAATAAGTGAGTGGATGGATTGCTCCTAGTAATCGCCTATCATGTGCTTCATGCACTGATGATAAAATAATTTTATTGGAAAGAATTAATAGAATTATGTATTATATGTTGTGGTTTGGGTTTAACTGTTATTTTTATTCACCTAGGTATCATATGAGAAAGCCCACACATATTTTGCTAGAGATCCATCACAACAGTGACCTTCTCTCTCTCTCTCTCACACACACACACTCACTTTCTTGCTCTTTCACACACACAACTGACCAAAAATAGAGTGTACTATTTGGAAATAATTAGTTGTGGATTTAATTTCTATTTGAACTCAATTTTAATTAAGTGGGCTTCATAAGTTTCGGGAACAATACTTGTTTTGATTCGCGAGCTTGGTGTGCAGTTCAATGATGGCATCAACATACTTGTATGTTGTCTTTACACTAACTTTTTCCTGTAAAATGTTAAGAACATATTTTACTTTATTCCACTATGAGAGAAGAAGGTGACTATTAGATTTTTTCCCAAGGAGATCTTCACATATTTTAAATTTTACCATAAGTCTTCCATTTTTTCATTCACACTTGTCTCAACTATTAAAACTGATTTTGTGATTAATCCTTTCAAATTAGTAGACAATTGTTTAATTTTTGATTGGTTAATGAGGGTTTTTGCAGGGATTCCACAACCTTAAGACACAAATTTGGGTCCCTAGTTTCCATGTGTGGGTTTTCAACACTATGCCCATATGCTTTGGGACTTGCATTATTGTAGGTCATGTGAGACGTATCCAACAATTTCTATGGAATTTTTTTCCCAAGTCTTCATTGTTGGGTCTTCTACCATTGTTCTTGTAAGCTATTTACTCACTATATGTATCCAAGACCCATTCTTCACACATTTCACATTGAAGAGATATAACCTATCGACCAAGCAATATCTATGTCACCCTGATCATGTTTTATGTTTATATTGGCATGATACAATATATCAACACAACAACTAGCAAGCTTCATCGATAAAAACATTGCAGGAATGGTCTATGTGAATAAGGAAGCACATTGTACAATATCGACATAGGCACATTGCATTCATACTGATTGACATAAGAAATTGGGCTGTATATTTTGATTAAAATGGAACAAATAGAGAATGTAGCACCACAGGAAATGCATATCGGCATAACTCATGAAAGTTTCCCTGACAAAATACTCATCAGCCATCAAAAGCCTAACAAGTGACAATTCTAATCTCATATACTACTTCGATGAAGATAAAAGGCTCGTATCGGGGACACATTCTTTTTATTCTATCGATGGGTTATTCGAGAAAGTAAAAGATAGACTCACTCGGGATTTCTGCATGAGGTACACCGATATATTTCATTAGAGGAACACATTGATATCAGAACAATAGAAAATGGACTGCCCAACGACACATCTTACACCGATAACATTTAGTTGGGAGAACATATCTCAAGTTACGCTAACATAGTGGATAAAACAAGGCACCATCGGTGAAAGTTGTGCCGATGGAATTCATCAGTGGGAGTATCACCATCAGAAGTAATGAATAACTTTGGGCCCAATAGAACGAAGTCTCTCTGATAGGATTACATCAGATAAGCTACACCAATAAAGGATGCAAGGAAAGACAAATACTTGTCGAAGTGAATTATATCGAAAGATACATCGGCCAAATTATTCATGCAAAGAACAAAACCCATACATATAACTGTGTTAGGGAGGGAAGATATTTGAACAAATACCTTTTTTTTTCAAAATTGTAGGGTTTCGTCACAATTTTGACGAACATAGCCCGACGAACCACAAAAATTTGTGACGAGGTTGTTGTACACGTGAGGTAGTTTTCATTGTAATGGCAATGATGGTTTGCTCCACCTCGTTGGAAAATGGATGAATGTTTGGTGTTTTTTTGATGATTTCAAATGGGCGTTCTACAACATTTTGTGATTTTTTGTGTCAATAGATGGACGAAGTTATGTTGATTTTGCGATGGAGACTACCAAAATTTTTTGTGGCGCTGACCGACAATGCTAGGTTGTGGTTTCAATGTATAAAAATTGATCGTTAAAGCAACAAAAATCCTGCGACAAAATTTAAATCAATGTTGCATCAGTAAGTTGACAATATTTTTTCGATATGTCATCAAACATTTGTCAGAATTTGTAGTCAAATATAGTAGTGTATATATTTTGCTATGCGAGGCTTTTGCATTTAATCATCATTGGGTGGTAAAATATGACAAATGGACAAAAAACACCATGGTAGGACATAGACCAAGGTGTGCAAGGTCATCCATCTGTAAAATAGATAGTCATAGACAAGGAATGTCCTAACTCATACTAAGGGTCATGTTGCCCCAGTCTTTTTGTCAAGACAAACCACATACAATAATCAAATAAAAGAAGAGTCATGAGACATCATCACTCCTCTAAATCCTTCATGGGACATCCTCAAGGTGGCTAGTGACATGACCGAAGTAAATCCAAAAGATAAGACAAAATAGACCAACAAGGTCAACAACTATTCAAATAATTTTTCAATGCGTTAAGTGACTAAGTGAGTGACAGGTGGACTGTTTTGACAAGGCCTGGTTTTAGGAGAAGAAACATGTCGTATAAGACATCAAGTCTGGTTTTGATCATGTAACTACCTATATAAGGCAAATGACAAAGTGCGATAGTGACATGGTTTGGTTTCAAGAAGGACACATCCTATATAAGACCGTTGGTTTTGACTCATTTGAATAGTTTGATTGAGTTGACAAATGACTAATTTGACTTGGAGACTTGTTGGCTTGCTTGTCTTGTTGATTTAGGATTTGTGTTTCAGGTTCAGATGATTATGTCACATCTGAGTTGATGGTGTCTAATTTATTTTGACTGACTCGACAAACCCTAAAAGACTGACCTAGGGGGCCTCGAGGGCTCATTGATAGATGGCCTTGCCTACGTAGCAATGCATAGAGACCTCATAGTTTGACACGACCCTTGAATTTGTTTCAATGACAAAGGACTGAATCATGATTTTATTTGACAACACCTAAAGGACCGACCTAATGCCTCGGGAGCACATCAACAGATGGCCTTGCCTACGTATAGTTGTAGAGGCAATGTAGTTTGACAATGATAAAGACTAACATGACTGACTTTAACTCTATTTTTGGAATTTTTGGAAAGTTATTTGAATTTTTTTGGGTTTTGACATGTTTTGATTTTTTTAGATTTTGATGTTTTATGAATTTTTTGTCTTTTTGTTGTTTTATGATTTTTTTTATTTTTCGTATGTTTTGACCTCCAATCACAAGTGTATAATCCAATGAAGCTAGGTGTTAGAAAATTTCCCCCAGTTAGGTATAAGACTAACCAATAAGGATGGAATGATCGTTATGGTGGGAAGCTTTATTATGGATGATGTGGAAAGAGTGAAGGTGAACTTATTATGGATGGTGACTATAAGGATCATGACAAATGCATGTGGATGATGCCTACAAGAACGTGAGCAAGCACACACAAGTATCCTAGGACAAACATGATCTTGCCCCTAGTCAAGCTGAAAACCAATTGACAAGTGATGATGATGATGACAACGTTGTTTGACGTGGGAATGACACATCCTGAAACAACGTGAGGATGACAATAAAGTTACTAAAGGATCAAAGTTTACAGCAAGGCTGGAAATAAGGCCAAGGAATGTTTTGGATGATGCACTAGGATGCATAGAAAGATTATATGGATTGGGATGGTTGCATTTGGAATGACTTGGTTAAGACTAGATGGGATGATGGAGGGATGTTGGATAGGTGGATTAGAATCCTTAGACCATTGACAAGGGAAAACCAAGACATGCGATAGGTATGAAAGGATGATGGGTTGATTTTGGTAAATGATAGGAGATATGAGGATTATTGGTTGGAAGAATTATCATTTGGTCTCTAAGGACAATGCTGCATAGGGATAATGAGGATATGAAGGTAATGCCATGATATTTCATGGATAGTGTATGACCAAAGGATAGACATGTCAAGAGTTTTTCCAAAGCATGATTTATGTTTGTACCCCAGTCCTTATCAAGATCAAAGTAAGTGGGAAAAATGATATGGAAATGATAGGGATTAAATGGATAGATGGAAATGTCATAAGAAATATCATACAAAGGGTATGGAAAATGAGACAACTTGCCCCCAAGTGTAATTGTCCACATAGATAATTTCTCTTACACATGATGCCTGTTTGCCAGGTTTTCATCATGGTATTTATCCAAAGCGCCATAAGAATGGTTTTCACTATTGGACGAAATTTTTCTCTTTACTTTTTTTCTTGACTTTTTTGATTTTTTTGTTGTCACCAAGATGCCTGTTTGCCATGTTTTCATCAAGGTAACGATTTTTTGATTTTTCAAAATTTTGGTATTTTTGATATTTCTGGATGGCCTTGCTATTTTAGATAATCACTGAATGTTCTAAATCCATTGATGGTGTTGATGTAGAGACTAGGGCCGTGATATGCCAATAATGACCTTTATGAAGTAATTTCCTTGTTAGGATCATAACACTTGCATACAACTGATTGATGTCATTGTGATCCTTGTTGATACTAGAGTTGGCCTTATCAAAATACACACATCGTGATAGAGTGCCATGAGAGTCCTTACAATAAAGAGTTGTTGCCAATATGTGACATATTCGTGAGGTGTGTCTTTTGGACTTTAGGCGTGATGTAGGATTATGATGGATGATGGTAGATGTGTTTGGCAATTTAGATGTAGGAATTTTCATTTGCTAAACTTGGGGTGATGGATGATGGAGATTGGATTTTGGATTGGGCTAATGTTTGGAACCAACATTTTTATATGTCTTGTGTGATGACCATTTAGAAGGAGGTGGACATTTATTATATGTGGGAGTCCTCTTTTCTTGTGGCTCCACATTTTGATTGACTTTTGGATTTGGAATATTTTCTTTGCTTGATCTATTTTTCTTTGGGATCCATTTTAACTTCATTTGTCCACTTGGATTTTTGTTTGATTCAATGGCCTTTGGAATTTGATTTTGAACTTTGGATTTGTAATAATTTTCTTTTTGTTGGTTCCAAATGGAAGATTTAAGATATTGGGAATGACGGTTTGTTGTGTGGATGAAAGGAGTGTTGGAAACAATCTTATGACAAGGACTACTTATGCCCACCATTTTGATGTTTGTATCAGATGAATTTTCCCCCAATATCGAGGAGGTACCAATAACATTATTTGATTCTCTGACTGAAGAATAGCCAAGACCTTGATGTCTAGTATTTTCATAAAATTGTATTGGTTCTTGAATGCCTTGCTCATGTAGGCCTAGTCCTCTTCCTTGATACTGTATGCTTTGACATATTCTCTTTGCGATGGGGTATTTTTCATTTTGGAAGCAAGATGCAAACCCATCATTGTGTATGTGGAAACTGTTACTTGGAATATTCTCTTCTACAAGAAAGCTTGTTTTGATAAAAGTGGATGATCCTAGTTGATAGAATGTCAAGTAGCTTCATTGAAATGTGGGATAGATTTTGATTAACATCTTTGGTCTGATTTTGTGACATATTAGATTCAGATGATTCTATTGGTTCTTCCAAGTTGATGTCAAAATCATCTTTATTGTCACTGCCATAGAATCCTATGAAATCAACTATAGCTTGATCGTTTGAGAATATGTCTAGAGTAGGAGACTCTTGTTCTAGAGGAAGATCATCTATGTGTCCCATGGGAGAAATTGTCTCACCTGTCATGGCGAAGGTAGTTGAGTCATGGATGTCATGGAAAGGAGGAAGACCTTGAGTGAGGATTGGATTGCTATTATAATCAACTAGAAGGGTGTTTTGGCTAATTTGATCTTGATTTGTCATGGAGTTCATTTCTTCATGCTTTAGTCTATGCTCTTGACATATGTCTAAAGGTGTAGGCAATGGGATTTTATCTTGTGTAATGGTATGATTTTCATTAACGAATAATAATTTAGTTTCAATAGCAAAATCATTTTTGAAATTGGTAGAAAATGGGTGGCAAGATGGTGACAAATGGTTGGATGTTGTAGGACTAGAGATATGATTGGATTGCCTAGATTTATTTTCATGTTTGAGTCGAGAAAGTTCCTTTTCTAGTTGTCCTTTGAGATTATTAATGAATGTGCTTTTATTGGATGGTATGGTGCATTGGGATGTAGTAGATGGCAATAGACTAATGGTTGATGGATTAGAATAAGGTGTGGTGGCTTGGAATGGATTGATGTATGATGAAATATTATACAATGTAGAGGCTTGAAATGGATTAGTGGCAGGTTGGTTATGATAGGATGTGGAGTCTTGGAATGGAAGGTTGGTTTCCCTTGTTAAAGTTAGGATAGGGATGACTAATGATGTTTGTTGTGGATTAATGGCATGGATTGTGCTAAGAGACTCTTGATAGTGAGGGTAGATGGATGGAGGACTAGATTTTATGAGTTGTTGGTAAGAGGGATAGATGGGTGGTTGACTATGGGTTGTGCTTGGTTAGTGTGGAGGATGAGTGAATTGTCTTCTAAGTTCTATGGCTTGTTGACATTTACCATTGTGGATTAATTGGTATTCATCTTGACTAAGAAGTATATCAAGGTGAATTGAAGACATGATGTCACTATGGTCTAAAATCTATGGTATGATGTCTAAGGTATGCCAATGCAAAGAGGGTGACTTAAGTCTAAGGTATGCTACCTAAATGATATTTTTTTTGTATTTTTGAAGTTATAGGGATGCCTAATAATGATACCTAGTGTAGGCATCCAAATTTAATCACTTCCATATGATTAAATTTACTGCCTTTCCATCTATCGTATTAATATTAATTTATTAAATTAATATTACACCTTTCATCTCATATCGGTAAAGTATTAATACTTTGTCTTTTACCCTATTCCTCTCTAAATTAAATAAATACACTAATTTATTTAATTTAGTCATCCTTCCTCTTTTTGATTTAAAAATCAATTTAAATTTCCTCACTTTCTCTCTCCTTGTCACATCCTCCATAACCTCACCCTAATCTGAATTAATTTAATTAATTCAGGGTTATGATGTGCATCCTCTTAATCAGAGATTAATGTCACATCCTCCTACATTTGCCACTTGCCTCTAATCTTCTATTAGTTAGCCTAATCCAATGTTTGCACAACCTTAACCAAAGTCATTAGCTAAATTTAGCACCACTTTTTGGTCAATTCTTCCATTTTTCCTTTTTAGACATTGACTCTCCTTCCCATGAGAATTTTTAATTCTCATTTATTTATCCCATGTCTCTCTTCTTCCCATGTGAATTTTTAATTCACATTTTATCCTTCCAAGACTTCTAGAACCTTGGACTTGTCACAATCTCCACATGTGACCAAGTCCCACCTTTTTGGAGCCCACCTTTTACCCTCTAGATCATCCTAGGAATTCACATTTATCCCCCCAACCACCTTTCCTTTTCCCATGTATATTTTTGAGGAATTCTAAAATTCCTCAAATGTCCCTTTCACTCCTACTTGGGGACAAGAAATCCCTTTTTGTGGAAATCCTCTCACCCCCCAAGGTGCATGTCCTTTTTCCACCTCATGTACCTTCTTGACAACTCATTTCCACCTCATCCTCCCTTGGCCACTTCACCCTCCACATGTCAAGATGTGAGGGCTTGTGGGTTCTCAACCCACCATAGCCCTTCATCTTGACCTTGTTGGATCAATCTTGACCATTGAATTCTCTAGAGAATTCAAGTTTCTCTATAAATACCCCCTCCTCAAGGGCATTTTCAAGACTTAGTCATTTTGCAATTACATGCTGCCATTTTGTGAACTCATCCAATTTTCAATTACATCCTTTTGCATTTGTATCCAAGCACATAGCAAAGATCCTCAATAGAGCCATCAAGGAGCACACATCCCATTCTAAGCAAGGGCCAATCAAAGGGGTATCAACAACAAAGGAAGGTAAAACCATTTGTCTTGTGCTATCTATTTTCCTTATTGTTTTGTCACTCTCTTTTGGCTAATCTTGAGGTGTCCTTGGTCTATTATCATTCGTATTTTGAGTTATTTTATGCATTAGAATAGGATAAATTCCAAGGTATACACCTAGATTAAGGGTCAAGGTGACGATAGTCTATGACTAAGGTATGCAAAGTGTGGAATGAAGGGATGGAATAGTATGACCTATTATAAAGGCTAAAACATCTGGAAAACCTAAAATATAGTTGCTAATCAAACTAAGATAGGTATAGAAACTAATTTGATTATCAATGACCTTGGGTAAAGTAAAGACTGATAAGATGTGTTGGTAAGGTAGTCTCAAACTAGACTGATGAGTTGAGGAACCAACCTAAATGATGAGGACTAGGATGACTATTGTCTAGAAGATAAGGTCAAGAGAATACAAATTTGAAGCTATGGTATAGTCTAAGTTTGATGGAATTCCTAATCAAGACCTACTTATGCAAGAGGTTTATGCAAGCTAAAAGGATGACCTAATGGTTTGCCTATGGTGAATGCAAGATATGCAATGATGGATAGATGGATGGATAGTGAATGCAAAGGCTACAAGTCTATGATTAAAGGACCAGGTGATGCTCAGGATTGATCAAAAAATGGATTTGTTTTAGTTTCCCCTAAAATTTTTGGTGACAGGAAATTGCATTGGTTCAGGTCTCAGTTGTGGTATATGATAGCCGGTTGCGGTTCATAGTGTGCCTTTCTTGGTTTTGACTAAATTTTTACCAAATTTGAGGTGATTTTATGAAGTTTAATTTTGGAAAACACAAAAAAATTCTGAAAACACTTGTCTTTGTCTGGTTTGAATGTGTAAAATGTTTAAATATGTAAGAAGACACTTATAGACAATGCACAACCTAGGATTCTCAAGAGATACCACTCGCTAGATCCCCACTTGGATTTCTCCAACCAACCAAACAAGGCAGAAAACTACAGACTTGGTGGCGCTGGCTCCCCCTTACATGACACACACTTCTTAGGCACACCAAGTCTCATTCCCCAAAGAGGAATTTCTGTCCCTACACATGAATAGTGAAAATGTGGGGTGACTTCAGAATGACCATTCTTGCGCTAGCAAGTGAAAGGGATTTTGGCCACTAAAATAAAGGTTCTTGGTGAATACTCGAGGACATGGCACCTCACGAGCGTCCAACAAGCCACTTAAGGCTTTATTCACTCTACTAGGGGCTCTTATACGTTTTGCAGTAGGTACCCTGTTTCGAGTGACACTGCATGCTAAGGCCTACATACCATGAGGACTTGACGGTTTAGTCTTATCCTTTTATATACCACCTTGAGGGAAAAATTGGTTGGAGTTGTTCCCTCTTGTGAGGTAGGCCCCTCTAAAGGTAACAAAAGCAAGACAAGTATGTTGTTTTTTATCTCCAAGATCGCATGAAGCACGAGGAGAGAGCATACACAACACCTTTATCTCACACTTGCACAATGTTAATTTTAATTCCAAAACCAAAATGTGTGGGTGGTTATACAAGATGTCAAAGGAGTGCTTTTGATTCTCAAGATCGCCAAGTGGCGTGAGAGAAGAGCATATGCATTCAATGACAAAATGCAAACCACAAGACATGACAAACACTTGTTAATTTTAATCTCGCTTATGATGTCAAAGCAAATAATTGAGTTCTTTTTAGACCAACTAGTCTAAATGTGATCTAATCTATAAAAAAAGAAGACACAATGTTTCAAGATATATTCTCTAACAAATCAAACCCGCAACACACTAATTAGCAATTTTAGTCACTGGTCTTCGACAAACGAGAGTTTATGTTTTTGTTTTCAAATCTTGGACATACGAACTACAAAAGCCAAATTAACAAAATTAGCCTTGAAATCGAAAACTACACTAAAAGGAAAACTAACATTTAATCTAGCTAATAAAAACTAATAAACAAAATTAATCTAATCTAAAAAAATAAAAAAAATAAAATCTAAACTAAATTAGAAAAATCTAAAAACTAAAATCTAAATTTAATCTAAATTAAATTTAAATCTAAACTAACTCAAAAATCTAAATCTAACTAAATTAGAAAAATCTAAAAT
>VDFB02373365.1:5117106-5356840 GCA_007258455.2 Sequoia sempervirens
CTGTAGATAAGATATGCATTTTTGCTTTATGAGTTGTCATCCTTATCCTCTGTGGATAGATATTTTTCAATCCTTATCCCATGTAGATAAGATATTTGTAATCATTATCCTTTGACTTTGAATTTGACTTTCTTCCCTTGACTTTGACTTTGACTTTCTTCCCTTGACTTTGACTTTCTTTTGTAGAAAATATTTTCCTTTTCTTTTTTTGTTCTAATTTTCATAAAAAATTAGGTAACAATAACCTTATGAGAAATCAAAGATAAACTCTAAGGAAACATTAAGGTTTTTCTTGGTGATCCTAGCTACCCTTAATTAAATGAATGGGAACCTTAATTCATCAATTAAACAAGCTTCAATCTTAATATTGTGCCATTTACATTAAAAGAGGCAATTTAATTCTTTTAAAAGAAAAATTATATATTTGATTTATTGCTTCTATGAAAAAAACTGATAAGAATAAGTTTATTGTATTTTTGTGTTATTTTCTAAGAAACATAAAGTTTTATTTTGTGAAAAAAATTAGTTAATTGTATTATTTAATTAACAATATCTAATTATTCAATTAATTAGAGTAATTGAATTAATTATGTTGGTTAATTACTTATTAATAATCAATTTGTTTGTTTGTTCATTCATTTATCAAATAATAAAGTAAAAAGTACAATTCAACATTTTAATTAGTTTAGTTATATTCATTTAAGTTAGATTATCCATCTCTTTTAATATAAAAAAGCCAAAAATAACTTAAAATGTTAAAAAAAATAGATGGCATCCATCAAACTACTCAACTAATATGTTCAAGCATCAATAAATGAATCAACCAACCCATTTAAACACCTGAAACGCCATTTTGACTTTATCTCTCATTGTCCAAGATTACAACCTAATCTTGTGAGAGAGAACTATGAGAAGCTCCACCTATTGCCCCTACTCTTCTCCTCAAATGGTTAGTTGTAGAATACCATTCACTTGCAAACATTGTCTTAAACAAAAAATTTTAAGAACTCAACAACTTGTCCAAATAATGTCCTTACTACTTCATACTCACCTATTATTACCACAAGAAGAAACAACTAAAATAAATGACCAAGTCACCCATCCAAAAGCACCGCCACTCAACCAAATTTTACCTCATCCACAACCACAATGTTAGGGAATCTAATAAACATGAATATGTATGCGTGTTTTCATTTTTTTTGTACATATTTTGGTGAATCAAATGTGAAGATATATCCTTGTGATAAGTCTTTCACATTAACTCTTTTCATCTCATATTTTTCTCCATTATTCTCCTCTCTGCCCATTTATTTTGTGGTGTGTATAACAAGCTTGAATATGTTGATATATTAGAGACCCTTAAGCGGATTCTTACCTTTCTAGGGATCCAAGTGCCCCTACCATAAGGAATTGGGCATGTGATTCAAATGGTCACAATGGAGATTGTGAGGATAACTCAAACATGGTTACATTTAAAAACCTAATGTGGTAAGCTAGACCCCACACTTTCCAAATGGTACCTCTAGAGGGGTGATCCCATAAAGTTGGTTTACAATTTTTGCGAGATTCTGATTTTTGCTAAAATCACATATTTTTAGAAAATATAATGATTTAAGCATTAAAAACTTCCATTTAAAGCATTCCAATTGAAGAGGGTTTGATTAAACTACCTTAAATCAAACCCCCTTGGATAGAACCCTGCTAGTTTTAAACCATACCTATAATGGAGTCTCCTTTACACCTATCAAAATGCTGATAAAAAACCACTTTTGATTTACCTTTTGGGGGATCAAATGAATTCATTTAAAATTTATTTTTGGTTAGTATGTAGTTCTTATTATAAGCTTCCAAAAAAGTATAATTTTAAATAATTTTAATTTTATTATTATATTTATTTTGTATTTCTTGTGAATGTAGGTTTTTTACCGAAAATCAAGCCCTCTATTTTGCACATGTGGAAAAATAGTAGATTATCAAAAAAAAATGAAAAATATGAGTGCACCAGATATTGAAGTCCTTGATCCAACAAAAAAAAATTGAATTTTGATACATACAAAAAAAGTTTGTGTTATACGGTCGTGCTATGTCTGAATTGTAATTGGTTTGACTTCGAAACTTGATTAAAGAAAAAATATTCAATAAAAACCTATCTAACCAAGTGGAAGCACTAGATATCAGAGTTACAAATCTAAATTCAAAATAATTATAATTTTATCCTTCATGGAAAAAAAGTTATGTGTTATACGGTGAGCATCACTTTTTAAAAATGTTGTTTTCTGAAGAAAAAAAACTAGTTTTCAAGGGAGATGGAAAATATGTGCAATCTGATTCCAAAATTTTTGAAAAAAATTTATTTAGAATCTATAAACAAAATGTCATGAAACTCTTGTTTTCATCATCTTCAAATTCCTCACGATTTAGCCGCTATAGGTGCCCGAATGTGAAGATTTAGTTAAAAAAAAATGATTTTAGTGTCCAGTTTGGCCAAAAATTGTAAACCACTATTGTGGGATCACCCAGAGATCCATCACCAAAATATCATCTTCACACACTATGAATAAAAGGCTAAGTCTCTTTAATAATAGGTGGACCAAATAAAAAATGATTTTTTTCAAGCTCATAATATCATTACCACTAATAACCTTAAGGTTGCAATACCTCCTCAAGGGTCTCATCCTAGTTTGAGGCCTAAGCAAGAAGGGTAGAACACCTTTCCTAAGCTAACTCATTTTTTTGTAACTAATAAAACCACTCTCAAGATGGCAACACTATAGACATTAGTCAACTTAACATACCACTCTTAATTCTAATCAACAATCACTAAGAAGGAAAGGGTAATCCAAAAACAACTCATGTAGAACATTGTTACACAGCTTATATCCCCAAAAAGAAACATGAAGGAAAGTGGAATCACACAACACATTGGAACTAAAAAGAGGTGACACAAGATAATTTTATTGATTATGAGGCTTGGAGCCCATTTAAAGTAGAAAATTTATAGGAGAAATCATCTTCTTTCTGTCTCCACTAAAAATATCATAAGGAACCCCCAAAAAAAAGAGGGTGATGGGCCCTATCTATTAGAAGAAGCATTAAAGTTGTCAAAATGCATGGAAAACATGTGCATGATGACACTAACAAGATGAGGCACAAGGAACTTTTTTCATTTATGTCCTATCATGAAATTCATTGAAAAGTAAGGCATAGTGAATGGTGTTATTAAAAAGGGATGTTTGAAACATGTTCAATCTTGAAACATTTCAAGCTTGAAACAATTAATCTCTTGGGAATCTAATGGATCTAGTAGTTGGTAGGCCTTGTAGGTGCCTTAATGGTGTTGTAGAATGGTAGGCGAGAGGTGGAGTGTCATGAGTGAGGATCACATCCTCTAGAATGGCCAATGTTATATATCAATAGCATATATCAACATTGAATCATCATTGACAACCACAAGTAAATCATCAAAGCCACTAGATCCTTTGCAACATGAAACTCTTATGTCAGGCTTATTGAAGGCTTGTTGAATCTACTAGATCACCTACTTGGATCAATATTATATTGAGGGAAATAGTGGTGATCCCATAGAAACACTAACTCCTCCACCTTAACCAATTGTGCATCAGTGTTCTTTAGTTATGTCGAGATCCTACCCAATGTATGAGCCATCAGATGTCTCTTGTTGGACATCAACAACTAGGTACTCTTTGGGGCCACTCTAATGGAAATGGGACCTATTTCCCAACCTGGTGTCAAATAGCTAATGATGTAGCAGCTCAAAAATCATTGGGTTTATATTTCTCCCAAATGTCATACAATGATGCCATGTGTCTCCTTATCACTCTCCCTTTCTACTATGAGATTGAACCCATCTTGAAGTATGTTATCTTGCCTTTCATTGCATTGTGTCATGGTGTCATGTGGAGACCATCTAGGAAGAGCTGAAAACTTTTTTATGTTCACCTCTTGAGAAGGATAGGGCCCACTAGACCTACTAACTCACATGACTTGGTCAATGGCATGACACTTGGAAGTGTTAGCGCTACTACCTTCAAAGACATTGTCGAGAGATGACACTTATCCTTGGGAATATCCTTCATGCATTACCCTTTTCCTTTATTCAATGGGCCCACCAACTAATGACTCACATTTCCCACCAATGGCATGGCATGGAGAATATGTTAGTTATGTTATTTCTCACCATACTATGCCATGACAATATGTGGAGGCTTTAGGAATCTTATGGAAATTTTATTAATTATTTTTGCTTGTTAATTACTAAGGAAAAGGTCCTCACCAAACTATTGAGTCACTCTCCTCGGCCAATGATGCAATGTTGGAGAAAGCGACATGCCCGTCACCTTCAAAACATGCACAAAAGAAGCATATAGAGGCTCTTTGAAAAGTGACAACAACTTTGTTATGTTTCCTTTCTTAAGAGTGATGGGCCTCACTAAAAATTAACTCACACATCTTAGTCAATAGCACAATGTTTGAACTTGTCAAGATTGAAAAATTTAAACATTGTAAAATGTTTCCACATATATGGCATCCATGATCTTCAAATTTTACAGGTTGTGTTGATAGCTTTCATACTTAGTTGACTTGAACTTTTCAATTTATATGCTCAACTTAAATGAGAAGGGGGCATGAAATGAAATTTTGGCAACCCATGTAAAATGTTTTTCTGCTAAATACTAGGATCCATAAGCCTTATCAATCCATTGGGCAAGGAGTCACAATGGCCTCACAACAACTAGAAGATATCTTATAGCACAACAAAATAGAATGGCCTATGCATTGCACTTGGAGGAAAATAAAGCAAATAAAATCATACATTCTCTTAATGAGAATGCAAAGCATGCAAACAACACTTCTTGCAAAGGAAAAAATAACTAATCTAATATGTACATAATTTAAAATAGCCTAAAAAATAAGGTTTGAGATGTATCCCATTCACTGGGATAGGGAGAGACTCTTCATCTAGCCTTGAGAGTTGGAAAGCATTGGCCTCTGCAGCAGTTGGTGATGACATATACATACCACTCCATATGGTGTTGAACTTGATGTGTCTTCTAACCTTTGCTTTGTCTATATCCCACTTCAATACCAAATCACTCTCTTTGGAATTCTTGTCAGAAAGTTTCCTATTAAACATTATTTTGACTTTCAACTCAACTAGCCTCACCACCATGGCATCACTCTCTAGTAACTCTATCTAGTGTGCAAGTTCAAGAGTGGAAAACTCTAATGATATAGGAAGTTTCAATTCTCTCCCATAGACAAGCATGAAAGGGGAGTTACCAATGGCTCTCTTTGTCATGATTTTTTCAGTGTACCAAGTCCTTTGGTTGTCCTCTATGGTCCCATTCTTGACAACCCATGCACTATTGTCAGTCCCAACAAAGGAATTAGCATTATCAAAGATTATTATGGTAGAGGGGACACCAAGCCTCATTATAATACCATCTAAAAAATCTAATATTGAAGCCTCGTTAGCCTCCTTAAGTGCAATTACCTTTGACCTCATTGTGAAGTAATCTATGGTTGTCAAAATTCATTTGTGTCCAACACTAGAGGGAGGGTTGATCATTCTAATGAAATATAAACCCCATTATGAAAAAGGTTGATTAACTCAAATGGGATGGAGAGGGAGGGAAGTTAGTCTTTGCTTCCTAGTAAACAAATCATATTTTTTGCAAATCCTCACCCACCTATGGGCATCATTGAATAAACAAAGGCAATAATAACTATCCCTCATGATCTCAACAACAATTGTTCTTGGTGAGTAACGACCCCCTAAGAGGCCATAATGGCCATCTTCAAGTACTTTTTTAATTTTATTATGATCAAAATGCCTTAATAGGACTCCATTAATATCTATTTTCTAAACAAAACACTATCAACAAGGATATAGGGAATTAATTGCAACCTAAAATGTCTTCTTTTTGACAAACTCAAATCATGTGGATACTCACATTTTTGTATAAAAATAACTGTATCATGGTACTGGTTGTTTAGAGTAGCATGTTTAGTTAGTTAGACCTCTTCTAGAGAATATATTGTAACATCAACAACCTTGATATTTTTTTCCAGTTGCCACACAACCCTTTACCCCTTACCAAATAAGTGACTTTAATGTCCACGTCATACTCCATGACTTGTGTGATCCACTTGGCTCTTTTTTCACTCACATCCCGACTCAACAAAAACTCCTTTATACTTTGATGGCTAACCATTAGCTACAATTTGTTGTTAGAAAGCATGTGTCTAAACTAATTAAGGGCCTTTACAATAGCAAAGACTTGTTTTTCAGCAAAGTTATTCTTGAGTTCATAATCTTTGAGTGGTTGAGCGAAAAAGGCAATTGGTTGTTGTAGACATCTAAATCTATCCATTATAACCACGCCTGACTTTATCCCATCCTATCCAATTAAATAAATATATATTATTTATTTAATTTGTTATTACCTTCGTGCCTCACCTTTAATTAAATAAATTTACATTTATTTAATTAATTTTAACCTTATCCCAAAATCCTCTAACTAAATCAACTAACTAATTGATTTATAGACTAATTACTATTGATATCATTTTTCTCCAATATTTAAATTCATGCAATCCTCAATCCTTGTTCATTTAATCGTATTCATTGAATCCATTCACATGGATCACAATCTAAACTTGTCATCATGTGACAAGTATCCCTCCCACCTTTATCTTCTCACATGCAAGAGGATACAAAATTCAAACCTACCTTTTACACTGTGACACTTGCTACAAGGAAAAGTCTTAATACGAATCCTAATCCTCAATCAATCCTAGCCATCCATAAATCGATGAATCTTGGATTTTGATTTCCCTCTTAGAAATTCTATAAATTGAAGGCCTTTCATCCCATTTAAGACTCTACTTCTTTCATAGCCTAATGTTACTGCATTTTTTATCTATTCTTATGTTATCCTTATGTTGCTCCATTTTTTATCTAATCTTCCATTATCATATTGTTATTTTGTCCATTTTCCTATTGAATCATCTTCTATCATCTTAGCTATATGTTGTTGTATTTTCTATCTAATCCATCTTCATCATATCCTTATGTTATCTAATGAGGTATAAACAACCTCATGCTTATAATAAGCTAAACACCCTTCTTTGTTTCTACCAACCACTTTAGCCCTGCTAATTGTTTATTTTTAGGAGCAATAATTGTCTACTTTTTGTAAAATGATGTACAAATATTTATTTCGTAAATTGATTGAAATTAGCTAACTAAAGCTAACATAATGGTATAGACTGTAAATCATTGTATAGGACATTATGCATGACCAGCGCATGGAGTGGACTTCAAGCAGTTGAAGTTAAAGCACTGAAAGTTTGGGCGCCAAAAATCTAGGCGTGCATAGTGGATCGATTTTGTTTAATTCTTTTTGTTAAATTTTTGTTTAAAGACTTTACGGCTCCACTCAGAGCCTTTGATATGTTTTATGTTATGAACATTAGCCAGTTGGTTAGTTGTAATTCTGTTTTAAAAGAATTTTTCAATGGTATTTCCCCGCCATCTGAAAAATAAGATTTTGTAGTGGTATTGTATAAATATGTGTAACTACCAAAACAAGGATATGTTGATTATGATATTTTGAATACTATTCAATCATGTTCTCTATGTTACACTTTATTAATAAATAATTATTGCTAGTCTTATTATGAGACAATAGTTTTGAGTAATAGAAGTATTATGAATGAATTTATTCTGAAGATGCGAAAGAACCACGTGTGATTTGAGTTAATAGTAGGAACTCCTGAGAGTTGGCCACTCAAGGGATCTCATCAAATAGATAAGTATATTTAGTGTCAATATTGTTATGTGCATGTTACATGTAGATAAGTTCATTACTTTGTGTTTCTTTAGGTCATGGTTTTAAGCTTATGATCACTAAATTTTGTTTATTTGGAAATTTCAGAGCACCCACTCTTGTATATTGATTACCAGTTGTTAAGTGTACTTTCAGTCAGTAGTTAGTCATTAGTAGTTAGTCACTTTTGTTAGTTTGAATTTTATAGTTTAGCTGTAAGAGTTGATTCATAGATAATTTACATGATTTCTAGAATAAGAATTGAAATGCTTTTTAGTTTAAACAATTTTATTCTTCCTATTTTAATTTTTTTATTTTAAACCGTTTCAAAAAATCCATAAAATCCTACTAAGAGAGATGGCCAAAATATCCCCTATTGCATACAACCTTTGGACACTACCCGGTTGACATAACTAACATATTTTTAACTAAAGTGTTAGGACCTTACAAAAATAGATCATTTTTTTGAAGATATTGCCAAACTTCACAAAACTATACCGAATAGTTGTCCTCTCAACACCTTAACCAGAGAAGTTTATAGTGTCACTTCCAACTACCCCAGAGTTAAAACCCTCATGTTACTACCAGGAAAAACTTTAAATATCAACAGTTGGTTGACATAATCAAAAGAACTCAAACTGTTTGATGTTTTTATAAATAGATCTAAATATTTTGCTTGGGATTATACATACATGAGAGGAATACCCCTGAGTGTTTGTACCCATCATATCTATACTGAAGATGTTAGACCTATTCGTCAACCACAACAAAGGCTCAAACCTATTCTCAAAGACATCATTAAAACAAAAATTGAGAAACTCCTACATGTAGGATTCATTTATCCCATCTCTAATAGTAAATGGGTTTTTCCTATGGTAGTTTTCCCAAAGAAAAATGGCAAGTGGAGAGTGTGCGTCGATAATAGGGAACTCAACAAGGCCACCCATAGAGATTACTTCCCTTTACCTTTCGTTGATCAAGTCTTGGATACTTTAGCTGGAAGGAAGTATTTCTCATTCCTGGATGGATTTGGTGGATATAACTAGATACAAGTAGCAGCAAAAGAGCACGATAAAACAACTTTTACTTTCCCTTGGGGAACCTTCGCATATCACGTCCTTCCCTTCGTTGTGCAATGCTCCTGCAACATTTCAAAGAGTTATTTTGGCCATATTTGCTGAGCTAGTGAATGACTGTGTGGAAGTTGACATGGACGACTTCACTGTCTATGGTTCCACTTTCAAAGGACTTCAAAATTTGGACAAGGTATTGAAGTGATGTGAGGACCATCGACTATCCCTCAGTCATGAAAAATGCTTGATAATGGTGGAACAAGGGATAGTGTTTGGACACCACATTTTAGCTAAAGGGATAAAAGTGGATCCTAAGAAAATCAAGGTAATACAACTAGTGATTCCAAAAAACCAAATTGATGTTATAAGTTTCTTAGGACATGCTGGATACTATCGGAGATTCATAGAAAATTTTAGCAGGATTGCAGCCCCCATGTTTTCCCTTCTCCAAAAGGATGTAGATTTTGCCTGGACAGTAGAATTCCAAACATCATTTTAGATCATTAAGGAGAAACTCACCTCTACTCCTATCCTACGTGGACCCAATTGGAACCTTTCGTTCCATATTTATGTAGATGCTTTCGATGACGCCATTGGAGCATTTTTAGGTCAATAAGATGAGAATGGAGGGAAGTATGCCATTTATTTCACTAATAAGAATTTGACTCCCACTAAATGAAATTACACCACTATGGAGAAAGAATTCTTAGTTGTGGTGCATGCAATCAAGAAATTTCAACATTATATTATAGGGTACAAAGTAACTGTGTTCATAGACCATTCAACTATTAAGTACCTAATGATCAAACCTATAGTGAATGGGAGAATAATCAGGTGGTTATTGCTTCTACAAGAATTCAATGTGACCATCATTGATAAACTTAGGATAGCCAACGTAGTTGCAGATTTCTTATCCCGGATTAAACAAGACAATGGAGATTGTGCTCCTATGCAAGATGAATTCTTGGATGAACATTTATTTACCATCTCCATTAAAGCCCCTTGGTTTGTTGACATCGCCAACTACTTGGCCACTTTGAAGTTTCCACCAACCTTTACATCAAAACAAAGGAAACACCTCATTCGAGAAAGTGCTCGGTTTAAGTGGAATAATTGAATGCTATTTCTATGTGGTCCTGATATGGTTTTACGATGTTGTGTTAGATCAAATGAAACATATAACATCCTTAGAGCCTGCCATGATGACCCCTTTGGGGGCCATTACTCTGCTAAGAGGATATCCCATACAATATTGGGTACAGGATATTACTAGCCCCCTATGCATAAAGATGTGAAGAACTATGTTCGCCATTGTGATGAATGCCAACAAGTAGGAAGACCCACTGCATCTAATGAAATGCCTTTGCAACCGCAAGTAGTTTTTGAACCATTTGAAAAGTTGGGATTTGATTTTGTTGGTCCTCTAGATCCCCCTTCACAAGGAAAATAATATATTTTAGTCTATACCAATTATCTAACTAAGTGGGAAAAACTCCAAGATCTAAGAGTCACTAGGGAATAAAAAAAATTTGACTTCCTGTATAACAGGATATTTCTCAAATTTGGAGCCCCTAGAATAATTGTCACATATCAAGGACCCCAATTTATATCTAAAGTTTTGCTATCCTTTACTTATCATTTCTAGGTAAGCCATAAAAAGTTGTCACCTTATCACCCACAAGCGAATGGTCAAGTAAAAGTCACTAACAACAAACTTGAGAATATCTTAACAAAAACAATTTCTTCTGGAAGATGAGACTGGGCCAGAAAATTACCTGAAGCCATTTGGGCTTATAATACAACTTGGAAATCAACTACTAGTTTTACTCTGTATGAGTTAGTTTTTGGAAAGAAACCTCTTCTACCCATTAATTTCGAACTTCAAACTCTTAGAACTGCAATGGAGTTAGGTTTAGACCTCAAACGGGCCCAAGTTGAAAGAGTCCTATAGCTTAGTGAATTGGATGAACTCCGCTTAGAATTTTTCCACTAAACCAAACTCATTCAACAACAACGTAAGGCTTGACATGATAAAAACATAAAAGAAAGGGAGTTCCATAATGGGGATTGGGCGTTGTTATTTGATTCTCGATATAAAGATCACAAGGGAAAACTAAGGACTCATTGGCTTGGCCCATATGAAATTTCTGAAGTATTTCCAAACGGAGCAGTGCAACTCAAACCTATTGATGGTGACACTTGAACTCTCTTGGTCAATGGTCATCGATTACAAATCTACCACAAACCTGTCAACAAAGAGTAATTTACAAAAATGGTAGAATTGCAAGGAGAAATACAATTCATTGACTATGCTACGACAGAGCCAATGTAATTCTTCTGTCAAGTCAAAAAATAAAATAATATTTTTTTTTTAAATCATCATCATTGCATGTGTATGTATTCATAATCACTTCAAGGAATTTTTATTGTATTCTTATTGTTTTGGACTTGGCTAAATTTTATCCCTATTTTGTAGGACATCATTTTTAATCAAATACAAATTCTGGCGCATATTGCTATGATGCTCCAAAACTTGTTGGCTCAATTGATACAATGCTCTGGAACTTGTTGGCTCAATTGCTATGATGCTTCAAAATTTATTTGCTCGATTGCTACGATGCTCCGAAACTTGTACGCTTGACTAGTTCCATTCCTTGCTTTATTCCTACAATCTGGCGCATCTTTCAGCGATGCTCCAAAAAGTCTTAAGTCCAAAGTACTTCATTATTGCTTCCTTCTTCCAGTGGCATCTTTCAGCGATGCTCCAAAAATTTTGTTGCTACATTCTGGCGGCATCTTTCAGCGATGCTCCAGAATTTTGCTTCTTCCTTCTAGCGACATCTTTCAACAATGCTCCAAAATTTTATTCTTTCATTTCAGAGGCATCTTTTGGAGATGCTTTGAAATTTTGTTCCTACATTCTGACGGCATCTTTCGGCAATGTTTTGGAATTTTGTTCCTACATTTCTGCAACATCTTTTGGCGATGCTCCATAATTTTGTTGCTATGTTCTGACTGCATCTTTCAGTGATGCTCTGAAATTTTTCTTTTTCCCTCCGACTACATCTTCTAATGATGCTCTAATTTTTTTGTAAATTCCTTTTCTCTACAAATGCTCTGACAGCTCCAATGACATACCCGTGCTCACACTAAATTTTTCCATTACTTCTCACATCCATGCCTTACATTGCCATATTTTACCATAATAAATCAATGTTATTGTGGCTAATTTCCATCATAGTAATTACAACATTTATTAGCCATCCCACCTTCATCCATAATAAATTTATTACCACCCCTTGCCATCCCATCTAATGATACTATTATGTTAGCGTAGGTAAATGATTTTCAAATCAATAACAAGACATAAGGTATGTGCATATTTTATTTTAAGTAGGTAATTTTTTGTGAATAAAAATGAATAAATTGGCACATACCACCTTGCTTTCAAAATTTCGTAGATTGTGCAGATTGTACCTTCCCTTGAGATGTGGGAGTTCCCACACTCTATCCCATGCGCAATAATGATTCTCATATAGTGAAGATAAATGTTGTAGCAACATAATTTCTTCCACTGGGGCAATAGTGGGGCATCTAGAAAATCAGGAAAATTTTGAATTTTGATCATGGCAGTGTTATTCTTTGAACCGACACAGCAGGTACCTCACTTCAAAGAGGGGAAAAATGTAAACACTAAAAAAAATTGATACTATGCATCTAATTTTGATTAACTAACATTGTTTCTTCCTAAATCACTTCAAATTCATCAATTAATTGAATAATCAACATTATTTAATTAAATCAGCAAATTCAACTATTAATCAAATAATTAAATTTATTGATTAATTCACCCTTCTTCTAACTAATATTCCTCTTATTATTTAATTAAATCAAATCATTTAATTAAATATGTTTTTAATCCTCTCATTTGATTAAAATTAATCAAATCAAATGTCACAATCTCCTAATTCACTCAAATTAATTAATTCTGGATTAATTAATCCTGAATCAAATTTCTAATCATCATTATTAATTCTTCCAGCTTTTAACTCTTCCAGAGTTAAATCAACTCATGGTCAACTAACCAGGTTGCACATGAAAATAATTTCAATTAATTATTTAAATCCTCTATTTTCCCTCACCAAGGAATATTCCTATCGACAACCTCTCATTCAATTTCCCTCCAAAGGTTTTCAAAAACTTATCACATCCTCTTACATTTGCAATAAATTATCTTACAACTTTTCAAATCTTCTTACATCCTCTCAAATCTCATTCAATTCCTCTTACACCATTTTTAAATTCTCAACCATCAACATTTACTTCTCTTCCATCCTCCTCCACTCACACATTTCCCAAAATGTGCTCCAACTTCCTCCAATAGAATTATGACACTTGACACATTCTCATTGGCTCTCAATTTATTCCACATTCACCAATTTACTCCATTCTTCAACCCTTGGCTTCTATAAATAGAGGCATCTTTTTCATAATATAGATCCACAACTTAGAGCATTTCACTATAGGCATTTCACTTCATAGTTTTCATTGTTTTCATCATTTTCAAGCACTTTAAGCTAGATTATAGTCATTTTCACACTTAGATCATCAACAAATCATCAAGTTTATCAAATGGATTGGGAAAGGGCTTCTTTCCACATCAAAGGAGCATCACTCCCCCTATGGGATGGAGGTTTAGCTAGTTTTACTTAGATTACATGCTATATTATGTTGGTTTCTTGTTGTTTTCATGTTTTCTATTGAATTTGGCTAAAGAATTTCATAGAGAACACTAGATTGATCTTTCTAACATGTTTGAAACTTGTTTGTTGATCTCTTGTTAGTTTGTGTAGCTTTGTGTTCACATTTTGGCACTAGGAGGGTTGATTATCCTAACTTGTTGAATTTTACTTTATTTTTCCATTTTTTACAGACACAGGAATGCGATGCCACCTTCGTGCAATTGCGAGCCTGCAGAACATCATTTTTGTCCTACAATGTTGTTATCACCGACATCACACCACATATGCTCACCTCTATCGTGCCGCTTCTGCTTCATCATCACATTCGACCTCTCTATTTTCTATCTTACTTTCTTCCCACAGAGCACCACTTTTGAAACTTCGTCACATTCACGCTCTCTGCCTACTGTAGAGCGTCGCTTTTAATTTTTCTAGAGCATCATTTTTGTTTCACAACACCACATTTGACAATTGTAGAGAGTCGTCTTTGTAAGAAAGCATCGCCTTTGCTGGAAACAAGAGAAAATCAAGTTGAAGGATTAAAAGAATTTTTTAATGCTCTTTGTAATAATTTAGGGCTTCATTTTTTGCATTTCATTCCCTGTTCTAAGACCAACTAAGATCAATTTGGGCTTACAATTAACCTACAACTCAAGATTTGTCAAGTTGGTTAAAATGGAACCTTAGATACTTACTAAAATTTGGAGTTTGGACTAAAATTGAACAATCAACTTCACACTCAAATTTTGGTGCTCTAAAAAGAACTCATTATTGCTTTTGAGGATTTAAAAAGAACTTGTGTTTTTCTTTGTCTTGTAATCTTTTTTTGTAACTTGTGTCATTAAAATGCATATGCACTTCTCTCGTGCTCCATGGCAATCTTGACAATCAAAAGCATTTTGGTGACATTGGTTGCCTAAAATATTACCTACACATTTCAAATTTGGGTTTTAAAATTGAAAAAATCATGCTAGTGTGAGAAAGAGACACTGTGTATGCTCCCTCCTTATGCTTTACACGAACTGGGAGGTCGAACTATAAGTGTACTCCCTCACTTTTGTTACCTTTAGAGGGGCCTGCCTAAGACCAATTCAAAGGTGACTCCATCTGGTTTTACACTCGGGCCGGTATATAAATGGATAAGACTAAACTATCAAGTCCTCATGGTATGTAGGCCTTAGTCGTAAAGTGTCTTTTAGAATGGGGTACTACTGTAAAAAGTATGAGATCCCCTAGTAGGATTGATTAAAGCCTTTAGTGGCTTGTTGGACACTCACAAGGTGCCATGTCCCTGATTACCCTGACTAAGAACCAATTTGTATAGAAGACCAAATCCTAAAATAATTGTTGGTGCAAGAACGGTCATTTTGAAGCCACTTCAATTTTGTACTATTCAATTGTGGAAACAAAATAAATCCTTTTAATCTCTGGATTTTAAGGATTTTGAGATTTGGTGGTCTCGAGAAGTGTGTGTCGTGGAGGGGAGCCAGTGTCGCCAAATATCTAGTTGTTCACATTGTCTAGTGTTTAGAGAAATCCGAGTGGAGACTCAACAAGTATGGCCATTTCTATCCTAGGGTTGTGCAATATTTGAGTCAGTTAAACACATTGCTTGAAATATCAAACTTGGAAACAAACATTCAACAAGGTCATCAAATTTCAAATCCTTTGGAAAGAGAAAATACCTTTGAAAAGTCCACATATTATTGCTTGTCCCTAGGGATTCTATCCTTAGAGGCTTCTAAATATTTGGGCCTATATCTCAATTTTCTTTCTCCAAAGTCAACATAGGAAAACTGTGCCTTTGATTCCTTGATTTTCACATAATGGACCTTATGGAATGAAAAGGAGTTGAGACATAGACATTTAGTTTGAAAAGCTAACCAGGAAAGTGTTGATGTGGTAAAAATAATCCATTAAGCAAAGATAAAAGACAATTGAACCCCACATGTGTTTGTTCAAATGATTCCCGCAAGATCAAAATCTCAAAACCAAAGTCTATCAATCGTCACAAGCATCTTAGTCCAAAAGATCTCAAGAAACGTCATTCTATGCTTTACCAAGTCAGAGATAGATTGCTCTATAACTTTTACAAATGTGCATGAAAGGACAACCCAAACTTGTACTCATTCTATTATTGTCAAAATCCAGCTCTATTCTAATGTTTTGAGTATCTCACTTTGTAGGGTTGAAAGGTTCTTGGAAGTACATCATGTTCTTTAATACCTAGGTCTTGTAAATAAAATTCTCTCTAGGTTCATTTACGATCAAATCAACACTTTCATCCATCCCCAAACATCAATCAAATCCTATCTCACAAACAACTCTTAGAATCTTGGAAAAATCATTCATGCTAGACTTTTGGTAATCCTTCAAATCAAAATAAAAAATCATCTTGTTTGACTAAGTATGTGCGGATGAATCCTTCCTCATACACTTAGTTAAATTATCACCTTGTGGACAAGTTTATTCCAAGGTAACATCCAACATCTTGGGGTTTATAAGTTCATTATCCAAAATCCAAATCAAATCCAAATCAAATCAAAAAGTCCAAATGTCTAGTATTCCTCCAAGCTTTCTTAAGAGTTCAATCATTCACATCACTCATCTCTCATTTATCTCATCACCAACCATTTGATCCTTAACACCCTAGATTGTCTTTTTTGTACCTAAAGTTTAGACCAACCTAAGGAGTTAGAGGTTTACCTCCCATATTTCTAAAAGTTGATCCTTATTTTATGGTCCAAACTAGATCTCGACACAAGAAAAACATGGAGCAAAACAAAGAAACATCCACTTCAAGTGACTTGAGTCAAACTACACCTGAATTCAACCCCATCATATCTAACAACCCCCCACTCAACCTTTCTCAACTACCACAAGATCTTCAAGAGGGATGTTTCCAAGTGGAGGATGTTACCAACAATGTCCTAGGAATGACTCAAGATGAAATCATGGAGATAGTCCAAAATCCTGAAAACCACAAGATTGTCAACACGATGATGAGACTCAATCCTTCACAATACATGTTAGCATTAGCAAAGGAAGGGGCTAAAATCCCTTCTAATTATGATGTAAGCACTATTGTGGAGAAACCTCTTGGGGTTATGCCACTAGTATCATTCACACCAAAAATTCATCCAACCCATCATACAACCCACATCATCTCATGCTCCAAGTCAACCTATGGTTACCAAGGGAAGTTCATTGCTTCACGCTCTTCAAACACATCCCCTTGTAAATAACCAAGACTTAGATGCAAACACCATCTTGGGTCTACCAAATATTGTCCCTCAAGTCCCAAAGCATCCATATGTTCCACTCATTTTCCATGACACCAACAATCCTTCTGCTTTCACCGCATCACAGACATATTCTCTTGATACACAAGTCTCTCTCCCCATGGTATCACAAGGACAAGTGGGTCTATTTGGAAAAGGGGGAACCTTTGATGCCTCATCATCACTTTCTCAAGGAAAGACACCACCAATCTTCCCACCATTTCCTCCTCCAACATCAACATCCACACTAATCCTTGGTTCAGGGCAACCCCCTTTACCAATCATCAATCAAGCAAATCAAAACAATCCTTCGATCGTGAATCAAATCAACATACCACATCCTCCAAGCATGCCACTGATATCACAACACTAGGTGACACCAATCCAAATGACACAATCAATCAGTACACCATCTATAACACCTCAAAATGTGGTTTCCCAAGGACCTAGCATATCAACCACACCATCTACCACACAACCTATTGTCATCACTCAAACACCTCAACAACCACCTCAACAAAATCTCATCACACCATCTCACATCATTTTGAATCCGCCACCTCCACCACCAAATCCAAACATGGAAAATCAATACAACGTCACACTGCAAGCAACCCAACAAGTCTATCAAAAGGCACTCCAACAATTTCAAGCTCAACAAGCCACACAAGCTGCACAACAAGCTGCAAAACAAGCACAAGCACAAAAAGTCACCCAACAAGTTTCCCAAGCACACACACAAGCTTTATTGCAACAACAAGCTGCACAAGTCGCACAAGATGCCCAAGATGCACAAGCCGCCCAACAAGCCCAAGCTCAATATCAAGTGTAGCAAGCTCAGGAACAAGCCTTGTTACAACAACAAGCTTATCAAAAAGCTTTACAACAATACCAAGCACAACAATAAGCAACTCAGCTAAAAGCCCAACAACAAGCATTGTTGGTACAATAGCAACAAGACCAACAACAACTACAGGCATACCAACAAGCATTGCTTACACAACAAATCCTACAACAACCTCCCACAAGCGCAACACCAAGTACACAAAACACCCCACCCATTGCTCAAGCAATAATCAAACCACCTCAAAACACATTCATCCCACCACCCGATTCGCAAAATGATGTGTCTGCACAGATTAAATTGCTCTCACAACAATTGCTAGACCTACAATTAGGGAAAAAAACAAAAACACAAGGGAATTTGTGCCCCTTATCCATTCAAAAAAAGCATTGCAATGGTTCCATTCCCACAAGGATTTGAGATACCTAAATTTGACAAATATCATGGGACTAGCAACCCTAAAGATCACATCAGGGAATTTCATGTCCACTGTATGGAAGTTGCATACGACGAGTCTTATTTAATGTGACTATTCCCTCAGAGTTTGGCTGGTCTAGCAATGGAGTGGTTCTCCCACCTTCCTCTCAAAATTAAAAAGTTCCAAGAAATTGTGGACTTATTCATACAAAAATATTCATTAAACATAGGCATGGACGTGAGTCTGGAAGAACTATCCACTCTAAAACAAGCTAAGGGGAAACATTTGCATCCTTCTTACAACGATGGCGATCTAAGGCCAATAGGAGTAAGTGGGTTATGCTAGAAGAACAACAAATCATGACCATCATCTCTAATCTTGAAGGGACCTTGTCCTTTCATTTGAAAATGCAATGTATCACAACATATGACCAGTTGATCCCCAAGGTGATCAATATAAAAAGAACCCTTATTGCACAAGGGGGCACACCTACTTATCAAGACAACCATCCAACAACCAGTTACAATGAAAAACCTTACACATGGGCAAAGAACAAGAATGTCACCAATGATGGTGTCGTTGATGCCAAATTTATTATCAGTGCCCTAAGGAAAAACACACAATCATATCAACAACTGCAAGTCAATAACCGAAACAAAACACAAGCCAACACATCATCACAACAACCCAACAATCAAGCGGGAAACAACCTTAATACTCAAGGGGGATCACCTCCAAGAAACAATTATCCCCCTAAACAAAAATAGACACCACTTGGGGAACCAATTGAGTCAGTCATGCAATAGTTGGTACAGGAAAATCTCATCAAGATCCCTGTTTATGAAAATTATCAAGAGCCTCAAGTTAAACCACCATGGTATAACGAGAAACATCTATGCGATTTTCACGAAATAAAGGGACACACGACAACCAGCTACATGCATTTCAAAAATCTGATTTAGGACCTTATTGATGACAAAACCATAACCAATGAACAACCTGTAGGGAATCAAGACCTTACAATATAGATGAATTTGATGCTCGATCACAATAAGGTAAACAATAATGGTAAGGAAAAGTATAATAATGTGAACCATGTGTATGACCATGTTGTTGCATCCTTAGATGAGTGGGTCATCATTGTCAATATCAAAGGATTCGGAGCCGACTGTGGAGTCACCACACATGGTGGCAAAATTACCATTCTTGGACCATCACAACCACCCAAGGTATTGTTATGCCTTGCATAACCGCCCCATTTTATTCTAGAACAAAATGGGTCCCCCTTCTTTTTCTTTTTCTTTCTTCGCCTTTGGTTGTTTGCTTTGGTCTTTGGAATTCTTTCGTTTTCCTCCTATGTCTGTATTTTGTTTTGTCGGATTTTGGTTTTGCCTCAGCTTGAGTTGGCTTTCTTCTTGCTAAAATTGAATGAAATGATAAAAAATGATATATTTTATATGCTTTTGAGAACTAATGAAGGCATTTGTTTTGCAGGATTGAATCACTCATCTGAAAATATTTTTCAAGGAAGTCAGTTGGAAAGCATGCCTCAATCCAATTTAGCATAAAAATCCTCAAGAAGAAAGTCGCTGAGACCTTTCAGATGTCTTGCCAACTGGCAGTGTGTTATATTCATTTGGGATCCACCGGTCGGCCAGACATTTTAATCACCATGGGTTTTTATATATCTCTCCGCTTGGGAAGAGGTCTCATCGACCGTTGTACACAAGGCTAGCGTAGCCGACAGAAAGGGAGCTTGTTGTGATGTCTTCTCGACCAGTGGGAGTCTCACCGAAATGCAAGGGTTCGAGCTTGGGGAGAGCGGAATGCACTTGGTGAAAGGTCTCGCCGACCTGAAGAAGTCTCGCCGAAGGGTTCTCCCTTCGGTGTAATGTCTCGACGAAGGGAGATAGTCTCGCCGACATGGAATGATATCGGCATAAGGTCTCGTCGACCTGAAGAAGTCTCGGCGAAAGGGATTTCATCGGGAAGGTCTCACCAAGAGAGATTGCCTTTGGCATAAAGTCTGGCCGAATGGGGAAATTCCTGCTGATAGAAAGGTACCTTGTTGAAGGATGGTGCCTTCAGTATAATATTTTGAGTTTGAAATGATGTCTTCTTGACTTGATGGTATCTCGCCGACCGTTGTGCACAAGTGTTCTGAGCTCATCAAAATGTTTCGAGCTCAGCGAGATGTCTCATCGATGCTTGTTTGTCTCACCGAAGGTTATGCCTTCGGTGTGACCTCTAGCTGACAAGCGGTGGTATCACTGAAAGAAGCGAAGCTTGACATGATATCTCACCGATGACAGTGGTGTCACCGATAGTGGCTCACAAGATTATAGGTATCGCCAAAAATCTTGGCCGAATGGTTGGTCTTCGCCATAATGTCTTGCCAACTGGGGAGAGTCTCAGCGAATGGGCGTGACTTAAGGGTAATGTCTCACCGACAGGAAGGAATCTTGCTGAATGAAATGAACTCGCCGAAGGATTCTTCCTTCGGTGTAATGTCTGGCCGACCCGAGGAAGTTTTGCTAATTGGTGAAACCTTTGGTGTGAGGTTTTGAGATCGGGAAGAAATCTTGTTGACTGGGGGGAATCTTGCCGATAGCGATGAGCTTGCTAATGGAAAAGGATATCAGTATGACTCTTAGCACCTGCTATGACCTCTTGCCTACTGAAAGATGTCTTGCCGAATGTGAATGTTTTGCCAATGGAGCCACGCAACGATATAACCCTTGAGGACTTGCTATGATGTCTGGTCGATAGTGATTGTCTCGACGACCACTGTGGATATCGATATGACTCTGGCCGCTCACTATGAAGTCTTGTCGACCATCGTATGTTATGCCGATAGCTACTGTGAGGTATAATCGCATCGGGGAGACACGATTAGTGTCTCACCGACATGCGATTTTGTTTAAACAACCTTTGACTGTTCGAGGATCTTACCTGGAGTGTGTTCAACCAATCAGAGGGAATTAAAGGTGAACCATTGGTAGTTTGACTAATTGACTACCCCTGTGAAGAAGATCAACAGAACATAAACAACATGGACTTATTCTGAGATCAAAAGCGATGGAGCAGCTCGGTGAACAATGGTGTGGAAATCTAATGGGAAAATTTGATGCTGCTTCCAGAGGACGGTCAACTTGCAGAAAGATCTTGAGCACAAGAAATTCGAAAGGAAGAAAAGGCCAAGAGTCTCAGTGACAACTGGGATCTCTACTGGCAAAGGGTAGATCGATATTAATGGCTATACTCTAGGGCATTCAAAGCGGCTCCGATGGAGCTCTTAAGGCGAGCACGGAGGCCAAAAGTTAATGCGACTATTCCAAAAGATCTAAAGGCTACTCCTGGAGCAATCTTTCACCGACAAAATCAGGGGGATGCAAATTGAATGCGATTAACTTCATTACAAAAAGATCTGAGGGCCAACCCTTCTGAAGTGGGATACATTTGTAAAACCCTAAAACAGGGTCCAGCACATTCTTTTTGGTACATTCTGTATATATGGCATTTTTGCCTCTTTGTAAAAAAGGAGAAAAAAGTGGGAACAGTAGAAAAGTAGGAACAATAGGAGTTTTCTAAGAAGTAAGAGAAACTTAAGAGTAGCAATAGAGTAGGAATTAGATTCGACAGAAGGTAGTAATGTATCTTTCAAGTTTTCTAAGTGTAGATGAAAACAATCTAAAGACATAGGTTTTCTGTACACTGGTGATTTTGCCAGATTTGTGAATGTTGCTTATCTGTTTCACCAATAGTAGGGGAAACTAGATTTAAATCTACTTCATATTGTGTTTCAAAATGGTATTTATCTTGGGTTAATCATTTGATTTGCAAAGCTTTCAAGGAATGAAATCTTATTTTATGTTTTGTTTAAATGGTGATTTAAAATATGTTGTTGAAGTTAGCACTGTGAATGAATGAAACTGTGTGTTAATTACAAGTTAATTTTGTTCTCCAGTTTTAGTTAGCAATTCCTTGAAAGGTAACAAGGCTGGTTAAGTTGGATGAATTATTATTCTCTTCAGTTCCAAGGATTTGATCTATCTTTTTATTTTTCTTTAAAACCCCAGTTAAAGTAGGTTTGAATTTATGTTTGATCTTAGAACAATCCAGAAGCTCAACACCAGCAAGCCCCTTGAACATTATAGTTCACATCAACCATTGAGTGAAATCAGCATAGTCGAGAACCAATTACCAAGACCTTGGGAGTTAGATATCCATGCGTTATTCTTTCTCTTTAGGAGAGCAGAATAGTAATATTTTGCTTAACTGTTGCTGTGATCATCCGAACCATCAACAGAGAAAATTGGCGCTAGGAGGGCTTAGAAGAGCAAGCTGGATAATACTGGGTTTTTCTCATCAGAAAGGCCCCATAGAGTTCTTCGATCAACTGAAAACCCACCACCTTTGATAGAACTCAAGGCCCCAATAAGACACAAGATTCCCAAGACTGGGGCAACCATCATACCACCCTTGTTGGCTCCGCTCACTCCACCAGGCTTTTCACCAATACCCTAGTGGATTCCTGTCAAGCCACCACCAAATCTATCTCAAGTGCCATCACAGCTGGTTCGACCCATCCAACAGCTGGCTCAACCACCACCAACACCACCAATGGCATTTTTTCAGAATAATCCCTCTCCATTGGGGACTATTCCTGGAGGTTTTCATGATATGCCTAAGAATCCTAAGAAATTCTATCCCAAATACATTCATGGTGAATCAAGGAGTGCTGAAGAGCACATACAAGCTTTTAAGGATGCTTGTACTAGAGCTCAGATAGCTCACCATGATGTAGTTTGTAGGTTGTTCCCTTATTCCTTAGGGGATATGGCGTACAATTGGTACCTAAATCTTCCTTAGTGCTCTATTCTGAGCTGGACGGACCTAGAGAATGCTTTCATCAATCAGTTCAGAGTTTACGTGGATCCAGCCATTTTGTTCCACCAATTTGCTACCATTAGGAAGGAGCCAGGTGAACCTTTTCCCTCGTTTAATACCAGGTTTCAACGAATGTATAGGAGACTGTAGGATCCATATCTGGTCGCTGAGAATAGTGCCATTCAAGCATACTTTAGAGTTATAGACTCTTTGCTTGGTTTATTCCTACAAAGGACTTATCAGTTGGTAGATATTAATTCCCTGTCTAAGGTTTATCATCTAGCTATCAAGCTGCAACAACAAATTAGCTCTCAACAAGGAAGTTTGGGAGGAGGTTTTCCTTCGATGGGGTATCAGATGCCTAGCCCAACCCCTTTATTCAATACTGTTCTAGGGATGTCTCCTTCCCATTATTGACCTATGTCTGAGTTGCAGACTCAACCTCATGTTCCATTCTTTGCCAATGGAGTCCTGACTTCTTTCAACAATCACAGGCTCATCATAGTTCGCATGGTCATCATAACCAAACTAAAACACCAAATCATGGCGGTCAGCCACTTGTTGCTAAGAATGTTGAAAGTGAAAGGACAGTTCAACTCACAAATGAGGTGAAGACCTTAAAGAAAACTCTGTCTCAAGTCACGAATGAAATGGCTCAGTTTAGATTGAACCCTTCTCAAAACCAAGGTAATTATCCTAATCAGAGCAATAACAATCAGGGTAATTATTAGAATAACAACAATTACAGCTAGAGGGGTTATCAAGGCCAAAAATCCCCTAACCAAGGCTATCAAAATCAAAATAGAGGATATAACCAGAGGCCAAATAACAATCGACAATGGAATAGAGGACCAAATAATGGTGGATTTTCCCACAATTATCAAGCTAGTGAGGACAGGTCACATACTGCAAATGTGGCTGACCTTAATTTTATGACTAACTGGTGCAGGCTGCATGATACTACAACTCATTTTGGGGTAAACTGCCCTAAAATGAAGAAAGTTGCCAAGATGGCACAGGCAGATGCCCAAACATTCCAAGGGCATTCAAACAAAGGAGGTGACTCAGTAGATACAACAATGACTTATGACCTCTTTGAAGAAGAACCTTCATTCCCAATGCAGAGTGAGAATGAACCAAAGGAAGATATGTATGACGCCCAATCCTTTCAGACAAAGGGAGGACACTTCCTAAGAAATCAGAATAAGGGCCCATTCACTACATCAACACCACCTAATCACATGGTGCCTCCAAATCAAGGTGTTGATAACAACCCTCCTCCACGAAAAGGTCCAGCCGACTTCCATAACAAAGGTAATTCATCTGGTGTTTTCAAAGGTAATGCAAGCTATAACACAAAATTTGATATGGTTTCTGAGATGCAGAAGCAGAAAACCTCTTTTTCATACTTCGACATCCTAAAGTGGTGCCCTGCTCAACGAGAGATAGTGCTGAAAGCTTTGGAACAAGCTGATAAATCAAAAGGGGAAACCAAGGTGGCACCCGCTGCAGACATGAGCACAACTTTGTATCGAAGCAAGGTAGGAACCCCACCATTTCTTCTAAGTTTGAGAATCTGTGGGAAGAATCTACATAATTGTCTGCTAGATTCAGGGGCTTCCGACAATGTTATGCCATTTTCTATTTGCAAGAAATTGGGATTGAACCCTATCCAAACAAACAAGAAGGTCATCCAGCTTGATAAAACAGAGGTTAATGTAGTTGGAGAATTGAGAAACATACATGTGCAAGTAGGGTCTGACCCTAGGATTCAAACCAATATAGATGTTCAAATAGTGGACATTCCCGAGACTTATGGTATGTTGTAGAGCAGAGATTTGATGAAAAGTATAGGGGGATATCTCTCCCTTGAATTTTCACATATGTGGCTACCATGGAGGGGAATTCCTACGCAGAGTAGGATTGAAAGTGAACCTTGCCTCAAGCATATCATCACTGAGTATGTTTGTCCCAATGAGGTATCCTATTTTGAAACCGAGATAGGGGTTTATAAAAGAGAGGAAATTCTAACATTTTTGGTCCTTGATTCTAAAGATTTTTCAATACAAAAGTTCCCTGATCCCATGATTAATGAAAATCAATAGGCATTGATCAGGAAGCTGCAACAGGATCAACTGGTCTTAGGGGAAGATATCGATTTGCATAGTCTTTTACTTCCTAATTGGTGCAGGGTGCATTACCAAAATCATTCAAAATTGACCTACCAACCCTGCATCAACATTTTAAATCATGTTTCCCAAGTTGAGGAAACTAGACTAAGTCACCTTGAGACCATTGCAGATCACTTCTCATTTGAAGCCAAAGATGCTTTAATGTTAACCAGGAATAAGATACCTTCAAAGGAAGTTCCTTCTCAAATTGAACTTACCCCAGTCACATTTCCAAACCAGCATATTTATGAGGAACAACCCCAAGGTTTGCTCGATACCCCTGCACTCACAAGTATACCAAAACCCAAGGGGCTAATCAAAGACGTAAGTGACTGTCAGAAGGATAGCCACAGATTATATGATATATCTGTGCAGGAATTGGAAATTACACCTGAGGAACCTATTGAACTCTCGTTCCCCATATTTGATGCAAAAGATCAAGCAGCCCCACCTATGGCTCATTTTATCCAAATGCCCATAATAAATTCAAAAAGATCAACTCCAGCTCATGATCAACTATGGACCCTCACATTTGATGGATCCAAATCCAAAATAGGTTGTGGTGTTGGGATTGAATTAACCAGCCCGAAAGGGAAAACTTTCTTTGCTTCTTACAGGTTGCAGTTTAGATGCACTAACAACGTAGCAGAATATGAAGCTCTAGCTTGGGGGCTGATGTTTGCGCATAAGAAGAAAGTTACTGCATTAATGGTTGAAGGAGATTCAAAAGTAATTATCAAGCAAGTGTGCAACCAATACACATGTCACAATAAAAGGCTAGCAGCCTATAGAAATTGGGTATGGAACCTGATTGAGGACTTTGATGCTTTTGGGATTAGTTTAATCCCTAGAGAAGAAAATAAAATAGTTGATTCATTAGTTGTTGCCACAAGTAGCCTGGAACCCATGCAAGGCTCCGCACTAAAGAGATTCTCAGTAGAGTTGATATCCACCTCGGCTATTCCTGACAACATCAAGAACTTTTAGGTTTTTGGGGATTGATCGACATATCCTTGCTTTTCTAGCAAGCTCAGATGTTTTTGAAGGACAGATCATCGATGAGTCCAACAAGGATCAAGGAGACTGGAACCCCGAAGACTGCTACACAGAGGGGGTCCTTAATCTAAAAGGTAATAGCATTCCCAAGCGAATGGTGGCCTTAGAAAGAATTTTTGATTAAGATCCAAGGGCTCAGGAAAAGGTATCAGTAGAAAATAAAGGAGGTGAATATGAAATTGTTAATCTAGCTGATTCCGGCCCAGAAAGAAATGTCTACATAGGGACAGCTTGCCCTGAAGCAATTAGAAAAGATATACTAAGAGCACTAAAAAAGGATATTGCTGCAATAGCCTAGGGGTACATGGATCTGAAGACATTTGATGCCTCTGTTATGACTCATACTATTCCTTTGAGGCCGGAAGCTAAACCATTTCAGAAGAAACAACGTCCTGTCAATGCCTTGATCGAACCACTAATCTTTAAAGAAGTTCAAAAATTACTTTCTGCAAGAATAATCTTCCCTGTACAACATTCAACATGGGTGGCTAACTTGGTTCCAATCCGTAAGAAAAATGGGGAGATTAGGCTATGTGTAGATTTTCAGAATTTGAACAGAGCTTCAGAAAAAGACAACTACCCACTCCCTTCACTAGACGAAGTCTTGCAAACTATGAATAGGTCTCAGATGATATCATTCTTGGATGGTTATTTTGGATACAACCAGGTGATTGTTAATTACAAAGATAGAATGAAGACAACCTTCACTACTAAGTGGAGAACATTTTATTACAGAAGGATGCCATTTGGTTTGATAAACGCTGGAGCAACTTTTCAGCGCGCCATGGATGTAGCATTCAAAGATTTAATTGGTAAATGCATCATTGTTTACATGGACAACCTGACAGTACTCTCTAAAGATAGAATAAATCATGCTGCAGACTTGGCTAAGGTTCTCAAGAGATATATCCAGTATGGCGTCTCCCTGAATCCTGAAAAATGTGTGTTTGGGGTTTCTGAAGGGAAACTTTTGGGACACATAATATCAGAGAGAGGAATATCGATAGATCCAGACCGAGTTGAGTCCATTCTAAAGATAGCCATGCCAGGAAGTAAGAAAGAGATGAGATATTTCTTTGGAAAGATCAACTTCATGAGAAAGTTTATCACAGGCTTTGCAGAAATTGTTAATCCATTGAATGAAATGATGAAGAAAGAGGCCAAGATAGAATGGAGTAATGAGGCAAAGGCCACATTTTCACAGGTCAGGCGATCCATTTCAAAAGCGCCAGTCCTCACTAGCCCTGACTACTTGAAGCCGTTTTATATTTATTCTTTTGCTTATGAACATTCATGTGTAGCTGTCCTAACTCAACGAAGAGAAGAGGGAGAGGAGAGGCCAATCGCCTTCATGAGCTCTCCATTCAAGAATGCTAAAATCAAATACCCACCTCTTGAAAAACAAGCTTTTGCGTTGGTGAGAGCTATCAAGAAGTTCAGGCACTACATCCTCCGAAGTCAAATTATTGTTGTAGTTCCTAATGCTGTTGTGAAGTCTCTACTTATGCAGAGCGAGCTGGGAGAACGAAGAGGGAAATGGATGGCCATTTTGTAGGAGTTCGATCTAGAGATTCGCCCCATGAAACTTGTCAGAGGTGCAGGCCTGTCTAAATCCATGGCGAATGCTGGTGAGAACATATTTGCCAGCAATACACAACTTAGTCCTTTTCCAACGACCCTTGGTATGCTGATATCATCTATTTCATGCTCAATAATCGGTGCCAAGAGGGAATGAATACAACTCAGAGGAGAGCACTGAGAATGAAGAGCTTCCATTATATGCTCAAAGGAGGATTGCTATACAGGAAGAATTTGAAGGGAGTTTACCTACGATGCCTTGATCAGCAAGAGGCTAAGCATGTGATTGCGGAATTTCATGGGAAACATGGCACAGGTCATGGTTCTGCAGACTCATTAGCACATCAGATCCTCAGATCTGGTTATTACTGGCTGTGTGTGTTCAAAGATTCCCATCAGCATGTAAGAACATGTCACATATCTTAGATTTCTACATCAAAAGAACGCCATTCAGCCATGCCATTGCAACCTGTTTACGAGGTAAGGCCATTTTCCCAATGGGCACTGGATTTTATTGGGGGTAATTAACCCAAATTCTTCTGCAGGACATAAATTTATTTTGACTGCCACTGATTACTACACAAGATGGACATAAGCTATACCTTGCAAGAATAGCACAACAGAGGTAGTGATCAAGTTCCTCACTGAATGCATCACAACTAGGTTTGGAGTACCCTTCGCATTGGTATGTGACAATGGCTCTTCCTTTTCTTCTGCTGAGTTCATTTCATGGGCTTATGATCACAAAATTGTCTTAAAATATTCTTCAAACTATTACCCACAAGGAAATGGAGTTGCAGAATCAACCAATGAGAATCTCTTAGGGGTAATTAAAAAATTGTTAGAGAACAATCCTAGGGATTGGCATACCCAACTAAGATTTTCATTATGGGCAGATAGGACTAGGATCAAGGCTGCTTTAAAGACTCCACCATTTAAGCTAGTGTATGGCCAAGAGCTTATGTTCCCTATTCACTTGCAAATACCTATCCTTGCGTTCATGCAGAAATTCTACTCTAGTGATGATAGGATAGAAGTAAGATTAGCTACCTTATTGAAATTAGAAGAGTAGAGGGATACCACATTGCATCAATTCTTTAGACACCAGGCTGTTGTCAAACATTGGTTTGAAAAAAGAGCCAAAATCAAGGCTTTCAGAATATCAGACCTTATGCTGCTATGGGATAAATCTAGTGAAAAGAAGGGCAGTCACCAGAAAATTGATAAGTTGTGGTTAGGTCCCTATCAAATTGTGGAGATCCTAGGAGAAAATGCTTTCCGGCTGAGTAGTTTAACGGGAGAGCCTATTCCATTGTCTACCAATGGATAGTTTCTTAAACACTATTTTGGGTCGTAAAGTTTGGTATTCTTGTCGGGCTATGCATTTATGTAAATAGTTTGCTTTTCTGTTTGTAAATAGTTTGTTTGTTTCCTGTTTGTAAATAGTTTTCTTTTCTGTTTGTAAATAGTTTTGTTGTTTGTTTGTTTGTTCTTTCTTTCTGTCCTTTCATTTCCTTTGTTCATTTGTGTCTGTCTTGTTTTGTTCTTTGGGGTTTCTTTGTTCTTTCCATCTTGAAATGGTGGGTTGTTATCTGAAGTATACTTTGGTTATTAGGAGAGAAGTGGTTTAGATATTTTCAAGTTTTCTGATTGAATGATTTTATTCCTAAATTCGTTGTTTTATGCCCATTGTCAATAAGAGTTGTGGAAAGTCTTGAAAACAAGGTCCAAAGTAAACAATCTTCATTAACTACCTTTGAATCTGTCACAAATCATCAAGATCATCTCCTTTGTAATGGTATATTTGTCTTAGGATGATAGTGTTGTAAGATTTGAGTGAAAAATCCGATCCCTCAAATGCTGTTATGAGGTCCATGGTAGTTTTCAACCCAAAATAGATGTCTGACATCTGAAATATTGAGAAAAATTGAATGAAATATCTAAAACTCCAAGAGAAAACAAAAAAATAAAAAAGAACTATCTAAGAGAAAAGAAGACTCAATATGAATGGGTGATTCCAGTATCTCTACCGGGGCTATGGATGCCTGACTGGCAGTAGGGCAATACTATGAGAAAACTAGAGGTATCTTTGTCGGGGCTATGGACGCTTGATTGGTAGCGGAGCAATGCCCATGATATCATTGCACGACAACTAAAGGGAATCAACTCATGTAGTTCAAATCTTGCACATTGTTGTTCGAAGGATAAGGAAAAATTTATAAAGGAGTGATGCACCATCAAACACACACGTAGATTTAGGGGTAGCCAGTGTTGGCTTACATTTGAGATTCTAGCTCAACCTTGCTTATTAAAACTAACCCAACTGGAGTTGTGATGTTCATAAACCAGGAGTTCTGGGTAGCTGAATCCTTCAGTTTCTTGAAAATGGTTAAACCATTTTCCCAGCCGAGTCGCCATTTGTTATGCCTTGCATAACCGCCCCATTTTATTCTGGAACAAAATGGGTCCCCTTCTTTTTCTTTTTCTTTCTTCACCTTTGGTTGTTTGCTTTGGTCTTTGGAATTCTTTCGTTTTCCTCCTATGTATTTTGTTTTGTCGGATTTTGGTTCTGCCTCGGCTTGAGTTGGCTTTCTTCTTGCTAAAATTGAATGAAATGATCAAAAATGATATATTTTATATGCTTTTGAGAACTAATGGAGGCATTTGTTTTGTAGGATTGAATCACTCATCTGAAGATATCTTTCAAGGAAGTCAGTTGGAAAGCATGCCTCAATCCAATTTAGCATAAAACTCCTCAAGAAGAAAGTCGCTGAGACCTTTCAGATGTCTTGCCGATTGGCAGTGTGTTATATTCATTTGGGATCCACCGGTCGGCCAGACATTTTAATCACCATGGGTTTTTATATATCTCTCCGCTTGGGAAGAGGTCTCGCCAATCGTTGTACACAAGGCTAGCATCGTTGACAGAAAGGGGGCTCGGTGTGATGTCTTCTCGACTAGTGGGAGTCTCACCAAAATGCAAGGGTTTGAGCTTGGGGAGAGCGGAATGTGCTCGGTGAAAGGTCTCACCGACCCGAAGAAGTCTAGCCGAAGGGTTCTCCCTTCAGTGTAATGTCTCGGTGAAGGGAGCTAGTCTCGCCGACATGGAATGATATCGGCATCAGGTCTCGCTGACCCAAAGAAGTCTCGGCAAAAGGGATGTCATTAGGAAGGTCTCACAGAGAGAGATTGCCTTCGACATAAAGTCTGGCCGAATGGGGAAAGTCCTACCGACAGAAAGGTACCTTGCTGAAGGATGGTGCCTTCGGTATAATATTTTGAGTTTGGAATGATGTCTTCCCGACCTGATGGTATCTCGCTAACTGTTGTGCACAAGTGGTCTGAGCTCACCGAAATGTTTCGAGCTCGGCGAGATGTCTCACCAATGCTTGTTTGTCTCACCGAAGGTTATGCCTTCGGTGTGACCTCTAGCCGACAAGCGGTGGTCTCATTGAAAGAAGCTAAGCTCGGCATGATATCTCACTGATGATGGTGGTCTCGCTGATAGTGGCTCACAAGATTATAGGTATCACCGAAACTCCTGGCCGAATGGTTGGTCTTCGCCATAATGTCTTGCTGACTAGGGAGAGTCTCGGCGAAAGGGCGTGACTTCAGGGTAATGTCTCACCGATATGGACTCTTTCCAAAATGAAATGAACTTGCTGAAGGATTCTTCCTTCGGTGTAATGTCTGGCCAACCCGAGGAAGTCTTGCCGACTGGTGAAACCTTCGGTGTAAGGTTTTGAGATCGAGAACAAGTCTTGCTGAATGAGGGGAGTCTTGCCGATAGCGATGAGCTTGCCAATGGAAAAGGATATCGGTATGACTCTTAGCGCCTGCTATGACCTCCTGCCGATTGAAAGATGTCTTGCTGAATGCGGATGTTTTTCCAATGGAGCCACGCAGCGGTATAACCCTTGAGGACTCGCTATGATATCTGGCCGAGAGCGATTGTCTCGACGACCACTATGGATATTGATACGACTCTGGCCACTCGCTATGAAGTCTTTTCGACAGTCGTATGTTATGCTGATAGCTGCTGTGAGGTATAATCGCATGGGGGAGACACAATTAGTGTCTCACCAACATGCAATTTTGTTTAAACAACCTTTGACCGTCTGAGGATCTTACCTGGAGTGTGTTCGCCCAATCAGAGGGAATTAAAGGTGAACCATTGACAGTTTGACTAATTGACTACCCCTGTGAAGAAGATCAACAAAACATAAACAACATGGACTTACTCTAAGATCAAAAGCGATGGAGCAGCTCGATGAACAATGGTGCGGAGATCTAATGGGAAAATATGACGCTGCTTCCAGAGGACGGTCAACTTGCAGAAAGATCTTGAGCACAAGAAAGTTGAAAGGAAGAAAAGGCCATGAGTCTCAGTGACAGCTGGGATCTCTACTGCAGAGGGTAGATCGATATTAATGGCTATACTCTAGGGAATTCAAAGCGGCTCCGATGGAGCTCTCGAGGCAGATACAGAGGCCAGAAGTTAATGCAATTATTCCAAAAGATCTAAAGGCTACTCCTGGAGCAATCTTTCACCGACAAAATCAGGGGGATGCACATTGAATGCAATTAACTTCGTTCCAAAAAGATCTGAGGGCCAACCCTTCTAAAGTGGGATATTTTTTTAAAACCCTAAAATAGGGGCCAACACATTCTTTTTGGTACATTCTGTATATATGGCATTTTTGCCTCTTTGTAAAAAAGGAGAAAAAAGTAGGAACAGTAGGAGTTTTCTAAGAAGTAAGAGAAACTTAAGAGTAGCAATAGAGTAGGAGTTAGATTTGACAAAAGGCAGTAATGTATCTTTCAAGTTTTCTTAGTGTAGATGAAAACAATCTGAAGACATAGGTTTTCTATACACTAGTGATTGTGCCAAATTTGTAAATGTTGCTTATCTGTTTCACCAACAGTAGAAGCAACCAGATTTAAATCTAGTTCATATTGTGTTTCAGAATGGTATTTATCTTGGGTTAATCATTTGATTTGCAAAGCTTTCAAGGAATGAAATCTTATTTTATGTTTTGTCTAAATGGTGATTTAAAATCTGTTGTTGAAGTTAGCACTGTGAATGAATGAAATTGTGTTTTAATCACAAGTTAATTTTGTTCTCTAGTTTTAGTTAGCAATTCCTTGAAAGGTAACAAGTCTGCTTAAGTTGGATGAATTATTATTCTCTTCAGCTCCAAAGCTTTGATCTATCTTTTTATGTTTCCCCAGTTAAAGTAGGTTTGAATTTATGTTTGATCTTAGAACAATCCAGAAGCTCAACACCAGCAGGCCCCTTGAACATTATAGTTCACATCAACCATTGAGTAAAATCAGCACAGTCGATAACCGATTACCAAGACCTTGGGAGTTAGATATCCATGTGTTATTCTTTCTCTTTCAGGAGAGCAAAATAGTAATATTTTGCTTAACTATTGTTGTGCTCATCCAAACCATCAACAGGTATCCACCACCAATCCAATGTCAATCCCCAATGGGTATAATGTCCTGGATCAACTAAAAAAAGACCCTTGCCTAGATTTCCATCATGGAATTGTTAAAAATCTCATCCGCACATAGGGAAATCCTAGAAAAGGCATTGGTTGCATCCACCATCCCCACGAATCTTGATGCAGACTAGTTCCAAGCTATGGTCATACATATCACCACAACACATCTCCTAACATTCTCAGAACAAGATTTTTTGACCCAACCATTTCACAACCGTGCACTCCATCTTGAAGTTTTAGTCGATAAGAATAAAGTCAAATGAGTCTTGGTGGATGGAGGTGCAGGGTTGAATATTTGTACTCTCAAGCTAATAAAGAATCTAGTATTCTCTAAAGATGTCATTGAGAAAGGTAAAGGTATTACTATTAGGGCATATTATGATCAAGAGCGGGTGTCTCAAGGCACCATTCAACTCCTTATTCAAGTAGGGCCAACAATCTTGAAAACTACATGCCAAGTCCTTGATCTTGAGCTACCCTACAATATCCTCCTAGGGCACCCATGGATCCATGGGATGCAAGTTGTCACATCCACATTGCATCAATGTGTTAAGTTCCCTTATCAAAATCAAGAGGTCACAGTCCATGGTGATCCCAAACCATTTTATTATTGCAAGAATATGGAGGCCAAGTACTACAAGATCCCTCATGTCCTGAAGAATGATGAGGGACCCACATCTCTATATATAGACCCATCCACCCTAGCCTCCACTTCTGAGATAAAGACACCCTCCATTCCGGACATCTCTGATATTAAATAAATTATCCAAGATAATGGGTGTGGGGACTACAAAATGAAAAAGAGTGCCTTTGTAATAGGAGAGTTACCTCAATCTCCTCGATCTCATGGGCAACCCCAACCAATTAACACACCATCTCAAACCTTCAAAGAAAACCCCTCCAGATTCAAAAGGTGGGGGGACCTAAGTCAGGAAGTGGTAGATAAAAAGGATATATCAAACTTATTGTATCAAGATGAAGGGACCATACCTGATCTTCCCATGGACAATGACAACAAAGGACTGCAGTTAATGCAAGGATGGTGCTATAACAAACATGAAAAGCTTGGGAAAAATGATAACAACCTTTTAGAACCCATTATTCCTGAGAAGTGCATGAAGAATCTTGGCCTTGGATATACCCCTCCGAAGATAACCATATGTGGCAAAAGTGCCTCAGTTAAAAAATTCAAAGCTCATCCTTAGTTACCAGTATCCATAGGTTTACCTTTAGATAACTATACCTTTGATATAACCAATGTGTGTGACGAGGAATACATCACTGAACTACCCATTTTATTTGAGGATTCCTCCCATTTCATGATTAGTAACCTATCTTTCGAGCTAAGTAACCAGACCAATGAACTAAAACTTGTCTACCCCCAACTCATCGATTATGACCAATGAGGACCACCAATCTTAGACATGTTCAAAAACAATGAGGCTCTCTCAGAATTCATGGGATCGTGGGATACTCTACCATGTGGAGCTCATAAATTTGGGTTTGATATTGAGCTAGACACACATGCATACTATGGGGAAATGATTGAATCCCTCAGTTGCAAAATAGAAAATTTAAGAGTAATATCTAGGTCTTTAACTGAAAACCATGTTGTGGCACTTTCTGACTCGAAAATAGTAAAAAAAAGGATGTATCTGATGGTGAAAACCTCTCTAAGGTGCCAAAGGATGAGGGATTCAATCTTCCCCTTAGTGTTATTCATTAGGAAAAATCAACAGTGCTAGCTGAAAAGTGTAATCCAGTCAATCTGGGAACCGAAGAAACACCACATATCACCTTCTATGCAAAATCACTTTTGACCAGAGAACAGGAACTTCTAGCTACATTTCTGAGAGAAAGAAGGGTAAAATTTGCATGGACCTACACTGACATGCCTGGTCTTGATCCAAAGGTTGTGGTTCATCATCTAGTCATGTATCCAAAGGCAAAACCAGTAAGACAAAAGCTAAGAAAGATGCATCCATAGATTGCATTACTAGTAAAACTTGAATTGCAGAAACTCCTCGATGTTGGCTTCATACGACCAATTGATTATCCAAAATGGGTTTCAAATCTTGTACCTATCTCTAAGCCCACTGGGGGCATCTGCATTTGCACTGACTTCAGGGACCTAAAAAAATCATGCCCTAAAGATGATTTTCCTCTCACAAATATAGACATGATAGTGGATATGACGACATGGCATGAAATGCTATCATTGATGTACGGGTTTTCAGGGTACAATTAGATTATGATAGCTAAGGATGATCAACATAAAATGACTTTCACCTGTCCATGGGGGACTTACTGTTGGAACATGATGCCATTTGGGTTAAAAAACGTCGAGGCTACATACCAAAGAGCTATAACACTAATTTTCCATGACATGATTCACAAATTTGTGGAGGGCTATGTGGATGACATATTATCCAAATCAAGAAAGCTTCAAGATCACATATCAACGCTAAGCTCCATCTTTGATAGGCTAGAAGAATACAAGGTTAGACTCAATCCAAAGAAATGTGTCTTCAATGTGCAATAAGGAAAGCTCTTATGGTATATTGTATCAATGAGGGGAATCAAGATAGAACCAACCAAAGTCAAAGAAATTCTTGAAATGGAAGCACCATGAACACTAAAGCAGTTAAGGGGTTTGTAAGGAAGGCTCCAATCCATCCGATGATTCAAAACACAATTAGCAAATAAGGCCATTCCATATTCTCATCTACTCCACAAGGGGGTAGCATACAAGTGGGACAAGAAATGTGTTCATGCATTCAATAAAATCAAGGAGTACTTGTTAACACCACCAGTCCTCATGCTTATGATTCATAACAAGCCATTGATCTTGTATATATTAGCAACAACAACAACACTTGCGGCTCTCTTAGCTCAACATGATGAAAATAGGAAAGAGAGATCCATTTATTATATCAATAGAACCATGGTGGGACACAAGATGAATTACACATTCATTGAGAAGACTTGCCTAGTAGTAGTGTTCGCAACACAAAAATTCAGGCATTACATGTTGGCTCGTTAGTTTAATCTTATTTCCAAAATAGATCCTCTCAAGTATCTACTTTCTAAAGCAATGCTCACATGGCAGATGGCTAAGTGGGTCATGATCCTAACAAAAAATGACATTGAGTATGTAGAATGGAAAGCCATCAAAGGACATGTAATTGCAAATCAACTAGCGGAGGCACCTATGTATTCAGAGAACCCATTAGTATCAAAATTCCCTGATGAGTCAATCTTCAATCTAAGTGCGGTAGATCATTAGAAAGTATACTTTGACGGGTCCTATACACAACATGGGTCAGGAGTGGGAGTCTTCTTCATCACACCATGAGGGGATTGCATATCGAAGTCATATAAGTTGTCTTTTCCTTGCACAAACAACATTGCAAAGTATGAGACTCTTGTCATAGGACTCATAATTGTAGTACAATGACAGATTATGGCACTTAAGGTCTATGACAAATCACAGCTAATCATCAACCAGGTCAATGATGAATACCAAACAAAAGATGAAAAGCTTACCCCATACAAGAAATTGGTAGAGAGTCTCAAAGAATTCTTCATTGACATCACATTTGAGCAAATACCAAGGGTGAATAACATAGCAACAGACGACGTGGCTACAATCAGGTCATTGTTGGATATCCCACATGACGTCCCTAAGCATGAATTCCTTGTAGAGCAGCTTCTCGTACCAGCTTTTGAGGTACCAGAGTTTGAATTCATGTGTGAAATCATTGGTCCGGGTAACCCTTGGTATCATGACATATACACTTACCTAAAAATTGGAGTCCTCCCTGTTGATATCACCCCAAACCTTAAAAGAACATTTGTTAAGAAGCCATCCTATTTTGTTATCTTAGGTGACACCTTGTACCGTAGGAGTATAGAAGGAACCTTTTGCGATGCCTTAACCCTGAGGAAGCTTTGAAAACTTTAACTGAGGTACACAATGGCATTTGTGGTTCACATTCAAGTGGTATGACCTTGGCTAAGAAACTACTAAGAACTTGGTATTACTAGCCGAAAATAGAGAAGGAAGCTCATGATTATGTTCGAAGATGTTTGCAATGTCAACAACATGGGGATCTCATCCATGCACCATCTTAGGAGCTCCAACCAATTATAACACCTTATCCCTTTTCACAATGGGGGCTTGATCTCATTGGTAAAATCACTCCCACCTCATCCAATGGACACAAGTTCATTATCATCATCACATAGTACTTTACAAAGTGGGTAGAGGCCATCCCAATGACCTACATCACAGGGAAGCAGATCTCCAAATTCATCCTAAACTACCTCATCTATCCCTACGGTGTCCCACAATCCCTTATCTCAAATAATGGGACACCTTTCAAGAACCAAGATGTTTGAGAACTATGCCAGAAATTCAATATCCAACATTGCTTCTCTACTCCATACTACCCCAAGGGAAATGGCCAAGTTGAGGCTTCTAATAAGACCATCCTAAAGATCCTCAAGAAAATAATCAATGAAGTTGGTCATGACTGGCACCTACAGTTGAACCCCACCCTATGGACTTACTGAACGAGTATCCACACACCAACAAGTGCAACCCATTCTCCCTGGTCTATGGATCAGAAGTCATCCTCCCCATTGAGATCAAGCTCCCATCCTTAAGGATATCATTGTAGAATCTCATTACTGATGAAAAATATTGGGTGTCATAGTTGAATGAGATAGAACTACTGGATGAGTGACACATGGATGCTTTGAACCACCTACAAGTCTATCAAAACTACCTTAAAAGGAGCTATAATAAGAAGATCAAGAGTCAGACCTTTCAAGTCAGAGAGCTCGTGTTGAAAGAGAATCAAAAAAATGTACCAAATATAGACAACAAGGGAAAGTTTGAAGCCAATTGGTTGGGACCCTTCATCATCACAACAAGTTATAAATTAGGAGCATATCAGCTATCTACACCCAAAGGTGAGCCTCTGCAGGAGCCTATCAATAGCTCCCATCTCAAAAAAAATTATGCCTAAACTTGCAAGGTATAAATCCAAAAAATCCAAAAAAAATATAAAAATATAAAAATCCAAAACAAAAAAAAGGATTGAAAATAGTAAAGAAAAAAAATTCATGATCTAGTGAAAACCACTTTAGTGACGCCTTGGGCAAGTACCTTGGCGAAAACCTGGCAAACAAGCACCTTGTGTAAACAAGCACTCTCCATCCATCATGGTCTCTTCAACTTGTTTTGCATCATTCACCCATCGATTTCCATCATCCATCACACTTCCATATCTCCATCCATCACCCATCCGCATTCGCATCATAGCTTGATCCTATTTTTGTATCATGTTCCCTCCTAGAACTACTTGGCACATTCCTAAGGTCAATTTGTCCTACCTATATTGGAGTAGTCTATCACATCACACTGGGAGTATGTTCTTATACCTACATTGGATCAGATTCGTGTATATTCTTGAAACCTTCCTTAAAATCAAAAAATTGAAAAACATTCATAAATCAGAAAATCTAAAAAATCCAAAACATGTCAAAAATCCAAAAAAAGCTTGAAAACTAAAAAAGTAAAAAAAAAGAGTCATTGTGTCGAACTATGAGGCTTTTGCGTGTATAATGTATGCAAGGTTGATCTTTGATCATCCTCTGAGGCCCCTAGGTTAGGTCCTTTAGGTGTCCATCACAATAAATTGGCAATCCATTTGTTCATATCTCATCAATAAACGAGTATGTGTCTATTGAACAACGAGGCTTCTACATGTATAACATAGGCAAGGTTGATCTTTGATCATCCCCTCAGGCCCCTAGGTTAGGTCCTTTAGGTGTCCATCATAATAAACTAGAAAATTTGTTCATATCTCATCAATAAATGAGTCTGTGTCTGTCGAACTACGAGGATTTTGCGTGTATAACGTAGACAAGGCTGATCTTTGATCATCCCCCGATGCCCCTAGGTTAGGTCCTTTAGGTGTCCATAATAATAAACTAGCAATCCATTTGTTCATATCTCATCAATAAACGAGTTTGTGTCTGTCGAACTACAAGGCTTCTGTGTGTATAAGATAGGCAAGGTTGATCTTCGATCATCCCCTGAGGCCCCTAGGTTAGGTCCTTTAGGTGTCTATCATAATAAACTGCAAATCCATTTGTTCATATCTCATTAATAAACGAGTCTATGTCTTTCAACTATGAGGCTTCTGCGTGTATAACATAGGCAAGGTTGATCTTCGATCATCCCCTGAGGCCCCTAAGTTAGGTCTTTTAGGTGTCCATCATAATAAACTGGCAATCCATTTATTCATATCTCATCAATACATGAGTCTGTGTTAGTCGAACTACGTGGTCTCTGCATGTATAACATAGGTAAGGTTGATCTTTGGTCATCCCCCGAGGCCCCTAGGATAGGTCTTTAGGTTAGGTTCTTGGTCAAAATATCAGAAAACACAAAAACATTGGAAAATTTGAAAATCAAAACATTTGTAAAACATCTTAAAAATACCAAAAACAACCTCAAAACATTTCAAAATGCCAAAAACATTCAAAAAACCCAAAATCATCCATCTCGTTTCATATTCATCTGCAATAAACATCCACTCACAATAAATCAATCGTCACCTTCAACCTTTGGCAAAACAATTGGAAACAAGTTTAGTAAATTGAAAGTGAAACTCAAATGTCAAAAGTCTCAAGTCTAGGTTAGTAGGTAAACAAGTTGGTCAACTCTTGGTATCAATGGCTCATCACTCAATTAGTCTCAAAATCATTTGATAACATCATGTCCTAGGATGCATCCTTCCTACAATGGACATTAACATCAGGCATCACCGTAGTTTAGTCTTAGCTAGAGGTATGAAGAACATTAGCTTGTTTGTTTACTTGATCTTTGTCTTGTTGATTTATCTTACTATGCCCATTCCAATGACCTCTCGATGATGTCTAATCAAAATGATTTAGAGAGAAAGGAATGGGGCATTGATCATTATCTTTTGTTTGTTGTGCTTGTTGTATATTCTTAACCTTGGTCATGCTTTGTTTGATTTGTAGGGAGGGTGTTTTAGATGTCTTGTTGACTATTACATAGGAAGGTTTACCATTCCATGTTTTGCTCTGAGATGTTTGAAATATCTAAACTGCATCCTAATAAGGTTTTGTATGTCAGGTGTGAACAAGGATACTCCTATCTGATTGTCAAGTCAAAGACCATGGCACTAGATACCCTGCCATCCTAGTTGTCTATACTTTGATGCATCATATCTTTGTGTTTTATCAAACATAAGGAAAGTTGTGACGTTCATGTCCCAATCCTTGGATAAGCAAATCATCATCACTCATCACCATATCTAATAAAGTCTCGATGACTCATGGACTTGTTGGACTTCTACATCTTCTTAGAATCAAGGGTTCATCCATCTTATTAGATTCTACTTATATCCATCTTATTCTTCTCATTCTTATATCTCTACTAAATTTTTTATACAAGTATCAAATTAGTGTGTTACATCAAAATATATGTGAGGCTACCCATGGTCACTAACTCTCTATACATTATTAAATCTATCTACATCAAACATTTGAGCTTTCTAATCATCTTTGAGCTGAACTGATCTTAAATTTTTATCATGAGCTTGACCTAAAATTGAAATTTTTGCTCGATCTCTCGAGGGAGCAATGTAGCAGTATAATTTCTTTCACTGGGACAATAGTGGGGCATCTAGAAAATCATAAATTTTTTGAATTTTGATCATGGCATTGTTATTCTTTGAATTGACGCAATAGATACCTCGCTTCAAAGAGGGGAAAAATGTAGACACCGAAAAAGTCTCGATTGATACTATGCATCAGATTTTGATTAACTAACATAGTTTCTTCCTAAATCACTTCAAATTCATCAATAAATTGAATAATCAACATTATTTAATTAAATCGACAAATTCAACTATTAATCAAATAATTAAATTTATTGATTAATTCACCTTTCTTCTAACTAATATTCCTTTTATTTAATTAAATCAAATCATTTAATTAAATCCCCTTTTAATCCTCTCATTTAATTAAAATCAATTAAATCAAATGTCACAATCTCCTAATTCGCTCAAATTAATTAATTCTGGATCAATTAATCCTAAATCAACTTTCTAATCATCATTATTAATTCCTCCAGCTTTTAACTCTTCAAGAGTTAAATCAACTCATGGTCAACTAACTAGGTTGCACATGAAAATAATTTCAATTAATTATTTAAATCCTCTATTTTCCCTCACCAAGGCATATTCCAAGGAATATTCCTCTCAACAACCTCTCATTCAATTTCCCTCCAAAGGTTTTCAAAAACCTATCACATCCTCTTACATTTGCAATAAATTATCTTACAACCTTTCAAATCTTTTTACATCCTCTCAAATCTCATTCAATTCCTCTTACACCATTTTCAAATTCTCAACCATCAACATTTACTTCTATTCCATCCTCCTCCACTCACACATTTCCCAAAATGTGCTCCAACTTCCCCAATAGAATTGTGACACTTGGCATATTCTCATTGGCTCTCAATTTATCCCACATTCACCAATTTCCTCTATTCTTCAACCCTTGTCTTCTATAAATAGATACATCATTTTCATAATATAGATCCACAACTTAGAGCATTATCACTATAGGCATTTCATTTCATAGCTTTCACCGTTTTCATCATTTTCAAGCACTTTTAGCTAGATTATAGTCATTTTCACACTTAGATCATCAACAAATCATCAAGCCTATCAAAGGGATTGCGAAAGGGCTTCTTTCCACATCAAAGGAGCACCACTCCCCCTATGGGATGGAGGTTTAGCTAGTTTTATTTAGATTACATGCTATATTCTATTGGTTTCTTGTTGTTTTCATGTTTTCTATTGAATTTGGCTAAAGAATTTCATAGGGAGCACTAGATTGATCTTTCTAACATGTTTGACACTTGTTTGTTGATCTCCTGTTAGTTTGTGCAGATTTGGTGTTCACAAATGCATCAATTAATTTGTGTCCCATCAACAAAGTGTCAAAGTACAAGTGGTTGAAAGATCACATTTTCTTTAATCTACAACACAGTTTTATTTAAACAGTTTTCCATCCATAAAGCACCACAATATTCAACAGATATTGAGTAGAATCACAAGAAAGGGGCAGGATGGGTGGAGCTAAACGTAAGTTAGAACCAAATTCCCCAGATAAATTGTTGGAATTGAGTAATATTTCATAATTGTTTTAGAGAATTGGATGGCTTGAGTTCATGAAGAAGTTTGAGGGGCACAACACACATTTGGTCAAAGAGTTTGTGGAGAACTTCTTGGATGGCCAAAGGAGAGTGCGTGGCAAGAAATTTAAGGTAAGCCCTAAGATCATTTCTCGTTTGTCTAGTATTTAAAATAAGGGTGTAAATTTGATTGAAACCACAAACATTTCCTATCAAAGAATGATAGAACTCTTTAGAAGGGAGGGAGAACCACAACCTTTTCTTGTCGTCAATACCCATGGGAAAAATAAGGGATTTCAAAGAATGTATATTCCAGATCCATGGAGAATGACAATTGCCCGGATTATCAAATATTTTACATGTGAGGGGCAATGTGCTATCATAGTGCCCCCCCCCTTCCGACTACTCAGTCACCTGCGCCATGGTGCTAAAAACTCTAAATTAAGGGTTAACCTTCCTGCCTTCCTTTGCATGATTTTGTTGTTAGTATGATAGAAAGACTTAAAATTGGTTCAGGGTCATTAAAGCATCATGGTCTCATTCATTTAATCTGCAAACATCATTTCCTAAAGAAGTGGAAAACATAAGAGCAATGGCATAATTTTTTTCTAAAGTTTAAAGCCCTGAGCCTACAAGACACTTAGAGGTAGGTGAGTCATCTGCATTGGTGGCTCAAAATTTGGAAAAACCTTCCTTTGTACCTCAAGATGACCCTGAGACTCAAGATGATAGCAGATCTCTTGATGACAAAGCACCAAAAATCCCATCTGACACTTTAGAGACACCAAAAAATAAAGAAAATGTGCACTTAGTAAATTCTGAAGATGAGGATAATCATCCTCACAAAAAGGGAAATACTAGCCTAAGGTGAAAGTGCAGAGACCTCCTCCTTTAAGGAGGAGCAAATGATTGGCTCCTGAAGTTAGTTGTGTTGTGGCTTGTGATCAGCTGCATGTTCCTAAAAAGAAGAGGCGAGGCCGTCAAACCCAAGAAACGGTAGTCCAGTCATTGGAGAATGTGGTCCACCTATGTGAAGAAACAATCTAGTTAACTGAGAAGCGACCCCTATTTCACAGTAAATCCCCTAAACCTGAGAAGGAGAATGTGCCACGTGAGTCAAGACAAGCAGATAGGGGAACAATCCCCAAACTATGTGCCTGTTGAGGGTGAATCTGTAGAACAATTGTCTCCCCTGGTCACCAATAACCCATAACAACATTCACTAGAGGTAAATTATGAAGAAAATATGATTGGTAATGATCCAAAGATTCATGTTTTTCCTTTTTCCACCAATATAGAAGTTGGAAAATTTGATCATAAATAAACAAAATTAGAAGAATTAAAAGCATAAATTGTTCAGTTAAAATGTAGATTACAACAAAATGAGGAACAATTGAATAAGCAAAAGTAATAAATTAGCATACAAACTGAACTTTTGAAAGAAAAAGATCAAGAAATCATAACTCTAAAGGCTCAAGTAGAACAAAAAGATAAAGTTATTGAAGATTTGCGGTTTCAAAAGCAACAAAGTGATGAGAAAGATAAGGAATACTTGGCCAATTTATCTAAAAAATATAAAAAAATTAAGAGTTTAATTGATAATTTGATGCAATCACTCACAACTTTTGTAAAAGAACAAGAAAAACAAAAACTTGAGCTCAATGTAGCCTTAAGTAAAAATGTTGAGCTAGAGCAAGATTTGCAAGAAATAAATGTGAAACCAATGGTGGAATCAAAAGAAATACAGATTGAGCCAACCAAAATGGAATGGCCAGATTGACATTCCCCCATTATTGGTTAAGTGGATGGAAAGATGCTATTTCTTGAGACAAGTAGGGGCAAAAAATGTCAAACTTAAGAAAGAAATAGTATTATTGAAAGAATCTTATGATAAACTTTATTAGGCTAAAACTAATGCTTGTCAAATTGGGGAGTTGTTACTAGCCTGTAGGAAACCATCTCGGCTATATTCTATGTTTTTAAATGAACAATTGCTAAGGTGGAAAATTTTAAGGATTTCTTGAAATTTACCTCATGATCTAGATGATAAACAATTTTTGGAAGAATTCAAAGAGGCAACCCCTATTCAGAATTTTTTTTGTGTGAATTTTTCACTCATAATTTGTTTTTAGAAAAACACATTGATTTCTTTGTCAATATTTTTATTGGGGAAGTACAACTCAGAGCATTCATGTATACCATGCATAATCAAATTCAATGGTAGGAGAGGACCAAAGAATATTTGTAGGCAGAAAGAACTATGGGACTTCAAATGAGATACCCCAATAGAAAACCCTTTGCCTTTAAAGCACAATTTCAAGGAATTAAAATCCATGAAGTTGTCAGGAACAAATATGATGACAATCTTCATATTTGTTTTGAAGATTTCAAAGTTCATGGGCCACAGTTAATAGAAAGAGCATGGAGTGCCTGTGAGGAGCGATATACCCCTTGCTTATGTATCTCAAAAGGAGGGAGGTGATCTCTCCCACCAATCTAAGGAGGTCCTATAGAAGAGCTCAAGCATTAACAAAAATACTACTATAGCTTAAAACCAAGTGGATAGGGAATTGGTATAGACCTCCCTTGCTCCTTCAACCACCCCCTATAGTATTTGTCACTCTAGATCATAATCCTGGGGGCTTACATGCATGGAAGATGAGGTTTAAGTTCACCCTATAGTATTTGTCACTATAGATCATAATCCTAGGGGCTTACATGCATGGTAGATGAGGTTTAAGTTCAATAAATATTTCTTAAAAACCCTGATCAATTAGATGCAGAGGCAGAAGACCTATATGATCTCAGTTCTAAATATGATGAGCTGAACCAAAAAAAGAGATGCAGATAGGTAGAGGACCCATCAGAGAGCAAGAGGACCTGCTTAGGCTTAGGAAGGGGAGGGTGATGAGGTATAAATAACCTCATGATTATAATAAGCTAAATACCCTTCTTTGTTTCTACCAACCACTTTAGCCCTGCCAATTGTTTATTTTTAGGAGCAATAATTGTCTACTTTTTGTAAAATTATGTAGAAATCTTTATTTCATAAATTGATTGAAATTAGCTAACTAACGTTGACATAATGATATAGAATTTAAGTCATTGTACAAGACATTATGCACAACTAATGCATGGAGTGGACTTCAAGTGGTTGAAGTTAAAGCGCCAAAAGTTTGGGCATTAGAAATCTAAGCGTGCATAGTGGAATGATTTCCTTTAATGCTTTTTGTTAAATTTATGTTTAAAGACTTTACAGATCTACTCAAAACCTTTAATATGTTTTATGTTATGAACATCAGTTAGTTGGTTAGTTGTAATTTTGTTTTAAAAGACCTTCAATGGTATTTTCCCACCATCTCAAAAATAGGATTTTGTAGTGGTACTGTATAAATATGTGTAACTACCAAAACAAGGATACGTTGATTATGATATTTTGAATACTGTTCAATCATGTTCTCTATGTTACAGGTTATAAATAAATAAATATTTCCAATCTTATTTTGAGTTAGTAGTTCTGAGTAATGGAAGTATTATGAATGAATTTATTTTGAAGATGCAAAAGAACCACATGTGATTTGAGTTAATCGTAGGAACTCCTGAGAGCTGGCCACTCAAGGGATCTCATCAAATAGATAAGTATTTTTATTGTCAATGTTGTTATGTGCATGTTACATGTAGGTAAATTTTAATTTGTGTTCCTGCAAGTCGTAGTTTTAAGTTTATGATCACTAAATTCTATTTATTTGGAAATTTCGGAGCACCCACTCTTGTTGATTGATTACCAGTTGTTAACTGTACTTTCAATTAGTAGTTAGTCATTAGTAGTTAGTCACTTTTTTCAGTTTGAATTTCATCGTTTAGCTGTAAGAGTTGATTCATAGATAATTCACATGCTTTCTAGAATAAGAATTGAAATGCTTTTTAGTTTAAACAATTTCATGCTTCCAATTTTAATTCTAGTTTAATTTTCTGCTTTAATTCGTTTCAAAAAATCTAGAAAATCCTGCTAAGAGAGATGACCAAAATATCCCCTATTGCATATTAGCCTTTGGACACTACCCGGTCGACATAATTGCTATATTTTTAACTAAAGTGTTAGGACAAAGTGTTAGGACCTTACGACAACCTGTCATTATCTATTTGATCTCTTGTCATCTCAATCATACTATCATGTTGTTGGTTTTATAAGTAGCCACATTCCATACATCAAAAGAGAAAATCAAGAGAGTATTGTATGAAACTATTCTTCTAGCTCAATCTAAAGACAAAGGAGTGAACAATGTAAAAGGTTTCATATTTCTTTGAATTTTCATGTTATTTCTCTTTTTTTTTCCTATCTTCATTTTGGCACACTCAATGAGGCCCCCATCCCTGAATCTAACATTTTATGATTTTTCTTGAGTTTTCCATCACAAGTTCCAAAATGACACTTATGCATTATGTTTTAGCACTTGTGTTTACGGATTTACGCTTTTGTACTATGTTTTAGCACTTGTGTTTCTAGAATGGTGTTTATGTACTATGTTTCAACACTTGTATTTCTAGATCCAAAATTACACACTATGTTTTAGTGCTTAAATTTCTAGATCCACACTTCCACACTATATTTCAGCACTTTCATTTCCAAATCACACTTCTACACTATGTCTTACCATTTTTGTTTCCATAATCACGCTTATGCACTATGTTTTGGCACTTCCACTTTACATATAAATGCTTTCACTTCACATTTTATTACTTTTATCATAAATTAGCACTTCTATTTTTTAAAGCGACACTTATGCTTTGTAGAGTGGTACTTCCACTTCATGTATTGGTGCTTTCATTCCAAATTAGCACCTATGCACCTAAATCAACACATTTTACAAAAAATAACATAACTTTGATCTATTGATTGAATTTTTGACTTCTTCCAAGCATTCAAAAATTGGTTAAGAGCTATACACAATGAAATTAGTCATTTTTATAGAATTTTCACCAAAAATTAGGTAAAATCACTTAAATTCATGCTTTTGTTCTTTCAAAACTTCAAATGCTTGTAACTTTGCATATGACATCTAATTTTAGCAAACTATTTTTTGATATATATTAAAAAATCATAAGGATACTAGTAACCTCCATTTATATTTAATTTTTATTTCTAATATTGTTTGAGTGCAGCCATATTCATTCATCCAAGACTTTTTTTGGTGAAACTACTAACATATTTGTGTTGTAGTTATATTTTCCCAAGGCATCATTATTTGACTAGTCTTAGTTGCACACTTCATCTTTAAAGATTAACGATTTTTTTTGTTGTTTCTTTGAGTAAGTGGTGTGTATGCTCTCCTCTTGCACCATTATGTAATATTGAGGACCAAAAACATCACTTAGTCTCTTTTATTTTCATTGTTATTGTAAGGAACACAATGTGTGCATGTTCTCCACTTGTGCTTCATGTGATCTTGGACAACCAAAAACATTTGGATCATTCCTTTTAGGGGGCCTTCCTAGAGATTTCATCACCCTATGACCTCAAATCCCATGTTTCAGTGGAGTATAAAGAGTGGGAGCTAAATCAAAAGGCACCCCTCTTAGAAGTGAAATCTTATCAATCTTGGCCAAGCCCCTAAAAACTTTATACTTCAGAGAGGTGAAGGTGGAGAGTGGATTACCCTCTCCTCCTAACTATTTGGAAGTTTCCCCTTTCATCTATGTATTTGGCCTCATGTACTTTTTAAGTATTTGGAGGACTCCCTAGCAACCATGTTCATCTTATCTTAATACATTTTGGTCATCACTTAGTGTGGTGCAATGTATGTGTATTATACCTCTAAGTTACTCATGAGTGCCTCCATGTTGTGAGATAGAGCTAACCTTAGACAAGGCTTTGTCCTACAGGGTAAGGGGTATAGGTGGTACATGACATTACATTTCCTAACTATCCATTCACGTGTAGATGGTATTAGTCTTTGGTTGTGGGTGTTGGTGTGAATATGATGTTTTACCTAACTAGTTCACCTAGTAGGTACTATTCACATATTAATTTTACTTAGGTCCTATGAATATTTCTAGAAGTCTTTGTTGTCATTAGATATTATTATCTTATGTAATTTACTTCTTATGTCCTAGGTCATTTAAATATTATTTGTCGCATGTCATAAGATTAAAACGCTTGTCCAAATCTTGTCTAATTTCCTATCTCTCACCTTTCCTATATAAGCAAGGTCTCTTGTACACTTTGCAATCATAGGGGATGTGCTATCATTTATCCATTATTAATCATTATACATTATTACATCAATATCAAGAAAACTATTATCTTGCCATGCTCTCTTGTGGAAGGATATCTTTTGTTTTGTAGGTGATCCTAGGATATAGGAGCTTACTATTAGCTCCTTGGATTTCAATATCATCTCCTTCATGGTATCAGAGCTCCAAATTTGCAAACTCCTCAAATCTAAGGGTGATTTAGGCATGAGCTTTTGTTGGGTGCACTTTGGGACAAAACGATACTCACCATTGAGTCCAGAAATCTCAAAAAACCTTATTTCCATATAAAATACTTCAATTTTGATTTGAGGCATTTTTAGAGGATTTGAAAAATTTGTTGATTTAGGTGTCCATATAGACCATACAATTGTATGAATATGTATAGTTAGTAAAAACCATACCATTGCTAACATCATCAAGTACAATCAGTAGAAAAAATCTAAGAATATTCACAATTTTTTTACATTTATGTAAGTTTGCAGTATGACTTTGTCACAACGATATGAATTTCAATTTTTTTATTTTTTTACTCGACCGACTTAAATTTGGCATTCAGTTGATCATCAATGGCGCATGCCAACCACTATCACCATTACCGACATTGCTCTATCTATAGAATTCCAAGTGTTGTACCTAGTCACATTGCAAATTGCCTGCTAGTGCCCAAGGGGCTTAATTTGGCCCCTCAAGCCCTAATAGGGCAATTTTTTTAGGAGCCATAACTTTTGACTTGGTTATCATATTTTGGTGAACAAGATATTATCAAAAAGTTGGTTCCAAGAAATTTTCAATGGTGTAGGTCTCATTATCATATTTTTTTGCTAGAAAATTTTATTGTTTTCTAAATTTAAGTCTCCATTTTGGACCTCTAACCTCATAATTTTTTTCTTGTTTATTTAATTTTCATGATTTTTATAGCATTGGAAAGTTATTGAGGAGATCTTTTATCATATCCATACACTTTTTTCATATCTAAATAAAATAACTTGCACAAGATAAAAATATAATATGAAATATGTTGAAAATACTTGATAATAATATGCACTTCGAGTGGACAACCTCCTAATCCACTTTGAGGGGGATACCTCCAATATTCTTCAAAAAGAACACAATACTCAACATGATGATAATAACTAACCTATACCTCCTATATATACCATATTTATGCCTTGGATACCACCTAGGTCAACTTAGATACTTAAGTATATAACTCTTGGGATTTTCTAAATACCTATATATGATTATAATAATGATTATGTAACTTCTTTAAGAGTTAAGGTAGCCACAAACTAATACTCATAACCCAATACACACTATAGGGTAAGGGTCATAATATTGCCCCCCTCTTTACAAAAGCATTATCCTCAATGCATAAAATCTTCATCTTCATATTCTTTTTCTTTTTCTTCATTCCCTTTCTCTACTTTTTCTTTTTCTTCTAATACTTCTTGTTCTTGTTATTTTTCTTTCTCTCTCTCTCTCTCTCTCTCTCTCTTGTTTTTATTCATTCTCTCTCTTTTTCTTCCTCTTTTCCCTTTTTCTTTCTCTTGCTCTTGCTTTTCTTCTTACTCTTGTTCTCATTTTTATTCTTGTTTTATTCTTTCTCTTGTTCTTTTTTTTTCCTACTTCTCGTTCTTGTTCTTGTCCTTTTTCTTGGTTCTTCTCATTTTGCTACTTCTTATTATGAAGAAGTTCCAAAAAAATAATTTTACAATAAATCACACAAATGAATCCATTGTTGGATCAGCCAAGATCTACTTGCAAACTCAAAATAATCCACAAATGAGTATGCAAAATGAGACAATATCATAAGCATGTGATGTGTTGAAATGTATAAATGAGCCTTACTTATAAAGGCAATGATGAAGAGGTGAGAAGGTAGGAGTAAAACTTTGACTACCCCTTCAAACATGAAACAAGTGTGGGACTCTATGGACAAGTGTTGAGACAAATTGGTGAGTCTAAATGAGGTGAGACAAATGTCTAGATAGTTGTTACACCCCATTGTTAATTTACTCAATTACTTTAACCTTTATGTTCAAACACGGTTATAATGCATGATTATGTCATTATGGTATTTGCCGGTTGGATGAAATGCATGTATATGCAATGTGATGAAACTACTTTTAAATAATTATACGATGTTTAATCTATACTATGATTATGCTTTGTATGTTATCAACTAACTACGAATATGTTGCTCTAAGTTGAATGCTAGAAAGTTCCAACCCTCCAGAGGGGGAGGGAGAGTATCACCTAGGAGAGGAGTTGGTATTTGGAACGTTTGGTATTGCTATCTAAGTAGATGCACACACTCACTCATTTAGGCTATTTGGAACCTTGTCAAGTCAGTTCAAGTACATTGAATCGATAAAGTCTTAAACCTAAGTGGATAGGATAAGTATCTTTAGGGAAAATAATGCCCTATCGTTATTGATCCTCTTTGATCGTTAAAATTACGTTAATTACAAATATCTTTTGAATAATAAAAATAATGTACATAGTATATATAGTTAATGCAAATATATATGTATGTATATATGAATATACATAGATGATTAATATTTACGTATATTCATATGTATATATGAATATATATAAATGAAAGAACAATGAAAAGTATATATGTTTGCATATATAAAAAAAAAATATATTATAATATTCAATTTAATTGCAAGCCATATTAAATGGCAGTTTTGCCACTCATAAACTGAGTTAACTAAGCCAATTTATAAGGCCTTATGGAAGATCATTTAATGAGTATTGTAGTCGCCTAACTTGGGCGCCACCATGGGAAGTTAGTAAGTTATTATTAAAGCCATGTAGTGGCTGAATATTGCACTTTTAAAGTTAGTTTAATAGCCACATAAAGTGGCAATATGAATCCTTTATGCACATGATCCTATTCTTCAGTTTCCACAACTTGGTTAAAAGGTAATTGAAGAGTCTAGACGAGGGAGGATGGTGCCATGCATGGCATTGTTGCTGCATATCATGCCATTATCACACTTTTTTTGAAGATTCAATCTGCATCATAATAATACTTTAACATGCCAGTCATGGCAGTATGAGGAAGAGGTCAAATTGATTTGGAAGACTATTTCAAACTGAATTTGAACTACAAAGTTACCACATAGTGAGGTTGCGGATTTTGGAATACTGTAGACTTAGTCAAAAGACTAGTCGTGGCACTTGGAATGACTACATAAGCATTCAAACTAAACTATATTCTGCATTCTTATAAACCTCTTAGAAAATTGTGGCAGTTTTGGTGAGGGTCGAGCCTCCGTGTGAGGTAACAAATCTCTATTTTTGAGCAAAACTAATAGGCATGATGGGAAATCCATTTGGGAGAAGAAATAAGTAATTTTTTTGGCTACTTATTTCAGCACACCGTGAGAGGAAAATGGGTAGATAGAGCTATACGTGAGTTTAGAAGATAAAGAGAGAGCTATACATGAGTTTAGAAGAGAAAGAGAGAATTGTTTGAAGAGCATTTTCAATCTACAAAATAGTAAGTCATATAGAGTGTTTGGATCGACTAAATCTAAAGTCAAAGTTCTTATTAGATACAGACCATTGATATTAGACTCAAGAAATTAGTTGCAAAAGTTGGTGTTGTGAGTGGAACTTGGAAAAGCATAGAAAATTTGAGCTGAGTTGCAGAATTTTGAAGAAGAGATAACAATTGCAAAGCCTAGATAATCTTTTCTAGGCATGTTTTGAATTTCTTCTTTTCCTCTCGAATTTGAAAAGAGTTATTCTATATTTTTGAATATGAATATGTTGATATTATATGTAATTTTATGGTTGTTTGCAAACGTATATAAATATGCTAATATTATATGCAATTGTATAGTTGCTTGCAAACGTATATGAATGTATGTTCAAACACATAAAATATAGATTATTTATGAGAAAGTATAAGAGATAACAAGAATTAGAATAACCAGATGGTTAAACCGAATTATCTCACTTTTAAAAACATTGTTAAAATCGTGCAAGTTTTATGTGATATTAAGTTAACTTATTCATGGGAGAGCTTAAAGAGAAAAGTTAAGACTCTTTAAGCTGTGTTTTATCAAATGAACCAGCTTAACAAAACTAAAGTAGTGAAGACTTGCTAAAGACATGATAATGATATTTATTCCATCAAGGTTACGTCTTTATATACAATTGTTAACACAAGTTTATATTGGATTTTCACTGATAAGGTTTGAACATAATAGGAAGATAAATTCCTTATTATCATTGAAAGTTATAAGTATTACTTATTAGACCAAGAGTCATTATTACTATCTATTTATTTGAAATCAAGTAACTTGAGTAGAGGACTTTATGTTCTCATCATAAAACAAAGGCCATGAAGCTAGGAGATTTTAAGGTTTGGGAGCCTAGATATTCCACGAATAGAAACTATTCTCCAAATTTGGAAATAAACTTATCATGCATTTATATGTGAGTATATATTTTTCATGTGAAAGGATAAATATATGAATGCATATACCTACAAATATAGGTATTTTATATAATTATACAAAGGATAACTTGGGAGAAATTTGTGAAGAATTGAGAGATTAGTCGAATAGTTTCTTAGTTGAGTTGTTAGAGGTTAAATAGATTAATATACTGAATTATTAAAGGATATTACTATGGATACAATGTTTAATATTAAATCAATTTAAATGATATTTAATATCATAATTAACTAGATCCATTATGGAGTTCTAAAAGTATGGAACCATACTTGGTACAACACCGAAGAGTCTAAACCATTATTTAAGAAAAGGATTATTGATTATTTATGTTCACTTTAAGGTTAACCGTATTCGGTATGGAGCTCTTTAGGAATTGAACCATAAGAATAAATGTTGGACATATGAAACTTTAATACGAAGAAGCAATCTTCAATTTAAGTATAATAATAGATTATTATACTTATCGACATATTGTTAGTACTTTTAGATTGATACCAGGTGTGTTTAGTCGATGACATTGTGTCATTAGTATTGACTAATTGTGCATAAATAGGAGAGTAGTTACTCTCATGGTTAGAAATAAGGACTCAAATAAGAGGCAGTTGCCTAGACCCAAAATTTACAAGAACATAACTTGGGTATTCAAGTCAAAAAAGTATAACCAATCAAGTCATTTACCGACTTAGAAGAAATGACTTGAACAAGTGGCAGTTTCCAAGGCCCAAGATATTACGTGAATGTAATATGGGTGTCCAAAGTCAAAGGAGTAACCAAATTAGTCAAATTATGAAATAGTGAATTCATCATTATTTGGAAGATAATTTCTTTAAAGAAGTTAAACTTTGGGCCAAAACCAAGAGTAAAGATAACCATAGGTTAGTAAGATTTCCAAGTCGAGTTAGAGGTGGGTGAAATTACGACACTGCTTCCTAAGAAAGTGGATGATTATATATATCAAAACTTTGGCCAAAGTAAGTGGGAAAGTCTCTTCTTACACTTGTCAGTTTGTTGTGCTCTAGGTTTGCATAGCTTGTTAGTAGTATCATGCATAGTTGGAAGGTATCCATAGTTGTACGATCATAATTGTTCTATAGGACATGACACTAGATACTCATATGGCAATACTAGAGGTTCCTATACCAATCTCTTCATCGAAGGGTAGGGCCACGTCTAGTTGGAAGGTGTGTGGGGGACCTCCAGTCTACAGTTGGAGGTAAAGCGCTTGGGTGATGCTCTCCCTCTTGTAGACGACACACCAAGGCTTGTGAAATAGAAGAATAATCCAGCTAAGGATATCCTGACTTTGTTCTTATTATAAATTACATGAATTTTTTTATTTGATTATGAATCCTATTTCTAAACCGTATTTGAAAAGATGTGTTTCATTTACATGAAGTTTAGTTTGAACATTATTTCAATTATGAAATGTTATATGAATTTCTTTATGCAAAATGCAAAATGCATTATTAGAAAAGAAATTTTTACCTTCTTATTTTGAAGGCATTGAATTATTTACTTTATGAATTAAAACCTATTTGAAAACTATAAGAGTAAGGTTAGAGTATGTTACAATAGCCTCTAAGTGAGCTTAAGTGCAGTGTGAATAAGACTCTACTAAGTATGTTAAAATTTAACTAGTTTGATAATACCTCTTTTCACACTAACACCCCCCTTAAGTGATACTTATGGAGTAATCTAAACATTAAAAGGATTACTATTGAGAACAAGGTTTGATAAGGTACTCATGTACAATAATAATCTCTCAAAAATAGAGAAAAAGGTGAAAACCCAATAGGAATAAAACTTCTCTCCAAAAGAGAGAAAGAGAAGGACAAGACCTATTGAAAAGATGTCCCATGATGATAGGAACATGATGATGAAGAACTTTTGGAGCATGTCAAAGTTGTAAAATCTACCGAAGATGAACTAGCATTTGTTGGAATCAACAGGTAGCATTGTAAATTATCACCCTTGACAATTTCACACCATGGTTTTCTCCTCCTTAAGTTATTAGACCTAATCGAACACCTAATTTCCTAAATTATGCATTCAATGGCCCATTTTTAATAATCTCCAAAACATTACAAGTGGAAAACAAATGCATTCATATAATACTTTTCCCTCAACACCTTAATTTCTGAAAAATAGTGCTCGGACATATTCGCCCAGGGAAAATTAGTCCCCCTATTTTGGCTTCAAATTCAAATATGTTGGTGTTAGTATTTTATTATTTGAATTTCTATTGTCCAAAGTCAACTATCAAGATTTAATTTGGAAGAAATTGGAATAATTGCATATAAATACCTAATTATTGCATCATTTGAAAACTAACAAGGAGAATCTAGGAAATTATTGGAGAAATTATTATCAAGAGCATTCAAGAGTAGGTTTTCAGTGATTTATTGCACAGAAATTCAAGATCCAAGCATCATGTCAAATCATTTGTGAGTTTATGTATGTTTATGTTGTCATTGTTTGTGAAGGCTAACCCTTTTGTAGGTCTTCAAGCAAGGAAGATTCGAACCTTGAGGAAATATGCATGACATCAATCCTTCAAGGAAGCCATTGAAGGGTGGTGAGTTGCAACACTTTGTTAATTCATCATTCATTCCTATTATTTATCCTTTTATCATTGAAATTGCCATTGTGGAAGTGGAAACACTAACACGGGGTTTGACTTAGGCAAGCCCCTAAATGGAACAACCCTTCTGCTCTCTTTGAATGTGTAGGTTTCAAATTTGAAGAATATTGGAGGAGACTTGAAGATCAATTATTCATTGTTGTAATCAAAACCCTACACCTTGACAACTCACAAAAACTCAATTACAGAAATATCTGACAGTGATTCGATAGTGCGATAAGATGAGATGGAAAGCTTTGATCTGGCACCAAAGGATTGCAAAAAATAGATCTGAAATCCCTCTACAAGGATGTATTCACCCAAGGTGAATGAGTCCTCCAAAATCAACTTCAAACTTGTAGGATAGGTGCATAGTGTCTTGCTCTATCTATTTCAATTGTTTGAATTTGTCTGTGACTTTCTATGTTTGTTGTATTTACACCAGAATAACAAATTACATCCTTAGCCTAGTTAGGTCATTGCATTTCATCCCTAAATTAATCCTAGATTTGGTCAAGGGTTGGTTGACTCACCTTTCAGGTTGTAAGTCAACCATATATATTGTCCAAATTCATCAAACCTCTGCTACCTCAAATCTCTAATGTAACATTTGGAAAAGTGCCTAAACCCTAGGGTCAAATCTTAGGGTTTCACTTTTCCTATGTTTCATTTTGGTGAACCCAACATGTTAACATTATAAATCTTCTGAGATATGAAGCAATTCATCTTAGATCTAGGTTTAATTTTACATTGTTTTACATATTCATTTAGGCATTCATTTTTGCATCATAAAAGCAAAAAAAATAAAAATTACATATCATATTGCATTATGTTGCAATAGGGTCTATTTCATTCATTATACCTTAGATCTACATTCTAATTGCATCTAAACATTCGTATTAGGCAATTTAAATTTAAATCAAATATGAAATTATTCATTGCATCCATTTAGGTATCTTGTGTATAGCTAAAAAAAGTGTAAAAATTACATTGTTTTGTTTCAAAAAGGCATCAACATCATCATTTTTAGATTTAGGCATATTAGAATCAGTCAACTACAACATCTTAGATCTGGAAATTGCATTTATAATTGTCTTTTATTGCTTGAAAATTTTCCAAATTTTTGCACACTTGCATTTTGAGTTACATAATCATCAAATTGAGCAAATTTTGGAAAATTATTCATTGTCAGACCTATTTGCACACAGACCCGAGATCCTTAAACAACATAACACATACTCAAATTTTGAATTTTTTAAAAAATAGTATAGGATATAGTCACCCTAGGTGACCTAGTCCTACTAAATTGAGCCCTAATTCACTATATAGAATTTTGTCTCTAGTCTCTACCCAAATCTGGTATCAATTTCTAAATATTAGTCTTGTAACTGTTTGTTTTGTTAAAATATTTCTAGCTTGATCCATAGGGCATAACACAATTTTCTCATTGCAAAAATATTTTGTTGTCATAATCCATGTTCTATTGTTAGATCTTGTTAAGCATTTCAAGGAATTTTTGTTACAAGCATATCAAAATCAGTTTATTTCTCCTTTTTTGTTATTTTTCATTTATCTCTCTCCCACTATCTCTCCTATGTGTGAGTTTAGTTTGGTGCAAGAGAATGCAATCATTGACAATCACAACAATCATGTTTGTTCTTCTCTTGATACCTCGCCTACTTGTGAAGAAGGTATCTTGGTGTTAGAAAATCCAATCATTGAGTGTCATGAGAATCTTGTTTGTTTCTCTCCCCCTACCTCTCCTACTTAGGAAGATATTGTTGGAAAAGAGGATGAAATCATTGATACATTTCTTTCAAAATACAATAAGAAGGATTGCATAGATGAAGATTCTAAGGTGACATTAGATACCCCCTCGATAGAAAATCATCAACAAACTTAGTCAACTTCATTGAGGTTATGAATGCTCAATTGGCTATTAGATATCCTTTAATTATTGGACCTCCTAAGTCACCTCTCATTATAGGACCTCCTAAACCTCATGGTCATATCCTAAACTTTGTAAAACAAATCACTAGTAATCACGTGTCACAACAACCGAGTTATCATAAGATGGCTCACATATATAACAATAAAAAAAATAAACAACCAAAAAAAATTCCAACATCCATCCCATTACCTCAACCATACCTTCCACCCACACCTAACATTCCTCAATGTACGGGTAAAGAATATGATCTTGTAAAATAACTTTGTAATACTCTTGCTAAGATTTCTTTGTGGGATTTTATTCAAGCATCACCCATTTATCGTGGCATGCTTCAAAATGCTTTGCAAAAAGTTGTTGTCCCTCTTAATGCTTAACCAAATGATGTGGAAACTTTTCTTGAGAGTATGAATTGAAGTTATTTGGATATTGTCTTTCATAAAAATGAATTACCCCCTTTAAAAGCACAAAAACAAAATGATGCCTTGATGATAATGGTTACCATCAACAAGAATGGGATTAGACGTACCCTTATTGACAATGGTTTAGAGCTTAATGTTTGTAGTGTTCAACTTTTGGATAAAATTGGAGTGGATAAGAATTTCATTTGAACAACCAATTGATTTGTATATTTGTGGTTTTGATAATGTGGGAAGACAATCGATTGGTGTGATTACATTACCTCTTAAAGTTGCTCCAGTTGTGTTATAAAATCCCATCCATGTCATGCCCTATGTGTGATTAGGGAAAATCAAAATTTAATGAAAATAAGCATTTAACTGGTAATTCTAAAATCCTAATCAACTACGAAGCATAATGAAAAGCATGAAAATTAAATAAAATGAAACGCTATCAACAAATTTGAATGTGTCTATTGGATGACCTTTGTAGCTCTTCTCCATTTTTCTATAATATAAGTATTTCCCTCAAATCAAGTATGCAAATACTAGCCTAAAGATTATGACAACAAAATATTGAAGAAAGTATTATCTCAACAACACGGTAGCATATAAATTCTAGATATCTCAAAATGATAGTGACAACGCTATTTATAGAGAGCCAGATGGAAAATGGACGGATGAGATCAATTGAATTTTGTTTTGATCATTGACCGAAATTAAATGAGACACTAGTACACAAACAACAATATATGACTACATAAATTACTAAAAATTGCATATAAATGACTAACTTTAGTCACGTGACTACTAGTGGTTTATTTGTAGTCATTTATAACACCACTAAATTTATGACTAAACAATTTTAGTCATTTATTTAGTCATTAATTTGGTCATTGATTTGGTGATCGATTTAGTCATATTTTTTAGTCATTAATTTTAGTCATGTGACTATTTTAGTGTTTTATTTGTAGTCATTTATAACACCACTAAATTTATGACTAAACTATTTTAGTCATTTATTTAGTCATTGATTGTTGTTAACTAGTCATTTATTTAGTCATGGTAGTCATTTATTTAGTCATATATTTAGTCATATATTTAATCATTAATTTAGTCATTAATTTAGTCATGAATTTAGTCATATATTTAGTCATTACAAATCAAATCTAACTTAATTAATCCTCACAAATGTATGCATATAAACTTCAAGTATCATAGATATTCAAATGTTAAAAAATACCATGAAATGAAGACTAAATGCTTGAATAAATATGATTGATCAGACACAAACTCAAACATATTACAAATCAAGAAGAGCCACAACACAATATTTATGAGTGGAGAAAAAAATACTCTAAAAATTTACTTCATTAAGCCTCATTGGAAAATCAAAATCTCATTGGTTACATTCAATGTCTCAATGACACTGTACAACTTACATACACTATATAAACATAATACTCCTATTTCATATACTTATACTATTTTCCCCTTAACTGCAATCCTTTTGGAAGGGCAACGACCTCCTATAGGGGCTTGACCCATTTAATCCCCTTGCAAATCCACAGCTTTCTTGCCACTATTGGTTTCGGCTCCTCCAAAATCTTCCTCGCTAGTATTCATGACCTTTCACTTCTCCAATTTAGAGCTACAACCTGAAAATAAGGTTTCAAAATTTGCACATCAAAAACTCAGAAAAGTCAAATAATATAGAGGATGAAATTCAAACATTTTCTTTTCCTTTTCCAACTATGGCACCCTAAACTTAGGCACTAGATATAGTGAATGTATCAGAATTAGATATAACATCCATCAAAAACATATTTGGAAGTAGATTTTTATCAAATATTGTAGTTGCAAGTTCCACTAATTATAATAAAGATAAATAGTTTTACCTTTTTGCATCAACTAATGCAATTTTGATAACTTTTAGAGGATCGACAATTATAGCCTTTATCATATCAACATACTCACCTGCAAGTTGCAACACAACATTAAACTTATTAATTAGACTCAACATCTAAGAAAGAAAAAGAAATTTCAAACATTATCAATTTAGTAAAAAAATCATCAATTTCAAAGATCAAAGTAGCCAATGCTTCACTCTCTACATCCTCTGCTACAATCAAAACAGGCCTTTGTTTCCATGATAAATGCAACAATAAATTATGTTATTTGTCAAAACTTATCACTATGTACTTATGAACTCAAGATCATTTAAATTGTCAAACTAATAGACATAACTACCTGATTTCTTTCTATCACATACACTTTGGGTATACAAGATCATTGAGAATCCCAATTATTGAACTAAGAAATTCAACAACACAATGAAATTATATCTTAAGTAAAATGTAAATCAAATCAATATTACATGTCTCAACTTATCAATTGATATCAAATTGTATATACACCTTTTTCATATAGCTTAAGGACATCTACAATAGATATGCACAAAATGAATTTGGTGGAAAGACTTTAAAAACTTTCAAGCGAATACAATTTGCCATCAATGCATAGACAATACATCCCTATAAGAAATATTATACTCCCTCAATTAAATATTATCACATATTATTCTATTGGGGGCAATTTACTTTATCAGGGGGACTTTTTTTTAGAAAACCTAGATCACCAACATATCAGCTCATGTGAGAGGTCAATAACCAACTATTAAGCCTACACATGGCACATGCATGCACAAAATAACAAAGAAAAATAAAGATCATTCATCACACAATAAGTATAAGACAAAAAATGTCAAAAGAGCTGTGTTAGGACTAAAAAAAAGTAATCCCACATATTTTCATTAACATCTATTCATTTATCTCCTAATCCTTACAAAATCTCACCAGACTCAATTTCATGATCTAGACAAATTACTGAGGTTCGTGTAAAGAATCCATTTTTGAAACCAACATACCCAAATAATCACATTCATGAAATCCATTGAAGTCCTTTGATACCATCGGGCTAACAATACTCTGTCGGTGGAACTCCCATCACCACCCCATTGATAGCTTGATAGGGGAAATTCATATCCTTACATCGGTGTAATATCCTTCCATCACCGTAGCTCTGGTGCATCAGCAAAATGAATGATGAAGCTCCCTCGATAGCCCGATATAATCATGGGGTATCAAATTCTAGCACTTATCAGTGAAGCTGGGATGCATCGAGGTAACATTGTTTGATGTCTTATTGATAGACCAAAAGAAAAACACTTATCGATGGAGAAGGTGGCCATCGGTGGAAAACAAACCAAGGTCGCAACGATATAGCGATGAATGATTACTACTAGCTGATGTGGCGTCAAAAGCATCATTGGGATATTTAACATAAATGCTCTCCCCGATGACAAGACTGAAGCAGGTGGTATATTAATGAGCCAACACAAAGGTGAATTGCACCATGAATTAATCATACAATTTGCAAAAACTAGAAAGAATACACTAAGGGCAGAAGTAGAAAGGACATAACTCAGAGCTCTCACACAGTGAAGCCAGGAGAAGCAAAAATTCACGTAAGTACTCCACTCTTAGCTAGAAAGTTGCATTTTTTCAGAGTTTGCAATGGAAGAAAATGTGGAAAAACCTAAGGCAAAGAAATGAAAAATCGAAAAGAGGAATTTAAACCAAGACTTGATAGATCAGTGTCTGGGGTTAGGCCCAAGACCCAGAAGAAGTGTTCAAGCAAGTAAATTGTTAGATAAACATAGGGGTCTTGGGGATGTTTGGACACCACACCGGGGCTATGAGCTTTTTATGTATCACTACAAAAAACAATTCAAAAAACAATTGAGCTTTTTATGTATAACCCATGGAGACTGAACTTAGGAAGACTTGTGGTGCCAAACGTGTTCATCAACATAGAATTGGTGAACGCTCTAGCTAGTCGGTATAATGCCAAGAAAAGAACTATCCAATCACGAAATGGGGCCGATATGCTTATTATCTCCCAAGACTTGATCTCTAATGTATTTCAGTTAGAAGGTCCCATGAACTTGCCATTCACCATTAGAGACTTTTTGATAGAATACCGTTGCATGGATACTAGTTACAAGAGATGGAAGCTAGCTTTGCACATACCTAAGAATGAGCAAGGTCAACTCAAAAAAAAATTGAGCAATGAAAACCCTCCATTTCATATAGATTTGTTTGAAGAATACTTCCAATATACCTACTACTCAGCTGGTCAAGTCTTGGGAATTGAGGTTCCACCACTTATGTCTATTACACCGATGGTTCTAGCAGCTGATATACAAAGCAAAGATGCTAGGTCATTTGACTATGCAAACTATTTGGCGAATTCCCTAAATCAAGGGCTTGAAAGAATAAAAAACAACAACGATTGCATATATTTCAAACACTATTCCTTGTTAATGCATTTACTTTTATATGAGGGACATGCTAGAAATGTGTGGGGTAAAGAATTAAGAATCAAAGACACAGATAAAGATGGAAACTTTAAACCTGTACATATGTGGACTGCACTATGGGATAGTCGATGTGAGAGGTCTCACTATTTATATTTTGAAGAATATTTTGTTAAACCACTAATAAAGTTGCTAGGCTATTCATATGATCACAATTTATCCCTTGAGGTGCAAAGATTTTTGAGACCAAAGGAAAACAACCCGAGAGGCAAGGTGAACTATAATTGGGGAGACTGGTATGCCTTCTCTGATTGCACAATAATAAGGGTTTATGGATTTGAAGGGGTTCCACATTTGCTACCCTGAGTGGTTCTTAACATAGTTGCTTATTTGGAAATAGTACGACAATTAGCAAGGTCTAATACTAAATATCTCAAGAGTCATAATAAACAATCACTCTTGCCTAGCACTCTTTGTTTTGGAGATTTCACAGTATGTGCCACTGAAGGATATGAATAAATTGATGCTAAATTAGCTCATTACAACCTTCCTCTTGGGTATGAAAGAAAAAATTTTGATGCAGAGGGACTTATTCATCAAGCAAGATTAACTCAGAATTTGTCAGGGTATGAGCATTGGTTTGCACTTGATGATGTGATTAGGAACCGAGATGAAGATTCCACTGGTAAGAGAATGGCTTTATATAATAAATTTGTGCTTGCAAAGGAATGGAAGAGAAAGAATGTCCCATCATATAGAGAAGCATTTGCTGATATACAAGATCCCTTGGCTAGGATTGAGTAGCTTATTGCTCATATGAATGAAATAGTAAAAGATGTGCCCTCATACGGTTTTGATACATCTCATACGAGTTACACATGAATGTAGGCTGAGGATGTGGAGCCTTTGGATCACATACCCCCAACACCCACCCCTAATGTATGTTTCTCCACTGACAACAGTGAAGAGGAAGGAAGTGATGAGGAGAGTGATGGAGAGGAGCAACCAGTGGAACAAATAAAGGCCCCTGTGATTACACAATATGAGCCCCCTCAAGAACTTGTAAAATTTGAAACATCAGATGAGTTATCTGATGACATTAGGGTCAAAGTTGGTCATGAATTCATTTCTAATAATGATTTTGTTAATACTCCTGAGTTCAAATCATTTGTCTATGAGTATAAGGGGAAGAAAATAAGACAAAAGGAGCAAGACATTACTCTTGAAAAGGAAGCTGATGCCTTAGAAGAATTAAAAAATGAAGTTGACAGGGAAATGCAATCCATCACTCCTGAAAGAGGTAGAGAATTACTTCAAGAGGCTGGGGTACTACTTCTACTAGAATGGAACATGAGCTTAGCAATTATGTTCGATAATTTCAAAAAAAGAGGGGATACAACATTGAACTTATCAGAGGAAGCTAGTGATAAGATATATTTAGGGTTTGGATACAATCTAGATGAGGATTCCTTGCTTATTTGGTCACTATACCCTCATGAGAAGAGGCTAATAGTGATTGAAAAACCTAATCAAGTATTTGGACACCTTTTGGTCAAAAGAGTTATGGACACTAATCCCTTAAAAACTAGAGAGCTAAATGTCAATGTGGCAAAATTCACTAGAGCACAAATCAAAAAATTGGTCAAAGATCTAATGACATTGAAAAAGCAGTTATCACATCAAATGGAGAAGTCATCTTCCTCTTCTGCTCTAGAATTGTACACTCCATGGCTCGAAAAGGATAAGAGAGTGTTAGATGCATTAGCTGATGCAACCTATTGGAAAAACTCCCATTTGAAAGCCCAAGAAAAGTGTAAAACATTGGAAAAGGAGGTGAAAATCATTAAGTACAATGTTGTGTTCGAGATAATCAAAGAGAGGTTCAATAAGCTAATAAAGCAAGCTGACGATTATTGGGGTGTATTTAAGCAAATACAATCAACACTAGAGGAGAATGTCTAGTTACAAGGAATAATGATTGATAAAAAGAAGGAACTTCTGGGTAAACAGATCCTGAAAGAACAAACACTACAAAGATATAATGACTTGGTGAGATCCCACAACCAATATCAAGAAAGACTCGAAGAAGACCTCAGTTGCTTTAATTTGGTTCTTGTACTCCATGATGATACAAGGAATCTTCGAGAAAGGGATGATTGGAAAGTAGAATTTATAGAGTTTCTAACAATTGCATTGCAGGAGATCAATGATAAGGATATGGTCTTGCAGAATACTCATAAAAAAATTGAGAAATTCATGTACATAGAGTATGATATGAAGGTGGTCATATCCAATGCTGACACTCATGTAGAATAGGGGTACATTGATCACCTCTCAGCTTTCAATCTGTTTATAAATCGGGTAGTGGATAATCTAGACACAACTGAGCAATAGTCAGAATCGGTCGGTAGTAATGATGTGGACCCTATCATACAGTAAAAGCTTTGAACAGGTCTTAGATGACCACATGCTTTTACTCAGAGATTAACAGATTGGTACACATGTTTATGATTGTGTTAGTTTCTTAAATTAAGTTCAAAATCATGTTTTGTTATCAAGAGTTGTGTCTTTTGGTTAGAAGCTTGTTTCCTCTCATGTATATAAGAGAGACCAGGACCAAAAGAAGGATATAGGAGAAGATAGTAGGCAGATAGGGATAGATAGAAAACAAAAAACTTCCATAATGTTTCCATTTCAAAAGACTATGTTGCAGATATAATTTTGAGGAAATCAATGAAGGATCTCTGATTCTATGGCTTTATATTGGTATCAATTGTTTGTTGAAAATATTCAATTATTTGGTTGTCTCTAGTTTAATATTTCCTTATTATTTAAATTGGTATATCAAGTATATATTCAATTTATCAATGAACATTTGTTGTTCGATGGAGGAGCATCTATTTTCCTCAGACATGCAAAATTTGTCATGTTGCACTATATTTAGCAATTCTGCAAAACTTGATAAAAATGACCTGCAACAACTTTTGATAGTTTGCAATTTTACAACTTTTTTGCAACTTTGTCTCTTTTACCCAATTGACTCTAAAATCATCCTAATTCATAGTGAATGGTCTCACAAGACCTAATTAACATAAAATGACCTCCTCAAATGCTAAAATGACCTATTAAGATGCAATGGCCTTCAAATTTGAAAATGGAAGCTTAGGTGCTCCTGCACCAACATGTATGCTATATGTGGTGTTAGAGTAAAAGGTTTATTACTTAATTATTTTAATTAAGTTACCTTTTATATTTCTCTTAAGATAAACTTAGTTTGCATTTTGTAGGCATTTAATAATTATTTTCTCCCTAAGTTGCACTTATGGGGGGTGTTGGTGTAATTAATTATTTAATTACACTTGCATAAGTTTACTTAGGCATTATTTTAATTCCTAGGTTGCATTTAGTCATCCTTATCTAGTTGAGTTATCTTTTTTCTCAAGTTAGGTTTAGGGTTGTGCATGCTCTTCCTTTTTAAGGCATCTCATGTTTCATTTGTAATATACCTCATTTTTGATTTCTTGATTAATATTCAACAAGCTCTTTCTTGCATATCCTCTTGTGGAAGGTTTATCTTTGTTCTTTGCAAGTGTTCCTAGGTGTTGAGCTACTTTCTTCAGCTCTTACATGGTATCAGAGCTCTTCCTGCAAAAACCCTTCCCTATTTGAGGTTTGAGCTATGGCTATAAGATTTTTTTGAGGTTGTCTCTTTATTTGGGTTTTCTTGCATGGTCACTTTTGGCACACATTGGGTCAAATCAAACCTCTCCATTGAATCTAGAGTTGCCGGAATAGTCAAGATTGACCTTTGTTTCATTAAATTTGGCTTTCGTTTGTCAGATTTGTGAGGGTTTGAAGAAAGGGTCTTTTTTGCCAGATCCAGGAGGTGCCTGATTTTTCAGAGCATTTTGAGCCCAAATGGACCACCATTGTGTCCACAGCGGCCAAAAACCCTAAGATTGACTGTAAAATCATTAGAATCCGAGTAGTTGACCTCTAAAGCAAATTTTTTTTGCTGTGTAGTGTCGTACAACCTTCTACACACTTTTTGAGGTAAAAATTTTTGAAAAAAAAAATTATTATTATTTTTGTGCAGAAAATCTGAACTTTTTTTTTAATGTAAAAATAAATAAATTTGAAAAACTTTTTTGTAAAAAATTGTTTTTAAAAAAACAAGAAAAAGGGGCATTGAAAGGGGAGTACCTGCAGGTACTGACCTGCGTAGGCATACCTTCCCGTGGGGAATGGTGGGGGTGGCCCACATGCCCCCCACCAGCCTTAATTTTTTTTTTTATTATTTTTTTAAACAAAAAAATTATTATGCATGTAATTTTTTTTTTCAATAAGCTCAGTTGTGCAAATCCGCCAACGGCTATTGACCGTCAATTTTAAGCTCATAGTTTTGCTACGACGACCATTTGGACGTCAAATTTAATGTTGTGACTAGTTTTTTCCCCCTTTAGAGTTGTTTTCTTCCAGAGGCCATAACTTGGGCATATGATATCATTTTTTGGCAAATGAGATATCGTCAAAAAGCTGGTTCCGCCAAATTTCCAGTGGTGTGGGTCTTATCATTTCATTTTTCTGATGGTGCATTCTATAGCCTATTGAAGTCAAAGGAACTATTTTCAGTCCTGAGCTCGTAACTTTTGACTAGTTTCTCCAATTTTTGCAATCTCAGCGACGTTGGAATTGTCTTTCAGAGCTCTTCAGTTCCATCCATGCAATTTTTCTAGATTTCACTCTATGTATATTTTATTCATTTTTTTTTTGTGTTTTCACACTTTGGTGAATTACCTGTACAAAGTAGCTCTTGGGAACTTCTCGTATGTGTGCGTTGCTTCATTTTTAGCTGTTCTTCATGTATTTCTAGTTTTTTGTCCTTTGTAGACATTTTGAGTATCATTTGTAAGCAATCTTCTATGTAAACACATTGAGATAAAGTGCCACAATATTGTACATGTATTTTGTAGATTTTGCACATAAGGTTGTGCCATATTTTGTACTTGCACTGTATTATAAAGTGCCATGGGGGGGTTGTGTAGTGCCTTTGTTTTTGCCATCACACCTTTGTCCGGTGAGTGTCCCTCCACGACAATAGTGGATCCATATGATTTTAGCCTCATGCATGTGTTCTTTGTTTTGCACACCATGTTTTCAGTTGCGATGTTTTCTTGTGCATTTTCAGATGTTGTTTCTTCTCCTTCATGCACTACAGGGTGTTACACAACATTTTAGTGGATCTGTCAGACTCTCCCAGTCAACATTATGGGGGGTATTATACTCTTCGTGCTAATGCTTCCTTGGTTTCGCCTTGGAAGGAATCTTCCATCCTCAGTTGATCAGTGTTCTTCAGACTATTGGCACTTGTGCCATCTGTATCTTCATTCCAGGTGTTACCTTTGTTTGCCATCTGATTCAAATAGTGTTGTTGGGGGCACTCATGCAGATTGTTGTATTCTTGATTCTGATCATCCTATCTTCAGAGGAGGTTCTTCGACACCATAGCAGTCATTTTTTGACATTTGTTTGTAGCTTCTTCCTGTTTCAGTGATGTTCTTCATGTTCTTGTGTTTTCTCTTTTTTGGAGAGGAGTTTTTTCCCACTGGGTTTTCTCCTTTACTTTGCTTTACAGAGATTTAGTAGTATTCAGGTACTTGATCAGGCCTAGTTACCGGGACCCTTGTTTTCTTTCTAGCTTGTAGTTGCATTGCTTTCATGCATTTGGTTTGTAGCTACTCCCTAAGTTCATCTTAAGGGGGGGTGTTAGAGTAAAAGGTTTATTACTTAATTATTTTAATTAAGTTACCTTTTATATTTCTCTTAAGATAAACTTAGTTTGCATTTTGTAGGCATTTAATAATTATTTTCTCCCTAAGTTGCACTTATGGGGGTGTGTTGGTGTAATTAATTATTTAATTACACTTGCATAAGTTTACTTAGGCATTATTTTAATTCCTAGGTTGCATTTAGTCATCCTTATCTAGTTGAGTTATCTTTTTGCTCAAGTTAGGTTTAGGGTTGTGCATGCTCTGTTTTTTTAAGGCATCTCATATTTCATTTGTAATATACCTCATTTTTTATTTGGGTGTTGGCAAGAAGTTGAGTCCACTTTTTGGCCAAAAAGTGGAAGTGTTTTCCCTGATTTTCATAATTTGTCACATTTGACCTTAAAATTTGAAGCACTTAGAGATGGAATCTTGAAAAAAGTCACTAATCATAAAATGTAGTACTTGGAGTCTAGTTTCCAAATATGCAATTTATTTTAATACCCAAATGATACAAATTGATTTTCAATAGGCGTTTCTAAAAATCACTATTTAAAAGTCTTTTTCTTACCATCTGCACATGCCATCCATATTTTGACCTAAATAATCATATTTTTCTAAATCCTTTTGGGAAAAGATTTGTAACTCACTTAAGCACGTTCTTCCTAATTTTTTTGTATTTTTTATTAAATATTTGTTTTTTTTTTAATTTTTTACTGGCCATATTTGGTGTTTTGAAAAATCGTCGTGTACATCACACATAAGGTGACCTAAACTAATCATTTTTTGATGTTTTTTTTCAAATTGAAAAGAATTGTCTGAAGTATGTTTTCGTAAAAAAAATTCCAAAAAATTGTTTTAATAAAAAGTTATTAAAATACTAAAAAACCCTTATAATTCAAGTTTATGGACCTATTTCAGAAGAAATTAATTGAAAAATAAAAAAAAATCCAATTGGAAAAAAATTATATATTTAGAATCTACACAATCTCATCTAAAATGGGTTTTAATTTCATAAAATAATTCTAAAAAAAAACCCGTCAACCATATTGACATAGTCAGTCTTTTTTCTCGATATTTTCATGACCTTGTACTTGTAGGTCTAAGGCTAAGGGTTGGGTTACCATGCATTTTCTAAGCCTAAATCCAAATGAGAAACATAGATTGTGATTTTCAAACCTTTTGGAATGAGTACCCACTTTATAATGGGTACCTATTCTAAAAAATGAATGATTACCTATTTTAAAGCTAAAAAATGACACTTCCACTAGAAGTGGACTCAACTTCTTTCACTTACCCATTTCTTGATCAATATTCAGCAAGCTCTTTCTTGCATATCCTCTTGTGGAAGGTTTATCTTTGTTCTTTGTAGGTGTTCCTGGGTGTTGAGCTACTTTCTTTAGCTCTTACATGTGGGATCATAGACAAGGCACTTGAAGTGTTTGACAAAATGCCTCAAAGAAATGTGGTCTCATGGACTACAATAATTGCAGGATATACACAAATTAGATTTGTTGAAAAGGCTTTAGAAACTTTAAAGCAAGTACAATTTTTAGGTTGTTCCAAAAAAACCTATGGTGAATTTGGGATATGTTTTAGAAGTCATTAAAGGGTATCTGAAAATGGTTTTATATCTTGTCTACAGTGCTTGAGGATTGAAGGAATTGAGAGATTGAAGCCTATTTTTTGTGAAATTTGTCTAAGTGAGGTTGAATGGTGCTCCTGATTACTATCAGGCTCCATGTTGGTGATGCCCATGCTAACAATAGAGACCTTTTTGGAAGATCAATATATGGATATTGAACCCACCATGCTAGTCTATCAAGATTATGGGACCATTATCCAATCATCAAACAAACAAGATCAGATCACTTAAATGAAATATAACCTCGACCTATAACAAGTCAATGAAAGAATATAATAGAAAGGTGAAGGTAGAGGCAAAGTTCTTGGCCTTCACATAAATTTGATGAACCAATTTTCCATTAACACAACTTAAGAACTCAACCAAGGTAGCAAAGAATTAAAAATCCAATGGGGGCAAGGAACCAATGCTTTGGAAAAGGATTTAGCCAACCACATAACAGGTGGGAGCATATTGTACTAGATAAAGCTTATGCAATATAAGGTGGGGGTAGTCAGTTCCATTTTCTGTAATGTGGTAAGAATCATATAGGTAACGCTATGTCAGGCTGGGGAACTCTTCTTGGAGGTTCTAAACGATTTTCCTCTTTTTTATAAGACTATGTTGGTAGTGCCACCTGGATCATAGTTGTTTGGTGGGATTCCAAACCCAAAAAATGAGGTACAGTTGTGAAAATCTCATAGAGAGAAGCTACAAGCTACCATGATGATTTTGCTGAGTGAATTTATATCAAATTCTTGCTTAGCATGGCTTGAGACATGTGCAGATGATATTCTCTCTATAGATAGGCTTGGGGGAAAGTATTTGCTTGATCTTGTGAAAGGTGGCAAGGAACTTGTAGAGAATGAGACATTGATTAGAGAAACATTGGACAGTCTAGATGCATTTGAAGGGAGCTTCAAGTGGCTAAAAATTATTTTTGGTTCAAAAGTTGAGTTTCCATGGCAATGCATGTGTGAGATTGTTTTGAAGCACTCAAAGAGTCTGTGGGATGAACTTTTTGAAAGCCTATTTGTTAGTAGGATGAAACAAATAATAGTTGATGGATTTGCAGATTTGTGTGAGAGAGTTAAGGTTGGTAAATGCCTTGAAGTTACATCTTTGGAAAGTTACAAAGATGTTAAAACCCATTTGCACAAATTATTTACTAGTGAGGGCTGGCTTGTCAGGAGAGGGGACCTAAAAAGTGTCAATTTACTTGGGTTGAGTTTTAGAATTATGATGACAAATGATGAAGACTGGTTTGGTCGCCTTAACGCTTATTTTGGAACTGAGGTTAGTCAAATAAAAGATACCATAGATGAGGGGTCCAAGAATATTCTGGAAGACCTCCTAAGTTCTCTTCATGCACATGAATCTCCTTCAAGGATAAATGATTTAGCACCTTATTCGAAAGAGAAATACTTCCATTTTATCTCAACATTGATTGTTGAGATTGAAGAACATCTTGCACATCTTTTAGAAGCTCTCTATCAAGAAATGAAAAATGAGGAGATGCCAGAAAAAACGAACAAGGAGACACTAGAACCAACAGTTATAGTGGAAAGGGAACTTTTCTTAGGAAGGCTTTTAGTTGCACTCAATTTTTATTCAATTTCCCTTCCACTAGTTCTTGGCTTGTCTCAGCTCTGGTTTGTCGAGAACAAAGCTTTAGTTTGAGGGAAAGGATCTTCAAATTTCAAATACTCCAGTACTAATTTTGATTACCCTCTTCTAGACTATTCTAGAAGACGAATACTAATGAGAGGGGTTGGTTTGAAGCCTGAATCACAAGATCAAAATAATAGCACCAAATTGAATAAACTGAGAAGAATTATGCACAATCTTTGTATCAGAGCTCATAGCATGTGGATATTGTGGATAACTGAAGAGCTTTCAAGCATTCTCATAAGAGATCTAAGGGAGGATGATTCTTTATCCATGACAACTCCTTTGAAGGCCTGTATTCTCATTTGCATTGCATATTTTGTTTGTTGTGGCTTATGGAGTTGGTTTCATTTCCATGATTCATCTAATCACTGATATCTTCTTGTAGTTTTCATGAGATTTCTTCTAGTTCTGATGTAAGTCATCATGGTTTATATTTGGATATATTAATAATCGAATGAGAATAAAACATCTAGAGTAAAGAGCTACATTTGATTCTTTCAGTCACTTCAAACTCTTTATTGCCCAATAAATGGAAAAGACTAACACGTGCCCTTTCAACCCTTCCAGTCCATATTAATCATGGAGATGTAATCTGTAAGTATGCAGAAAAGTATCAAAGGGGAGCCAAAAAGTTAGAGATTTTCATAGGGCCTATGAATCAACTCTTGTTGTTGGCGTCATTTGGGAACTCCTATTTTTGGGAATTCAGTAAGAGTTCTCAAACAAAGTAGGATGACATCTACTGTACAACTGAGCTACTGTTCCACTGCACTGTAAACATTAAACCCCTACCATCCCTGCACTCCTTTCATTGTACTCTACATGGTTGATATAAGAAGAGCCACTTTTCAATTTATTATTGTTCATCCTTTTTCTTTACGTGCTACTCTATTTTTTACACTCAACTTCAAAAGTGATTTGCATGCCCCCTCAGAAAGTGGAAGCTAATTTTAAGAGTTCAAATTTTGAAATTTATATAGACAACTCAATCTACATGTCCCTTAATATAATTTTTATAGATAAAAGTAAGTTCTCCTGTGAACTATGCAATTTGATAGTGGATACTTCAAAAAGAAAAGATCACTTTTAACATCTCATAATGGAAAAGAAAAGAAAAAACAAACCTCGATTCCAAGTTCTTTATATAAATCCTTAACTTCTACAACACAAGATGGATCTGCTTTTCCATAATTAGCCTAAAAAAGAAGATAATCATTGTTAGTCAACAAGCAGCTAGTAAAATTATTAAAAAGAATGGATCATATGGATCATATGGCTTGATTGCATACAAATTTGAAAAATAAAATTAACTGAAACCATGGAAAGTGACTTACCACAAGATTCTACACAAATCGTGTTTGATGCAAAAAAATGGGCAGAGGTTGCAATCCAAAATCAGGTGTGCTTTACTTCTCCATTTTGGTGGGCTATAGGTTTCGACTCACTGCTCCATTTTGGCGAGCTACATTGAAAATAAGTTCTTCATGGAGGTTTTAGAGTATGTTTATTAAAATGAAAATTATGCTTATAAAAAATAATTGGTCCTTTTTCCTCTTAGATTATTTGGTTGTTTATTCTGATTTTTTGTTTTTTCTCTTCCTTTTGCTTATTTTTTAATTTTTCAAGGTTTTTGGGTTTTAGTTTTTTAGGTTCTCTTATGGTTTTCGTTAATTTTTATAATTTGGTGGTTTTTCATCAATTTAGAAGAAAATTTGGTGTTCATATGATGACACCACAAAACAAAATATTTATTCCACAAAAAATATTTATTAGTAATTTTATTTGTAATATTTTATTATTAATTATGGCGGGCTACAATTGAAAATAAGGTCTTGATGAAGGTTTTAGAGTATGTTTATTAAAATGAAAATTATGGCCAAGATTTTAATAATGAGCACATTTATTTAGTTATTTATTTAGTCATTTTTATTTGTCTGATATTAGTCATTTAGTTGTGATTTTACCCGATCACCAAATTAGTCATTTATTTTCCAAATACTACTAGTGTTAGTCACATGACTAAAATTTTTATTCATGTGCCTAAATTTTTTAGTCACGTATGATTTATTTGCCAAATTCTACTAGTGAGACAAGACGGGTGTTGAGAAAAGTGACTAAAATTTATTGGCTTGATCAACTTCTTGGAGCAATTGTGTTTTCCTCCTTCATCGGCCTGAGTTAAGTCACTGGCTTTCTAACTAAAGTCATGGGGTTCTAAAGTTTCATAACCTCCCGACTTAGCAACTATGAAGCAAAGGTTAATCCCTTTATTGTCAGTGTGTCGCGGGTTTTGCGAACTTCGCAACCTTCGACTTGAGGTTCAAAATTTTAGATTTTGAATGACAAAGCAATCCATTTGTTGTCGACATTTAATGGGTTTTGAGAACTTCGCAACCTTCGACTTGATGTTCAAAAGTTTGAGTTTTGGGCGACAGGGCGATCCCTGTGCTGTCAGCGAGTCATGGGTTCTGGGAACTTCATAACCTTCGACATGAGGTTTTGAAGTTCAGTTTTTCAGCGATATAGCGACTTGGAAGCCAATGGATGTGGGGACCACTTGGGACCTGATAAGGATGGTGGATCATGATGAAGGCTAACAAGTGGCGATGACGTGGAGGATAAATGGCATGTGGGTCCATGTGCTCGTGAACTTCGATGAGACAGTAATGAATGTCTCTTCGACTAGGTGGCATGGTGTTAGGTTGATAACCCTAAGCTCGACACTGGGGATTTGTTTGATTGCTTATCCAATGACCAGAATTGGATGTTGGATGATGGAATGTGGTTCAAGGTGGAAACCCTAATGGGGTGCGGTAGTTGAACAGTCAGAGGAAGTAGAGTGTCGGTGAATCTAGCCAGGCAGGCCGAGAGAGAGAAAGAAAATCTCAAAGTGATGGTTATTGAGGTGCTAGCTGAGAGGTTGGGTAGCTAAGAGAGATGATTCTTATAGAAGGTGAAGGCCAAGTGGTTGCACGATAGAGAGGCCGAGAGGCCGGTGGTTGAGCCATGTGGCTGTGTAGCCAAATGAGATGTCTCTTACTGAGAGAGGTGGTCAAGAAGTGTTGCTGAATATTATCTAGAATGGAAAAAGATGTAAATATCCTGTAAAGGTTGTGAGCCTGATATTGTATTGTAACTATATTATGTATCTGAATAATACAATGGTGATCTGGGCTTTTGGAGTGTGGGGTTTTTTACCCAAAAGGGTTTTCCCCACGTATATCTATGTGTTCATGTCTTTTGTTTCATCTTTCATGGTTGTCAATTCTATTTGCTAAATCTGTTAATGGGGTTGTTGAAACTGGTTAAGCATGAGTTTCTCTTAAAAGGATTAATGTGGGAAATAAACTATGTTTGATTCTGCTTTATGGCATAGTAGTACGTGTCTTCTACTAAAGGCACTACTACTAAAGGCACTATTGATCTCGAATGTTTCTTTTTGAGATGCCTGTCCATATTTCTTGACAAGTGTTATTAGAGCCTTCTTCTGGGATGTGTTTCTTCCTAGTGTGTTGCTAGTTCTAGGTATTCCTTCTGTGAAGATTTCTTAGTCTATCATGCTTGAGGAAATCTGGAGGAATCAGCTAATGTATTGATCCTTTGGTGAGTGGAAGCTCTTTCTTTTTTGTTTAAGTTTCTGAGACAACACACAACATGGAAGATGGTGAAGATGGAGAAACTGGAACTGGTCATACTAGAATGTTGTGATATGAAGTTCCTAGTTGGCAGCGATATAACCCTAATGCATGGGGTGGAATATTTTTGCTTCGTGGTTGTGTTGCAACAAAGATTTCATATTGGGTGTCTGTGTGAGAGGCTCCCTAATGATATGGAGAAGCTTGGGTTGTTGTCCAGTCATGGAGTAATGTGCTTATGTTGGGTTTTTTTCTTGGTATTTGAAGGCACAGTCTTATGGTACCTTGATTGCAAGTAGGCTATGGATTTGACCTTTGGATGATCAGGAAGCTTCTAAAATAGTCTGTGTCTCTCAGATGCATGTGCATGTTGATTGTTTTGGAGGTTGCTTGAAATGGGCCTGGAGTTCCTGAGCTGTTGTTTCCTTTTAAGGATGGTTTGTACTTGCATGGCTTAGTGGTTTTGCAGATCTTACACAGTCAAGCAAAACTTGTGGTTATGTGGAGCTGTTATTAAGCTATTTTCTAGACCCTAGCTTTTGGGGTGTGACTAGATGAGATAGTTGCAGTTTGACATGGTTTAAGGAGGTGTGATGTCTTCTCTACATGGGAGTGTTGGTACGTGATTTGTCACTCAACATTCTTGTGGTGTTTCTTGTTGGGTTCCTAGACTATGGTGCTCAAGTTGTGGAAATGATTGGCGAATCATATCTAAGCTTGATCTAGTGTTTGAGTCAATTTGTTTATGTGGTTATTCTCTTTGAGATCTCAGTTTTATAGTTTCCAGTGCAATGATGGGTTTGAATGTTTTTGTTGAATGGATCTACAGGTTGTGCAATGTTGTGGGCTATCTTTACCTACATGTTTGTTGTGGGAAAACTCAGAAGTGGACTATCTATATCCATGAGATCTATTTCTGTGATGGTGTAGATTTGTTAGCTGGCCTTGTCTATGGTCACTTGTGCATTGGTGTAGCTACTTTCAGATGAGAGGATGAATGGTTTTGAGTACCTAAATAGTCAGTTATGGGGACCTGTAGCATGTGTATCACAATGTCATGGATAGCTTGGACACACTACTTTGTGTAAGCTTTTGATAGTGATGGTTTTGTCTGCTTGGTTTGGAGATCTTGGTGTCACTTGGTATTGTTGTTAGAAAGACATGTTGCTGTGTGGACCTAAAGGATTTTACAGTTTAGTAGATGTTTGGTCATGATGCTTGGAAAGCTCGGTATCACGGTTCAGTGGGAGCTTTAGCAATGACTGTGGATTCATCACTTGGTGGTGAATGATCTTCTTTAGTGTTGCAAATGTTACTAGGAGGGACTCTTAGATCATGTTGTTGCAAAAGGGTTCTTTCACATTTGCATGGACACTATCTGAAGATGTGCAACATCTCGTAGCCATGGAGGATTCTTGGAGTCTTTGGTTGAGGTGTTGGCGGTGCTTGGCAAGTGATGTTGGTTTAGAGTTTTAGCATGTTGCATTGCTCTTGAGACCAGGGTTAGTTCACCGGAAGCATGGTATCTCCTAAGGGGGATGTTTAGATCATGATGTCATGATAAGTTCCTGATTTAGATGATTGTAGCTTTGATAGTGGTCTAGTGATTCTCTGTGTTTTGGGTGCATTGGTCATATGCTTGAGAACTTCATAATGGTGCAGTGATGCATTTCGAGTTTAGCATGAGATGATGGGTTTAAGGTGCTCATGGATACATGGAGAATAAGGTGAGGCTGTATTTCTCTTATGAGAAAATTGTTGTTGATGGTTACTCTTGGTGAGATTTCAGTAGAAATTTTGAGGAGCCTACACCTTGGTTAGACATGAGTTCAATAGAGACCAATGGGGAGATTACTCTTGGGGAAGTTATGAGGAATTGGTTATCCTAGAGGAGCATTCTCATTCCCCACTCTTGGTCTACTCGATCGTTTATCACTTGAGAGGTATTGCCCATTGTTCCTCTCAGGTGATCAATTCTTTCTTTCATGGATATGGATCTTGAGCTATGGCTATTTAGTTTTGAAGGATTCATTGTGAGAGATGGATAGCATGGATATCTCCTTGGGTTAGTATTTTGTTTTATGAGGATTGTTAGGAGATGGTTGTATGGGTTGATTTCCTAAGATGGGAAATGAAATAGTTCGATCTTATTGGAGAAGCTTACATCCATATAATTACATGAAATATATGTTGTGTTTGATCTTGGTCATTGAGCGATTGGATGTTGTTAAGGCTTTTCTTTTGGGGTGTTGTGAAGGAGATCATACTTGACATAGTTGGCATTTAGAGGTGTATGTAGAAGGTTTTTCTATAGGTATGTGATGTGCAAACTTTTCTCTTTGTGGTCTTGGTTATGGAGACTTGTGGTGAGGGTTGTATAGGTTGTGCATATCATTGTGGATGGTTCCTTGAAACTACATGTTTACACTCTCTATTTTATGCTATTGGTAGACTCGACATTCCTTGACCTTTTTTAGATTTGGAAATACCCATGCAGTGGGAGTTCCTGGATGTGTTTGGTCTTCTTTGATCGGTTGGCGCTTAGAGCTGGTATTTGTTGTTGATGGGTTGGCTATGTAAGTGGCATGAGTTTACTAATGAGGATTCCTTTGAGGTATGTGTGATTGGATGGATTAGCACTTGTTGTGGGTGCTATTTTCAATTGCGTGGGTTGATCAGTTGGATGGGGGCAACCAGTTTTATGGTTGTTGTTCTAGCTGATGTTCTATCTTGTTTTTGGAGAGTGTCTTCATGGTTGTGTTCATGTTGACTGCTTTGAAGCTGATATTTCTTATGTATAGCTTGTGAGCACAGTGGAGTGGTGGTAGTGTTGATGCCTTTGCCGTTTGTAGTATTTGATGCTTGTGTTCTTGAGATTGGTGTATATACGCCTTGGCTTGTTCCTTTTTCTTGTGGTGGATGATTGGAACTGTTGCCTGAGTTGGTGGAAATATTGGATGTCGTTGTAGGTGTCTTGGTTGGAGCACGAAAGCATTGTTTAAATATTCTTGAGTTTTCTTTGGAAGGAGCCAGTAAGTTCTTCGTCAAGTGGGAGAATGTTGAGAAAAGTGACTCAAATTTACTAGCTTGATTGACTTCCTAGAGTAGTTGTGTTTTCCTCCATCGGTTTGAGTTAAGTCGTTGGTTTTCTAACTGAAGTCGTGGGGTTCTAAAGTATCATAACCTCCTGACTTAGCGACTGTGAAGCAAAGGTTAATCCCTTTATTGTCGGCATGTCATGGGTTTTGCGAACTTCACAACCTCTGACTTGAGGTTCAGAAGTTTAGGTTTTGAATGATAGAGTGATCCCTTTGTTGTTGACATATCGCAGGTTTTGAGAACTTTGCAACCTCCGACTTGAGGTTTGGAAGTTTGAGTTTTGGGCGGTAGAGAAATCCCTGTGCTGTCAGCGAGTCGTGGGTTCTAGGAACTTCACCACCTCTGACATGAGGTTTTGAAGTTTAGTTTTTCAGTGATATAGTGACTTGGAAGCTGATGGATGTGGGGACCACTTGGGACCTGATAAGGATGGTGGATCATGATGAAGGCTAATAGGTGGCAATGACGTGGAGGAAAAATGGCATGTGGGTCCATGTGCTCGGTGAACTTTGGTGAGACGGTAATGAATGTCTCTTTGACTAGGCAACATGGTGTTAGGTGGATAACCCTAAGTTCAATGCTTGAGATTTGTTCGATTACTTATCTGATGGATAGAATTGGATGCTAGATGATGGCATGTGGCTCGAGGTGGAAACCTTAATGGGGTACAATAGTTGAACAGTCAGAGGAAGTAAAGCATTGATGAATCTATCCGGGCAGGCCAAGAGGTTGGGTGTAGGCCGAGAGGCTAGGTAGCCAAGAGAGAGAGACCATCTTAGAGCGGTGGTTATCAGGGTGTTGGCTGAGAGACTGGGTAGTTGAGAGAGAGATGATTCTTGCAAAAGGTGAAGGTCGAATGATTGTGCGACAAAGAGGCTGAGAGGCCGGTGGTCGAGCCGTGTGGCTGTGTAGCTGAATGAGATGTCTCTCACTGAGAGAGGTGGTCGAGATGGGTTATGCTGTCGAATATTCTCCATAATGGAACAAGATGTAAATCTCCTGTAAAGGCCGTGAGCCTGATATTATATTGTAACAGTATTTTGTTGCTGAATAATATAATGGTGATCTGAGCTTTTGGAGTGTGGGGTTTTTTACCAAAAAGGGTTTTCCCCACGTATATCTGTGTGTTCATGTATTTTATTTCATCTTTCATGGTTGTCGGTTTTGTTTGCTGAATTTGTTAATGGTGTTGTTGAAACTAGTTAAGTATGAGTTTCTCTCAAAAGGATTAATGTGGGAAATAAATTGTCTGATTCCGCTTTATGGAATAGTACTACGTGTTTGCTACCGAAGGCACTATTGATCTCATATTTTTCTTTCTAAGATGCCCGTCCATATTTCTCGACAACGTGATAAGATTGGAAGTAGAAGAGCAAGAGGAAATTGAATGATTTTTTGACAAAATCAAGTAGTTTGAAGAGGGAAATTGAATTTTGAAATAATGGAAACATTATTTCATTGCAAGAGGAAAAAGCGTGTTAACTTTTTGATTAAAAAGAAATTTAATTCGAAAAGTGAGAGGAAAGATAAGTTATTTAATTAATTCGTGACGAAAGATGACAAAAGTGAGTAATTAAATAATTGTCATAATTATTTAGTTATAGCGGAAAATGATAAATAATTAAATAATTATAAATTTATTTAATTATAAAAGTCAAAGATATTAGTGACATAATTAAATAAATATAATTTATTTAATTAATCAAGAGTAATGGAGAAATGAATTAAATGAATTAATTAAAAAATTAAGAATTATTTAATTAGTACCAAATAATGACCCTAGACAATGGAAAAAAATGATGTTAGCAAGCTTAGGACATTTTAAAGTGCCTACATTTGCCCCTCTTTGATACAATGCCGCATTGTGTCAAAGAAAATTAATAAAAAATATGCCCCAGTGAAAGTAGGATGAGGAAGGATGACGAGGAGGTAGTGGTATGCCCCCTCGAGAGGACAAGCAGGTTCAAAGAACACGAGTGTGCTCTCAAAATGGATGAGAGGACTAGAAGATGAAGGACAAAAGGATAGAGGAAAATAGGTAAGGATGATGAAGATGCAGACTAGAAGAAATGTTAGAGCAGAAAAGATGAATGTTAGCATAGAAGAAATGGATGTTGAGATAGTAGTAGTTGAGATAATTTGCAGATATCACTAACTCATTTGATTGCGAAATACGACAAAACTTTTTGAAAAAGATGTATAATTAGATGTATCGTCAGGTACCTGTGTATTTAATGTGAAATTTTCAATTTTTTTAAAAATTTATGCTTGACGTTTGTCGAAATTGTGACGCTTTGTGATTTTTGTCACTATTTTGACATAAACTTAAAGTCAACCATCACCTTCCATCAAATTGTGGGCCGACATATGGTTAGCCTCCTTAATTTGTGGGCCGATAGGTATATAGTTAGCGTTCATCGGGGTTCTGACGAATGTTTTTTAATAAATAAAAGTGAGTTCGACAATTTATCTATAATTGCGATAGTGTTTTGCTATACTTGCGAATTTTCTATACTTGTGAAAGTTTGTGGAGGAATAGGCCAAATTTTTTTGGTGCAAAATATCATAATTATTAGATTTTGTTACCTGCCTATGATTAAAAATTATTGGAGTGTGAGTTTGATATTTTTTGAAGATCTAAATATTCAAGCTTGGTAAAGAAAAATCATGTTAGATAATATTAGTGCAAAACAAAATGAAGAGACACTTGTTAGATTATGGGCTAGATTGAAAAGAAAGGGTGATGGGAAATGTTAGTGTCCTTGCAATAATTGCAAGGGATTAAAGATGAGAAGACTTTTAATCACAATAACTGAGAAACATTGTAGGCAGCATGGTCACGTTGAAGGGGGGCATAATTATCGTCCATTGGTAAGTTTTTCATTATATGTCTTTATATTGATTGAATTTGTAAATGTTTATATCGTTTTAACATTTTTTATATATATATAAAAAATCACTTGATCATGATCATGGTTTATTTGTGTCGATCATTATTATAAAGGTGGGGCACCCTAGGGCACATGATATGGATTATCACGACATAGAGAATGTGGTTTTGCAAGTGGAGGAACATGGAGCTGTGAATATCGAAGATGAAGTTAATGATCCTATGGAAGAAGATGATCATGCGCCAGAAAACACAGTTGAAGATAATGGTACAAATACATTGATCCATGACACATTTAGTGGCACAACTGATCATCATGATCAAGATGACTTTGATGATGTTCATGATTTACCTGTACTTGAGAAGGCATATGAGCCCCTTTATGAAGGCTCCCAAACAACTCTTCTCTTTGCTGTATTGTTGCTGTGAACTTGAAGGTTATGAATGGTTTATCCAACATAGCAATCTCACAGTTGTTAAGGTATGTCATATATGTCATCTTTTTTATCTATTTTTGTTGTTAATATTCTTTATATTAACAAATTATTTTTTTGTTGTAGATTGATAGTTGAATTTTTTTACCACCATCAAATATTTTACCTCGCTCATACTGAGATTTATCTGCCATTATGAAAGATATTGGAATGGAGTATCAAGCAATAGATGCATGTCCCAATGATCATATTATATATCATAAACAACATGAATTTGCAACAGAATGCCCAGAATGTCATATCAATAGATATCGAACAAATCAACTAACAAAAAAGGTTCCTCGCAAGGTTCTTCGTTATATTCCCATTATTCCATGTATGTAATGATTATTTAGGTGTGAAAGCTTAGTGCAATTTATGGATTACCATGCACATAATACAAGTGGAGATGACATTCTTTGAATGCCTGCAGATGGTTCTGCATTTAGGGACATGGAGGAAAAATGGCCACACTTTAAAGAAGAACCTCGTAATCTCAGGCTTTAATTGGCAGTGGACGGTGTCAATCCATTTGGAGAGCTGAGATCTATTTACTCGGTGTGGCCTGTTTTTGTTATCAACAATAACATTCTTCCATGGATGTTAATAAAGAGGGAGCACATAATGTTGGCAATGATTGTTCCAAGTATTTGTTTACATCAATTTTCTTTAATGTAGTAGCATCTCATTTGTCTTATTTATTGCATAATGACTTATATTTTTTTCATTTAATAGTCATGTACATTAATTTATATATATTGTAGTAAAATGGTTATAATAATTATGTAATGTTTATGTTCATTCAACTAGGTAAGTACCAAGTTAAAGATATGAATGTATATATTGAGCCTCTTATCGACGAGTTTATGAAGTTATGGAATGGCGTCACTATGTATGACGTCTCTAGACCAATAAGACAAAGACAATTTCAATTCCATGCAATGCTTGTATGTACAATTCATGATGCCCCAGGGCTAACACATTTTTGTGGTATGTTATAACGTTCAATTGCACTTTAACGATATTTAATTTTATGAAGTAGATATCATGCATGTTTTTTAAATAATTTATTCATTATATATAATTATAAAAATTGACATATTTAATCCAATTATATATGATCTTGCAGGTCTTCAAACAAAGGGAAAATTTGCACGTTCAATTTGTGGTCCAAAGATGAAATCTCGTCATTCAAAAAGTTTAGGAAAGCAGGTCTTTGATGAGTATAGGCACTTCCTCCACGTAAATCATAAGTATCAAAATACTGAAAAACATCTTTTCAATGGGAAAGAAGATACTACATCAAAACCATGAAGAATGACACCTCACCTATGGAAGTTGAAATATAATAGAATTAATCGTCAAGGTTATACATCAGATCAAATTGTTTATCTATCATATATGATATGTTTGGAATTTATATTTTTATATTGTGTTTTGTTTACTCATGCTATAATTGACAATGATTGTCGTTGTTAATTTGTTTAAATTATATGCTTCATGAAGGTCGTCAAGGCATTAATGGTCGACTTCCACAGGGACTGAAAAGTTATCCCAGACAATTTAGTAGGTTGCCCTACTATGAGCAGCTACAAATTGTGCATTTGTTTGATACAATGAATATTGGAAAGAATATAACAAAAACACTATGGAAAATATTGGATGGAGGGCATGACAAAGAAAAAATTGTCAAAATTTGTAGTGACATTCAGGAAGCCAATCATGCAATGAAAAATATCATTCAATTAAATAGTGATGGAGACCAGATTAATATAAGCGCCCTTCCTTGGTTATTAACAGAGCAACAAAACAATGCTATAAAAGAAGTCATATGAAAAATTTGATTTCCCACAGGATTTGCTACGAACATAAACAATATCATAACAAAGAAAGGTGAATTTGGGTCAGGGATGAAAATGCATGATTGGAATACCTTCATTAAGGTAATTATTCTAGTATATTATATATATATATATGTATACTGCATGTAATTTTCAGTGTATTATGTTTACTAGTTTTGAAAAAATAATGAAAAAATCATTTTATAATTGTTGCAGTACGTTCTACCTCTATCTCTCCCAAACAACTTTGACAATAATGTCAAGCAAGTTATATATGATCTTGGAAAATACATGAGGTAAGTAGCGATATTTGTTCAATTCATTGTATAGATCTTATATTTGCCATTTGTTTTACTTGTTATGTAATATATTGTATATTTTTGTTAAATCTCGTTAATATATTTGCACCTTGAATCACTTGTAGATGATTGTCATCTAAAAAATCCATAAAGAAGATATAAATTATTGGAGGAGAAAAATTCCTCGTCTAATGTGTGAAATGCAAAAGTGTCTACCTTCAACATTTTTCAATGCACAAGAACACTACCTCATACACCAAGTTGAGGAGATTGAATTGTGTGGACCTGTACACACAAGGTCAATGTGGATGGTTGAGAGAAACTTGAAATTTTTGAAGGCTTTGGTTAGAAAAAGAGCACATCCTAAGGGTTCTATGGTGGAGGGATATATGGTATACCAGACCATGGTGTACATTACTGAATATCTTCCTAAGTTTGCAACAAAGATCTATGTAGATCGCATTTGGGATCGCAACTCCATTAACAAATTCAAAGGGGAGTACCTGATGGGGAAAGGTAGATTGAGGAAAGTGAGAGGTAATTATAAGATGGTCATGGAGATGAATTATAATACATTTTACATTGCCTTCAATTGCTTGAAAAGAAACAATAGAGAACTAGTCCAAATGAAATAATCTTCCACCCACAAATAGAAAAGTACTGGTATTGTATTACTCCAAAAAATAAGTCTTTCATTGCTGAAAAGTATTAAAATCTTAAAAAGTGTTGATGATCAAATATTACAATTCGATTTTCATATATATAAGAAGACCAAACAAAGGTGTCTCTTCGGATTGACTTTTGGAAAATAATTAAACTACTGATTTTAATTAAACTTATAAAACAATTTAATGTTCTCCTAACATCGACTTAGCCACTGAGAGATGTTTTTTACACTCCTCCAAGGTATGGGTATCCACATCATGCACTGCATTTCAGGCTTCATATTCGAGTTTTATCACCAATTCCATATGTTTCCGTGCTCCATCCAACAATAGCTCTTCTACTTTGAATGTATCCAATGCTTCCTAAAGTATCCTATTGCACTCATCCATCCAATCATCTCGTTCCTTCATAAACCCGTTCTTATCACATAATTTGGGTTATCCCAACTTCATAGTATCATCAAACCCTACGTTTTTTGAGTGTAAGTCTTCATCATATTTGTCATGCTTTCTCATGATTGTGTCAATGGCCGAGATGGAATTGGTGTGGGATCCCTCATGTAGTTGCATATCATGTCTCTTATTACCCAATCTATTTTTCACTCTCCCATGCTCAAGAATGGCTTCATAGTTCTTTTTGTGAACATGCCAAAAATCATCAAGGCATATCTTCAGGTTTGTAAATCTCTTGTGCAACATCATTGCTACAGTGTCAAACTGAAGGTCCTTCATCTTTTCTACTAGCTGTTGATGTTCTTCTTGCAACTGCTCATATTCACTCTGCAACTTTGTATCAGTTCTAGAGGTCATCCTCATTCTAGCATCTTTCATGGCAGTAATTTCCAAATCTAATTTTTCACTTTTCATTTTGTAATAATTTCTTTCTTTCATCAACTATATTGTTTGTGCCTTGTTGAACTTGGCAATGCTTATGCCCATGTATGCTGAAGCCACATGGTCAGTTTTCTCAACTTTAAGGGTCATCATGTGTCCAAAGGATTTTTCGATATCGACGATCTTTGGCATTTTGTGAGGTGGGTATAGTGCCCATATCAACATTGAATTTTCATTAGGATTGAATCTTGACCCTATGTAAATTTCCTTCACACCCTATATGTTTAACTTGTATTCTCCTTCATTGTTATGTAAAAAACTATCAAAAATTAAAGAGGCACTGAGGTCCCAACCAGGAAATACTATTACACTAGCTTCAAGTAACAACTGTCTACCCCTTTCAGGGGTCATGTTCTGTACTTCACTGTCTATATTATCTTTCAACCTTTTCATCAATTCCTGTTCATTTTCAGGGGTAATATTTGGGATGGATTCCCTCAACCTTTTTCCTTTGTAATTATATAAAATATTTAAATTCTCTTGACTTGAAAAACACATTATCAGAAATAAAGGATTCATAGGCTGTAAGCCTATCATCTTCATCTACACGTAATTCCTTGGCTACTTGTAAGTCCCTATCAGGGAGTTCTTCATATTCATCATTCATCATCCGAGAGACTGTTCTCTGCTATGATTGTGCTTCATTTTCTCCTGCAGATTCTTCTTGAGATGAATCATCCATTTCTTGCAACCTTTGCTTTTTTTGCTCTAACTCCATGAAATTTTCTATAACCTCCTTCGCTTCTTTGTCTTCTTTGTTCTTAAACACATCTTCCCCTGGTATAGGAACATGGGTGTATCCACTAAGGTTTTTATTTTTCTTACAAGAGTGTATGTACCCTTCAGGGTCATAATTCATTCTTTGTGCATACTCCTTTAATTTTAATTCATCCAACAACGAAAGATAATAAGATCATTGGTAGTGGGATGTTAGGTTTTTAGGTACATCAATTATAAATTAAGGTTGTATACTGTGGTAATTAACTAATTATACATCGTTTGTGAATTTCATTTTTTTTGATACTGTAGACACCCAAATTTGATCACTCCCATATGATCAAATTTACCTCTTTATTCATCAATTCTTTCAACATTAATTTATTTAATTAATATTACACTTCCCACATAAGACTCTTAAAGTATTTAATTAATAATTAAATACTTTATCTGGTGCCTTTATCTTCTCTAAATTAAATAAATACACCAATTTATTTAATTTAGTTATCCTAATCTATTGAATTAAAATCAATTTAAAATTCTTCTTTTCTCCCTCCTTGTCATAATCCATCTCTAATGTGAATTAATTTAATTCATATTTAGGGTGTGCATCCTCTTAATCAAAGATTAATGTCACATCCTCCTACATTTGCCACTTGTCTCTAATCTTCCATTAATTATCATAATCAAGTATTTGCACAACTTTAATCAAGGTCATTAACCATTTTTAGCACCACTTTTTAGTCAATCTTTCCATTTTTCCTTTTTAGACATTGACCCTCTTTCCAATGAGAATTTTTAATTCTCATTTATTCATCCTATGTCTCTCTCCTCCCCATGTGAATTTTTAATTCACATTTTGTCTTTCCAAGGCTTCTAGAATGTTTGACATGTCACCTCATGCACATGTGACCAATTCCCACCTCTTTGGAGACCCTCTCTTATCCTTTAGACTCTCCTAAGAATGTGAATTTTTAATTCACATTTATTTCTCCAACCACCTCTCATTTTCCCATGGAGATTTTTGAGGAATTCCAAAAATTTTCAAATGTCCCTTTCACTCTCACATGGGGACAAGAAATTCCTTTTTGAGGAGATCTTCTCACTCCCCAAAGTACTTGTCATTCCTCCACATCATGTACCTCTCTTCCACATCACCTACACATCATCTCACCCTTAGCCATCTCACAATCCACATGTCAAGATGTGAGGGCTTGTGAGTCCTCAACCCACCATAGCCCTTCATCTTGACCTTGTTGGATGAATCTCAACCGTTGAATTCTCTAGAGAATTCAAATTCATCTATAAATACCCCCTCCTCAAGGGCATTAACAACACTTAGCCATTTTGCAACTAAATGCTACCATTTTGTGTACTTATTTAGCCATCAATTTCATCCATTTTCATTTGCATCCAAGCACATAGTCAAATTCTCCATTTAGCCACATCAAGAGCCATCAAGGAGCATACAAATCAATCCAAATCAAGGGCCAACCAAGGAGTTTCAGCTGCAAGAAGGAAGGTATATCCATTGTCATCATTTAACACTTTCCTTTTGCATTTTCAAATTCCTTAGGCTAATCTTGAGGTGTTTCATTATGTTTTCCATTGCATTTTAGTTGTTTAGAATAGGTTAAATATTTTGAAGGAGATCCCCTTGATTTTCTACAGTGAGGTGACTATGGCCCCCCTGGGCTGAAAATTATTTTTGGCTAACACTTTTTCTGCAGTGAGGCGACTACACCCCCCCTGGGCTGAAAATTATTTTTGGCTAACACTTTTTCTGCAGTGAGGTGACTACGCCCCCCCTGGGCTGAAAATTATTTTCTGTGCTAACACTTTTCTGCAGTGAGGCGACTACGCCCCCCTTGGCTGAAATTTTTTTTTTGTTCTAACACTTTTTTGCAGTGAGGCGACTACGCCTCTAGGCTAAAAATTATTTTTGGCTAACACCTTTTCCGCAGTGAGGCGACTATGCCCCCTTGGCTGAAAATTATTTTCTGTCCTAACACCTTTTCGTAGTAAGGCGACTACGCCCCCCTTGGCTGAAAATTATTTTCTGTGCTAACACTTTTCTGTAGTGAGGGTGACAGTGGGGCGACTACGCCCCTGATTTTCCATTGTGGGGTGACTAAGCCCCTGATTTTCGCCCCTGATTTGAAGGGCGTGCGCCCCCTGGTCACCGAAAAGCAACGCATTTTGGAAGGTAAAACTGTTATTTTGGCTTCAGTTTTTTTGCTATTTTCTCCCTAACACTGTTCTTGCAAGGATACAGGTGTTTTTGCTAACTTTTTATTCTTGTGAAGTTGATGAAGAAAGTGGGATAAAACATCTAACATTTGCTTGCAGGGCTATCTGTTTGCTCAAACTTTTTAAACTATCCTTGCTGTTTGTGTTAATCTAAGAACATAGTTTAATTAGAGGGAGTAATATTCATTGCTTGTTGTACTTGTCTTTTTGTGTTACCCAAAGGGAGCATTAGCTCATTTTTGCTTTCCCCTTGCACTTTGTGTGAGCCTGGGGAGTAGTTGGAGACGGTTAGTGCTTTCTTTATAGTGGGACCTGCTTGGGGATTTCATCACCCCAAGGGACGATTCCAACCACGCGTACCAGTGAGGTATATAAAGGGGGGAGAGCGAAAGTTGTACCCCAATCTAGTCACGTCGTAATTGGCAAAGCGTCAAAGCTAGGGTGATACCTAGATAGACGTGAAGAGTTGGTCTGAGCCCTTCAGTATCTCGCTAGGGTTCCCGACTCACGCTTGTGATGGGCTGGTGTTCACAGTTGTGCCTCATGTACCAAGAGTATATCGAGAACTCCCTAGACACTTTGTGCATCCTAGATTAATACCTCTTTGGCCATACCCTTAACACTAATCGTAGGATTGTGTTTGCTTGAGAGTGTTTTCTTGTCAGAAACTAGTGAAATTTTTAACAAATTGGCCTTATCATTATCATTTTAAAGTCCTTGCCATAGTCATTTTCATCAAACCAAGTCCTAGATTTACTACATTGAGGCGATTACACCCCTGATTTACCGCAGTGAGGTGATTACGCCCCTAATTTACTACAGTGAGGCGATTACGCCCCTGATTTACCACAGTGAGGCCCCTGATTACAGGCGATTACACCCTTGATTTACTGCAGAGGGGCGAATTTTCCCTCCTAAACACCCGAAATCGCCCCATTTGGATCCGTTTAGCCTCTAAACCATCATTTAATCATTCCCAACCATTATCTCATCATCCCAAGCCTCCGTTTCGTCATTCTAAGTCTCCCAAAACCTCCATTTGACCATTTTAAACCTCCATCTCATCATTCCAAACTTCTGTTTAACCACTCTAAATCCCCATTCATTCTCCACAATCACTCTCAATCCACCTATTCATTTTTAATTCCCCCATAATCCATTTAAAATTCCATACCCTCACCTAGCGAACATCATAATTTTACCATTTACATCACCAAACACCACCCATAACCAAACCGCCTTAACCTTGTATTACAAAGTGGTTACCCAAATTGACCATAGCACTTGAATTTGATTATTAGTCTTTAACTTCGACCCAAATCAATTTGCTTCCATCTCGAGGTGAATTCGGTGTCGTAAGTTATCATCCTCGACCCAATCAATCCATTCCTATCTTAAGGTGGATTTGGTACCGTGATCATCCTCTTAATCACTTAAAGCTCTTGGTCACTAAGGGTAACTTTCTTTGATTAAACTCAAGGTCTCTCTCACATCTTTCATCATCCAATCATACCCATCCAATCATCCAAATCTATCAAAACCAATCATTCAATCAAATTACCCAATCAACCAAATCACATCCGTTCAACCAATGCTATCCTATTGATCTTAATAATCCGATCCAAATTCAATCAAAATACAATCTAGCCAATCAAAATATGATCCCATCAAAATCAGATCCAATCCAATATATCTAAACAAAATCTGATCAAAATCCAAATCCTATCAAAATCACATCTCATCCAACTACAATCAAGTCATTCGTCAAAAACATCTTTGTAATCCACCCATAGCACATTTGCATGCCCGTTCAAACTAGGTCACAAGCTAAGAGACAAATGGAATAACAACAAGGTCAAAATACCCAAGCAAACATGTCTCAAGACCTTAATAACAATACAAATCCCACCAATGGTGCAAATATTGCTCAAAACGTCCCCCAAGATCCTCATAATGGTACTTCATCACACTCCAACACCGAGAATCAGAACAACTCACCACATGGTGAAGAGAGTATGGCTAATTAACCGGAACTCACACTTGAGGAACATTGTAGTAATCCTACCAATGTGCAAATGACTAACCATCTGCTTGAAAAACGTGGGGAAGAAATTTTGGCCCACCTAATTGAGAAGGGTGTCAAACCCCCCTCAGGTGTTGACTTGTCCAAATGTGGGAATTCCCCATCTAACGTACTCTAAGGTTCACAAAATGCACCAGAAGGTTCGTACTTCCCCAATGTTCCTCCAATTGAGGGTTGGCATCGGCCTGAATTTGGCAATGTTGTTCTCTACCATGTTAACTATCCCCCACATGCTTCAACTTCAGTTATGGGAGGTCCTCAAGTGCCTGATCCAAATAATCCTTTTGCCTATGGTATGCCACAAAATGTTCCACAAACCGCGCCATTAACGTTAACAACACCCCCTCTTTCCAATCAACCTACAGTCAACACTAGGGGCACCCCCTTTACCACATCACTTCCACCTCCTGGGACCACAAATCTACCATCATCTTCATATACATCTCAACAGCTTCACTAATCCAACATTCTACCTCAATTACCTCCACAAGGCACACCCCAGCTGAATGTTCAACAACCCCTTTACAAAACTCTTCTATGCTACCCCAGCCATCTCATAAGCAACCACCTATACATAATGCTTTGGTCTCTTCACAACAACCACCATACCGACCACAAGGAAATCCATCTTGACCTATCGCTCAGACCATATCCCCCTTTCTCGCATCCATTTTGCGTCCACAGGCTCAACCACAACACAACATCCCATCTCAGCCCATACAACAATTGACATCACAACAACCCCCTCAACAGTACTACTATCACAATCAACAACAATTTCACCAACGACCACCCTATGTGACCTCCCAATAATCACAACAGTACCTTCAACACCAACAAACCAATACACAACATCCCATCCAAGCTTCTCAACAACTTACCCCACACTTGCATCAAACAAATCCGTACTATATTCCACAACAACAGCCCCCATATCAACAAAATCCCCCATCTTACCTACAAGGCATGTCATCATCCAACCACCCAAATCCATATTTCAACAATCCGACGCCCTCTCAGTAGGATCCTTTATCATCCTATCATCAATATCCCCCCAACCCGCCACCGGCCAACTTGGATCTGTTGGAAATCAAAGCGACATTGAAAGACCTTCAATCCGGGGCTACCAAAAAATCATTCAAATTTGAATACATATGCCCATATCCATTTGATCCCTCCATCTCATTAATCCCGTTTCCTAAACATTTTGAGATACCAAAGTTTGACAAATACAAGGGAAACAAAGACCCTAAGGCTCACTTGTAGGAGTTTTACTCCCAGTGTCAAGAAGTTATGTACAATGACAACTATCTCTTGCGCCTGTTCCCATGAAGCCTGGCAAGCCACGCCCTGGATTGGTTCATGACTCTCAAAAAAGGGTCCATAAAAACTTTTGTAGACCTATTAGAAAAATTTGTATCCTACTTCTCTTTCAATTTGGAGGATACAAACACCTTATATCTCCTCAAAGAGAAACAACGTGAGGGGGAAACCTTTACTAGCTACCTACAAAGGTGGCATGCATTAGCAAGCCGAATGAAGACCCCTTTGAAAGAAAAAGACATGGTCACTCTTTTCGTGGAAAACTCTCATCCTGACATGGCCCATAATTTTAGGTTACATTGTGTCACCATTTTCGCGGAGATAGTGGAAAAGGGACCCATCCTTAAACGTGCCCTTATTGCCAAAGGACACATCAAAATACATAGTCATGATAAAGAGAGGTCGTTTGGCGATAAACAATGATTCTGGAACAAGAACAAGAATGCAGTGAATGATGGCGTGACAGACACTAAACATGTCCAAGTGGCTAATACATCCCAAAAACAACAACCGTCTGTACCCAACACCATATCTGTACCATAGGGGGCACCTCGTCCTCCTCAAAAGTCAAACCAGAACAATCAGGGGAACACCAAACGTCAATACGCTCAATTAGGAGAACCTTTGAGTGTTGTATTTAATAAGTTGTTACAAATCAACTATCCCATCACGTACCCTGTCTCCAAGCCATTTGACGAGTTCAACCCAAGCTCGCGTGGTTTAAGGAAAATGAGTATTGTGAGTTCCATAAAATCAAAGGACACTCGTTAAACAAGTGTCAGGGTCTGAAAAACTACATCCAAGATCTCATTGATCGAGGTGATATCAAGGTTGACCCTAGTCAAGCTTCGTCGTCTAATGCTCAATTATAGATATATCAAAATGCCTTTCTGAATCATAATCAAGGCCCAAGCACATCTAACAGTAATCCCCAAGGAAACAACACAAATAATGTAAGCTACCAGAATGTGCCCTTGAATTACGAGGGTGTTATCCATTACATTGAGCAGGTGGAACCCCGTGTATCCATGATACATGTTAAAGCCAAGGACCCTCAATGTGCTATCACTACACGACGAGCCCGCATCATTGTCCCTGCAGCCTCTGCACCCGCCCAATCAACTCCTGTAAACTCTTAGTACAACATCCTTGATCACTTAAGAAAGATCCCTGCTCATATATCCATTTTTGATTTGCTTAAGTCTTCCCCGGTACATCAAGAAATCCTCAATAGAGCCCTGCAGGAAACCCATGTGCCAAATGACATCAACCCCACACAGTTCCAAGCTTTGGTGGGACACTTGGCTTTATCTCATCAACTGCACTTCAGCCAAAATGATATGCCAAACATCGATATCAATCATAATCGCCCCTTACATATCGAAGTCGTGGTTGCTTACCATAAAATAAAAAGGGTCTTGGTAGATAATGGCTTTGCCCTCAATTTGTGTACTCTGAAATTCATAAAATAGGTGGGGTATACTCAAGTGGATTTAAGTAATCAGATCATCACAATCAAAGCCTATGATAATGCAGAAAGAAATTCAAAGGGAATTATCAGTCTTCCTATCCAAGTGGGACCTATGCTTCAATACACTACCTGTCATGTCCTTGATCTGGACTTACCATATAATATCCTCCTTGGCCGCCCATGGCTCCATGCTATGCAAGCCATCCCCTCCGCGTACCATCAGTGCCTAAAATTCCCCGTCAACGGACAAGAGGTCACCATCTACGCTGACCCCCAACCATTTGAATATTGCCGTGCTTTAGAAGCGTCATTCCCCCATTTACATTATTGTCCCGGGGTGGAAATGGGGGCATCCCAGTCATCATCCGCTAATCCACCCTCCATCGCAATAACCACTCCATCTTCCACCACTGAACCTGTGATCACCAAAGTCCAGATCATTGACAAAGGGTGTGGGGAATCCGAAATGCATACGGCTCTCAATGTAGCAACCATGCCACCATCACCACATGAGTATGGTCAACCTTCCCATGCTACACAAAAGGAAGATAAGACTATCACCTTCAGTGGTAAAAACATCCCTACCACCACTTTCAGATCCCCAAGTGTCAAGATAGATGCACCAGAAGAGGACATAAGCCAATGGGTCTACCGAGAAGAACCCCAGCTGAATCCTCCTCTAAAGGAATATTTTCAGGAAGCATATCCGTGGTTAGCTAAGTTTGCAGAAAAATACAACTACCAAGGCAGGGGCCTAGGTAAAGAGGAACAAGGGCGGTTGCAACCTATTGATACACCAAAGCTACCAAAAAACATAGGAATTGGGTATGACAAAAATAGAAAAGCCCTACAACATTGTCTAATACTTCCAATAGTATCGCCGTGGACGATGGCTCATTGGAAGACATACCCGAGGAGGAATCCATCATATGTGCGTACGATGACATCAATCACACTGACTTATCATCCATGTTCGAGTGCCTATCCGTCTGCACCATTAGCCTATCCCTTTGTCACCCTGAGCTTATTGATTGGGACCTACGTAATACCACACCTGTCAATATGTTTGCAGATACATATGTCAACCTTATGGGATTGGGGGAGGATGAACACTCCAATCACAAAAATAAGAATAAGAAAAGTAAAAAGCGGTCATCTAGTGAAAACCTCCCTGAGGCGCTTCCTGACCTTGAAAAAGTAAAAATAAAGGATGCATCCGATGGAAAAAACCTTGAAGAGGTGCTGGACGATGGAGATGTTCATCTTCCCCTTGTAGGAACTCAGTTATCTGCCCGATCATCCATTCTAATTGAAGAGACTCAAGAAGTTAATCTAGGTACTGCTGAAAATCCTAAAATCACCTATGTGGCTAAGTCACTCTCAGAGCAAGAGTATCCAGTCATCATGCAGCTACTCTAGGAGGGAATCATCAACTTTGCTTGGTCATATTCAGACATGCCAGGCTTAGACCCCACCTTAGTGGTTCATCATTTAGACGTTCGCCCAGATGCCAAGCCTGTCAAACAGAAGCTCCGCAAGATGCATCCGCAGGTCGCATTATTAGTCAAGAAGGAATTGGAGAAGTTACTAGAGGCACATTTTATTAGACCAATTGACTACTCTGAGTGGATCTCCAATATAGTACCGGTTGCCAAACCAAATGGAGATATTTAGATCTGCACAGACTTCCGGGACCTTAACAAGTCCTGCCCAAAAGACGACTTTACTCTACCTAACATTGACATGTTGGTCGACCTCACAACAAGACATGAGATTCTCTCCCTTATGGATGGCTTCTCTGGTTATAATCATATTCAAATCACACCTGAGGACCAATATAAAACTGCCTTCACAACACCTTGGGGTACTTTCTGTTACAATGTTATGCCCTTTGGTCTCAAGAATGCAGGGGCAACATATTAGAGGGCAATGACGGTCATCTTCCATGACCTCATCCATATCATCATGGAGGATTATGTTGATGAATTGCTAGGAAAATCTAAAACACGAGCATAACATCCTATAGTCCTAAGACAGATCTTTGAATGGCTAGAACATTACAAGTTGCGGCTAAATCCAAAAAAGTGCATCTTTGGGGTTACATCAGGAAAATTGTTGGGTTTTATAGTCTCCCGAAGGGGTATTGAAGTTGATCCCGCCAAGGTAAAAGCCATTCTAGACATGCCACCTCCACGCAATCTGAAGTAGTTAAGAAGCCTCCAGGGGAAGATGTAGTCCATCCATCGGTTCATAGCCCAACTAGTAGATAAATGTCAACCATTCACTCATCTTTTGAAGAAAGATTCCAGTTTTCCGATGGACCCAGCAGTGTCAGATGGGTTTCGATAAAATTAAGGAATATTTAGCTCATCCACCGATCTTGATACCGCCTATTCCAGGAAAACCCCTCCTACTTTACATCTCTGCTACTTCAGTCGCCCTGGGGGCATTGTTGGCACAACATGACGAGTCGTTCAAAGAGAGGGCAATCTACTACATCAGTCGAACATTGGTTGGCTATGAGTTAAATTACTCCCCCATGGAAAAAGCTTGCCTTGCGCTAGACTTCAACACACAGAAACTCCGTCATTACATGCTTAGCCATCCAGTCAAATTAATCGCTAAAATTGATCCCCTGAAGTATTTGTTATCTAGAACCACTCTGACTGGCCGCATGGCCAAATGGGTCATGCTCCTAAGTGAATTTGACATAGAATATGTAGAGCGAAAAGCCATAAAAGGACAGGTCATAGCTGATCAATTGGCTGAGGTACCCTTAGTAGATGCCTACCCACCAGACACTGAATTCCTAAACGAAGAAGTCTACACAGTTACAGAAGCATCAACTTGGACGCTATATTTTGATGGCTCATATACTCATAGTGGATGTGGAGCAGGAATTTTATTAATTACCCCTCAAGGTGACTACATCCCAAAATCATTTAGGATAGCATTCCCATGTACCAACAACATCGCAGAGTATGAAGCCCTCCTCACCGGCCTCTGGATTGCAAAAAATGGCATATAACTCACCTAAAAGTCTTTGGTGATTCTTTGCTAGTCATTAGATAGGTTAATGATGAATTCCTCACGAAAGATGATAAACTGTTACCCTATAAGTGTATGGTGGATGATTTCAAGAAATATTTCACTTTCATACAGTTTGACCAAATCCCTCGTGTACAGAATAAAGCGGTAGACGCAATGGACACTATTGGTTCCCTGATTGACATGCCTAAAGATCGAACAAAATGTGAGTTTGTTGTTGAATAGCTTTTAATCCCTGAATATGATGTTCCTGAGACTGATATGGTGTGCGATATTGTAGGTCCCGCCTCCCCTTGGTATCAAGACATATACACTTATCTCCGTGATAATATCATACCCCCAGAACTTACGCGCAACCAATGCAAATCCTTTATCCATCGCTCTTCCTGATACATCATTGTCGGTGATACGCTTTATCGTTGCGGGTATGATGGAATCCTCCTTAGATGTATGAATGAGACTGAGGCCCGCGCGACACTAATGGAAATACATGGTGGTATTTGTAGAGCTCACTCAAATGGTATGGCTCTAGCCAAAAAGGATCCTACGAGCTGGATATTATTGGCCTACATTAGAACATGATGCTTGTGAATTTGTGAAGAAGTGTCTTCCATGCCAACAACATGCAGATTTGATTCACGCCCCAGCATAAGATCTTCAACCCCTCCTGGCACCGTGACCCTTTTCTCAATGGGGTTTCGACTTGATTGGCAAGATTTACCCACCATCATTCGACGACCATGCATTCATAATTACTGCCACTGAATACTTCACTAAGTGGGTGGAAGCAATGCCACTCTCACAAATCACCGGTGTCCAAATCTCAAAATTTATCCTTTACCATATTCTCTGTAGATATGGTATCCCATCCACCATCCTCTCTGATAACCGAAAACCCTTCAAAAACCAAGCCATGAAACACCTCTGTGACACCTTTCATATCCAGCATCGTTGGTCAACGCCTTATTACCCCCAGGTCAATGGTCAGGCAAAAGCAACCAACAAGACCCTTATCTGCATCCTCAAGAAGGTTGTCAATAACACTGGACGAGATTGACACCTCCATATTCATCCTACCCTCTGGGCATACCGTACATCCATCTGCACCCTGACAGGTGCCACCCCCTATTCTTTAGTATATGGTGTTGAAGCCGTCTTGCCAATTGAAGTTGAACTCCCATCACTGAGGATTTCTCTGAAGAATCTTGTCAGTGAAGAAGATGCTCGTGTTGCACGACTTGCACAACTAGAATTACTGGATGAACGAAGAGTAAAAGCCTACGATCACCTGCAAGCATACCAAAATTGCCTTAAACGTAATTACAATAAAAATGTCCATCCGAGACAATTCTAGGTTGGTGAGCTTGTTCTCAAAGAAAACCAACGCACTCAACAGGATCGTGATAAAAAGGGAAAATTTGAGGCAAACTGGTTAGGGCCTTATATCATAGCCGCCAAATATGGATCTAGGGCCTACAGGTTGACTACTCTTGAAGGAGATCCCCTTGATGAACCTGTCAATATCATGCATCTGAAGAGGTTCTACGTCTAAGTCCGCTTGGTAACCCCACCTAAATCAGAAAATAAAAAAAATAAAAAAAAAGTAATAAAAAATCCAAAAAATAGTAAAGAAAATAAATTCATCCTATGGCGAAAACCACCTCTTGGTGGCGCCTTGGATAAGTATGGATGGTGAAAACTTGGTAACAGGCGTCATCTGTAGAGGGCTTAATCATTATCTACCTGACATCCTAGTTATTTTATGCTTTCATCCGCACTATTGTTCTCACCCATCTCATCCTAGGCCACTTGGTATATATTGATTGAGCATTGGACGATCTATCTAGCCTATCCCTCATCCTGAGCTTTTCAGTATCCCATTCCCTTTGTCGGTCGGTCCATGTCATCATATAGGATCATCCATCGTGTCGGTCTCCATCTTGATCTCGTCCTTCTGCATCACTAGTCGAACTACCTTGCCCCTACACTTTCACGTAGGCAAGGATGATCATTTGATCTGCCCCTGGGGTATTCTGACCATCGTGTCTTGGTCATCCATCATTCGCCTTCATCATCCTCTTTCCACTTTATCCATGGTCTTTTCATGAACTACGAGGGCTCTGCGCTAGGCAAGGCTAATCTCTGATCGGCCCCCGAGCCCCTAGGTCTGTAGGATGTGTCAGTCTGTGTCCCCATCTAGCTTTTTATTCTCAAATAAGATCCTAATATTATCGAAAGATTTAGTTAATGAAAAGCATCTGGCGTCAAACTGGGTCATTCTAGTTTAGTATCCATTATCGGTCTCAACAGGATGCATCCTTCCTAGCAGACCTCATTGATCCTATCCATCACCCTGATCCTATGGCAAAGGACATTTTGATTTTAATTGTGATCTTTTGATGTTTTAGAATTTATTTTTCATTTGAGCTCATTATCAAAACTTGTCATGGTCACCTTGATCCATCATATCATGGTGTGCTTTGACTAGTCGACATAGGGGTTCATCTTGGTCTTTTCTTTGTTGCTGCCTTTTTTGGTTGTCCCACGTAGTACCCACCAAGATCCCTGAGGTCTTGTGTTACGCTGGGGAATCTTCGTGTGTTTGTGGTTATCCCAATGCCTGGCCCAACCAAGGTCATCGTGACCCTGGGGTGTTGGGGTAGCCCCCTTTTGCTTGCTGTGTTTGTTTCATGCATTGGATGCCTACTGGCCCTAGTCTTATATATTAGGGTATCCGGTATCTTATGCTATAGCAAATATCAATGCTCCAAAGATGGCAACTCATATTAGGATTGCATTTCATCATATGTTGCATTGCATTCACCCTATGATTTTGGTTGTGCAAATAATTTATCCCACTCTTTCCCATTCTTCTCAGGATACTAATAATTTTTGACAGATGCCAAATGACACCCATTCTCAAAATCACTACATACCCACCTTCCATTATCATGTCAGTTCTTATTGACACTTATGGCTGTGTGTTATTTCCTTTAAAATTACAAGAGCATTATGGCATATCAGAGCCATTCTATTAACCATACATACATCGCCACCTGCATCACCGCATGTTAGAACCATACATACATCGCCACCTGCATCACCACATGTTAGATCCATACATACATCGCCATCTACATCACTGTATGTTAGAACCATACATACATCACCACCTACATCACCACATGTTAGATCCATGCATACATCACCCCTTGCATCACAAAGTGTCAGACTCATAATACATCACATCCTGCATATGTAAAATGTTCATACAAAATCTATCATAGACATATATATACATGATAAATAAGTTAACTAGGCATCCATACATATAAATCATCATAAATGCAACATGTGTGCATATCATATCACCATATCTGCATTAATAAAATACATACACCCAATCATCCACATAAGTAGCTAATATCATACACATATGCATAAATAACCCAAAATATCCATCCACATAAGCAGGAAATATCATATAAGAATGCATATAATCACCCATCACAAAAGGAAACATACTACATAATGCCAATAAGAACTGTCTCATGTCATAGTCAAAATAATATAATGTGCATCACATACATCAAAATCTATCATATATCCATCACATAATCAACTACAAAATCCAGAGAAGTGAAACCTCTCTGATCTCTGTTGATAAATCCTACATGCTCCACCCTACATCTGTCAAAAAATCAGTAACCTGTCACCTCTCGAATGAGCTACCCACATCTAATCTCTATGGGGAATCCGGTACTGATCTCCTATCTGGTGTAGCACCCGGTGAATTGCTGTAACCTCGAGTTTGTGTCCCCAGCAACTGAGATGGCGCTGGCATCTGGGGTGCCTGTCGAGTATACTGAAATATCCACTGGGTCGGGTCTGGAACTGAATGGTAGTATGCTGCCATCCAAAATCCCGCCTCTCTTGCATTCTCCTCTCACTCCGCAACCTGAACCCAAGTAGAATTCCGCTCATGACGATACCTGTCCCGATCCCTCGTAATCATCCTCCTCTCCTACTCCCAGGCCTCCTGGGATAAGTGTAACTGTGTCATCTCTGCCTGCATACAATCTCTCATCTCCTCTGCAGCCACCACCCTGGCTACTGCTGCATCCCTCTCCCCTTGTAATCCATGTATATCTCTCCCTATCACATCACTGCCCTACATAGACTGCCATTGAATCACTGCTGCATCCTGCTCCCCCTGCAGCGTCTGCATTCGTCTCTCTGCAGCATCTCTCTCTCTGCGCAGCCTGCGCTCGAACCACTGCTCCATCCCTCTCCCCCTGCAGCTCCTGGACTCTCACCACCGCTGCATCTCACTCGCCCTGTAGTACTAATACCTCTGAGGCTGCCTCCTCTCTCCTCCTCTGAAGAGAACGAATCTGTGCCTCTGCCAACTCTCTCTCATCCTGCAGCACCTAAACTCGCGCCTGCATTGTACCCCTCTCTGCCTCCACTGCCTGTACCCGTGCCTGTGCTACATCTCTTTCCGCCTGCATAATACGAACCTACTCCCTCGCCTATCTCTCCCTCTCTTACATCACCCCCATCTCTCCCACCGTTTGCTTTAAGCAAAACACTCTATCCCGTAGCTTATCTCGCTCCTGCCGGAGATCATCCACCTGCTGCCCACTACCTGCTGATACATGATCAGTCATACCCACTGACCCCCTCTGGCCTGCAATATAATGGTCTCTGCCTGTAGTCTGTCACGGTCCCAACTGACAGCAGCTAACTCATCTCGTAGCCCCTGTATGTCAGCCAATAGTATCTCCCTCTCTCTCCCCATCACCTCTACCATAAATCTATAATCCCTCTGACCTGCTACTGGTGCTCTCGATAGCTCGACTCTGAGTCTGATCACCTCTACCTCTGCCACCCTCAACCTTTGATCTATACTCTGAAGACCCTCCATAGTGTCTCTTGGCTGAACAATCGAATCCCCTGAGGCAATGACAAGAACCACCGCCAATGGCTCTGCATCCCAAATATCCATATCCGACACATCTCCATTTATCTCCATAGCATCATCGCTCTCCCTATCCTCCTCCTCCTGCTGATCCTCCAAGTCCTCCATGGAAGGAAAGACTCACACTCTCCGCGGTTGACCATGCCTTCCCACTCTCATTAATCTCCTCGGCTATCCTATCCTTGGCTGCTCCTCATCCTCACTCTCCCCTATCTCTACAACGAGAGGCTCCTGCCCTAATACCATATGCCCCCCCTCTGCCGTCCCCTACTCCCCATCCTCTCTGGTTGACTCCTGGCCTTAGTCTCCTCTTAGGAACCCTCCTGCTCTGTCATGGTCTCTACCCTCATTAGTCGCCTCCTTCCTGCTATCAACTTTGGCTGACTCCTAGCCTCCATCTCCTCCTGACTACCATCCTACTGTCTCTCCCCTCCCTGCTCCGCACGTACCAACACTCTCCTCTGTCGTACTCTGCCCCCTATACTAGTCTGCCAGCCCGCTCTACCCTCCACTGCGTGTATCATCTCGACCTCTGACTCCTCTTGTCTTCCCGCATCTGGCTCCGGATCTCTCCTACCCTCCTATCGTACCGCTTCTCTCACCCTCCTCTATTGCCCCCTGGTCCCCCTCCTCCTCCTCCTACCTACCCATCCCATTGCCTCCATCCTCTCTCCTCCCATCTCCGGCTCGGGACCTATCCCACCCTCATGTCGTACTCCCTCTCTCGCCCCACACCGCTCATCCTCTGATCCAAATCCGATGGCTCCTGCAATCGACACCAATGGTGTAATCCTCTCCCATAGGTGGTGGTGAAACCACCGATCATATCGCTCTGTCACCCCTGCATCCTGTACTCCCACACATCTCCCAGGATAGGCTACCTACACTATGGCCGCCCATGCTGCTCTGGCCTCTGTCGGGCTAATCGCACGCCCCCATGGTCGCTCCCTGGTGAGCTGCCGAAACATCACCGGTGCACCAGAAATATCCCGTGTCAGCCCAAACTATCTCATTACCCTATCTGATCGATGCATCTCCACTATCCGTGGAAGAATCCCAATCAGGACACACTGAGCCATAAAGTACTCACTCTGTCTCTCAGTCTGCTCTCTCCATCCCCTGAAGTGTTGATGCATATAAGGTCGCCACACTATGTCTCCCTCCTCCAAATCATCCACCATCCACCTCCATCCCTCCATATCTCCCAACCCCCTATGCCAAATAACCCAGCCCCTCGCCTCTCCATACCTCCATGCCAATGGCTCTCTATCATCCACATCTCCCTCCCTCACAACAATCAGTCTCATCACCCTAATATGCTCCCATGCCCATATCTATAGCAGGGTCATGCGTGTTAAACTCACTGCCTCCCGATAACAAATCAGATGCATATCTCTATACAACTGGGCTAGGACACAAGCACCCCATGCAATTTTTCCCTCACGCCACTCTACAATGTGATGAATCACCTCCATGAACCGCAAACTGCAATACCGCCTGCTATGATCTGGCAGCAATATCCCACTGATCAACCCAACTAGGAAAAAAGGAAAATGTGGTAACTCCCACTATCAAGCATCTATCTAGGTCCAACTGCTGACCCTGAAGAGGCAGGGCAACATGTCCAAATAGCACTGTCATAGTCTGCCTCAACTTAGCCCCGCTCGACACCACATCACTCAACAAAATCTCTGATATCGACAGTTTCAGGATGTGCCATACATCCTCCAGTGTCACCGTAATCTCCCCCGTCGGCAACCGAAATGTCGATGTCTCTGAGCTCCATCTCTCTATCAGGGCCATCAACATCGCTTGATGCCCCCTCATCATTGACACCTCTAAAAAATGCAATAACCCTGCATGCTCTAAGGCTGCATGATCCACGCCCGTCATCGCTACTATAGCCGCTGTCAGTGCCTTCGACCGTCGCTCATGTGTCCGTATCCACCCTAAATCCTGCATTCAAATCAATAATTTATCAGTACACAATCTTCCCGGCCCAGAACTCTTTTACTTTTATTCTTTCTTCATCCTCATCTTGCCCCCCATCGGGGTGGTCTCTTCTTTCTGACATCCATCGCCCCATCCCTCTTCCCCCTTTTTCTTCTCTTTCGTGGTGACTCCGCCCCTGCTCGGGGCGGCTTCGTCTCCACTCCTGCGGCGACTCTGCCCGCGCTCCCGGGGCATGTCTGTCCCTCCTCAGGGTGGCTCCGTGCCCGTCGGGGCATGTTTGGGCATCGTTTCCGGGGCATGTCCGCCCCTCCCCGGGGCGACTCCCATGGGGCGGTCCCCCCTCGGGTCTAGTCGGGGCATGTCCGCCCGGGGGGGGCGGCTAGCGACCAGGGCTTGTTTGGTCGCATTTTGCTCTGCCTCACCTGGGCAGTACCCCCTTTCCCCCTTTTTTTTCGGCCAATTCTGGGACCTACCCACTTTCCCATTTCCCCCCGCCCACCAAACCCATATGCTACATTTTTTTTACCTATCTTAAAAACGTGCTTAAATATTTCAAATACATAGCATGGGTTTTCGTACTCACCTTGCGGGGCACTGCGAAGTGGGTCCAATGTCTCCGCAGGTCATCTGCTCGGTGAGTGATCTCGGTGTCATAATCTCGCGACATTGTTGCTCTGTCTCCTCTCCCTCTTCTTCACCCTTTTCTCACCTGCTACAGTAACAATGAAGCAAGGTAATTCTTCAAATTACCTTTTAACCCCTCTTTTCCCTCATTTTTCAAATAAAATGTATTTTTTACCTTTTATTTACCTTTTTTTCCTTCCAATTAATCCCCTTCTTTCCTGGAGCCGCCATTTGCAAACCGTATGTCCAATCAACTCCGTTCAAAAGTCAAAGTTGCTTAGTTTTTCACCCTCTATCCAATGGTCATTTCCATTTCTTTCTATCGAGAAGTCATCTGGGGCCCCCTTATTTATTCCCCAACTGCCCTCTCAAGGGGGCATACTCTATCACTTTCTTCCATCCATTTGAAGCAGACACTGGGGCATCCCTCTCCTTCTCTTTCAGGTTGGGGCATCAATCCATATCACTTTCTTCATCCCTGACATTTTATTTTTCTTCGAAACATTGTTATTTTAACAATATTTCGAAGAGGGGCAAAATATAGACACCCAAATTTGATCACTCCCATATGATCAAATTTACCTCTTTATTCATCAATTCTTTCAACATTAATTTATTTAATTAATATTACACTTCCCACATAAGACTCTTAAAGTATTTAATTAATAATTAAATACTTTATCTGGTGCCTTTATCTTCTCTAAATTAAATAAATACACCAATTTATTTAATTTAGTTATCCTAATCTATTGAATTAAAATCAATTTAAAATTCTTCTTTTCTCCCTCCTTGTCATAATCCATCTCTAATGTGAATTAATTTAATTCATATTTAGGGTGTGCATCCTCTTAATCAAAGATTAATGTCACATCCTCCTACATTTGCCACTTGTCTCTAATCTTCCATTAATTATCATAATCAAGTATTTGTACAACTTTAATCAAGGTCATTAACCATTTTTAGCACCACTTTTTAGTCAATCTTTCCATTTTTCCTTTTTAGACATTGACCCTCTTTCCAATGAGAATTTTTAATTCTCATTTATTCATCCTATGTCTCTCTCCTCCCCATGTGAATTTTTAATTCACATTTTGTCTTTCCAAGGCTTCTAGAATGTTTGACATGTCACCTCATGCACATGTGACCAATTCCCACCTCTTTGGAGACCCTCTCTTATCCTTTAGACTCTCCTAAGAATGTGAATTTTTAATTCACATTTATTTCTCCAACCACCTCTCATTTTCCCATGGAGATTTTTGAGGAATTCCAAAAATTTTCAAATGTCCCTTTCACTCTCACATGGGGACAAGAAATTCCTTTTTGAGGAGATCTTCTCACTCCCCAAAGTACTTGTCATTCCTCCACATCATGTACCTCTCTTCCACATCACCTACACATCATCTCACCCTTAGCCATCTCACAATCCACATGTCAAGATGTGAGGGCTTGTGAGTCCTCAACCCACCATAGCCCTTCATCTTGACCTTGTTGGATGAATCTCAACCGTTGAATTCTCTAGAGAATTCAAATTCATCTATAAATACCCCCTCCTCAAGGGCATTAACAACACTTAGCCATTTTGCAACTAAATGTTGCCATTTTGTGTACTCATTTAGCCATCAATTTCATCCATTTTCATTTGCATCCAAGCACATAGTCAAATCCTCCATTTAGCCACATCAAGAGCCATCAAGGAGCATACAAATCAATCCAAATCAAGGGCCAACCAAGGAGTTTTAGCTGCAAGAAGGAAGGTATATCCATTGTCATCATTTAACACTTTCTTCTTTGCATTTTCAAATTCTTTAGGCTAATCTTGAGGTGTTTCATTATGTTTTCCATTACATTTTAGTTGCTTAGAATAGGTTAAATATTTTGATATCACAGATACAATTGGTCGAGAGTGGGATGCACTACATTTGTACGTCACAAACAATCTTGATTGGATGACGGTATGGATTGAACGATGTCAACAATCCAGTTGCACATTAACATGGGAAGGTGTGGCTTCATTGGTTAAAGAAGCTCATCGTAATGGAGATTCCAATGTTACACCAAGGGAAATTGATTTAGCATATGGTTTAAGAGATAAATAGGTACGTATAAATATATTAATGACCCATATTATTTAATTATTTTCAATTATATTGATGTATAAAAATGTTGAGTTTTTTTTTCTTTGCATACATTCGACCAAGAATAAATATGTTTATCAATCGACAATGCAATAATTTTTACATGTTTGACATATTACAGGTGAAACACCACAAGGTTATGTGGTGCAATGGTCATAAATTTTGAATCAAAAAGTTAGATGACACGAAGAAAACTTGTGATTCTGGGATAACTGTAGTATTTTAGGTGACTAATGTTTCATCTAGAAGCGACATACAACCAAAAGTCTCAAAAAATTGATACTATGAGATTTTAGATGATATACTTGAGTGTGACTTTAAGTCCTTCAAATTAGTTATGTTCTTCGTCCAATGGTATAGGCTACGATTGAATGAAAATGATCTCGATAGAACTGTTATTGAACATGATAATGGATTTACCATGGTTAATACAAGATCAATCGAGCGACTTGGAAATGAGCCCTATGTTCTTCCAAGCCAATGTGAGCAGGTATTTTACCTAGAGGTTCTAGGTAAACCGGGTTGGTCATTTGTTGTTAGAGATGATCCAAGAGGAAGGTTGGTAAAGTATAATGTGGTGGAAGAAGATACTGAAGAACTAGAAGATGATGTAGATGATGATCAAGATCAATAGTTAGTTGATGATGTGCCTGACGAAGATGTCGAAGAAGAGGAACTAGATCATGATGATGTAGGAGTTAATGTTCATGAAGATGATATCCGTGTGGATAATGACATTATCGAAATTGATATCAATGATGATGATGATATGACCAATCCTTACAATGTCGAATCTGGATTTGATGATACAGACAAAGAGTTGGATGAAGAAGAAGATCAATGACATTGAAATGTATGAGTTATGCGATTATATTATCTATTTGATATTGATTTATTGATAGAATTATATTTGACTTATATGGTTACATAATTAATTCATGATGTTTTTAATTTTTATGCCATTACATAATTAATTCATTATGTACTTTTTAATGTTGTTAATTCATGATGTTACAACTATTGTAGCTCTCCTAGAAATTTACATATGATCAAATCCTAATTACTCTATGACTATTTATGATTAGATATTATTTAATCATATCTTTGGTTATTTCATTCCCAAAAAATTAGTGTTTCCTCATGTTGACCCCACATAGTGACATGTGAATGGGGCCAACGTTGAATTTTTTTCAATTTGTGCTTGTATGGAGTGAAACTTGACATGGTTAGCCTAGACACATGCATTGACAATATGAGAGGGTTTTGAGACTCAAACATGAGGTCATGCTATATAAAGGCATCTCGTCCTTCCTAGTATACAAGTTGCCTTATTCTTCGTCTCTTTCATATATTGTTCTTAGCATTTCTTTGGTTAATGGTTTCAAAAGATGAGGCTCTTTGAGCCTCACCTTGGAACTATTGCACATCAGTTTCTGCATTTTCATTACCAATGAATATTTAGATGATCTTTAAAAAGCTCATTGAATATAAAGATGATAATGGGAAGCTAAAAAATGAGTATATTTTGTTTATGGAACCTAAACCACAAGGTTTATCACTCTAATGCTAAAACCAAGTCAAATTAACCCCTAACACCTATTGGAAAAGTCAAAACATGCCTTTCTTTCAAATTCACAAGAATGTATAAACCTTTTGAAAACACACATGCATGTTATGAAAGTGTACGGTAATCCTACTTATAGCGGAAGTTCACATGATAAGCTAACCAATGGCACTATATTGGAGGATAAACCCACCTATGGAATTAATTTAAGAGGTAAGGGATGCCTCTTAGTGGAATTTTGACTCTTGGATTAATCCATAGTGCTAAAATTAGTTCTAGTGTTCTTCCCTTGGTGTTATATTTATCTCTACAATTTCCCATACTTAACCATTTCATCATCCCTTTTCCCAAGCTATTTGTATCATAATATAAACTTGGTCCAATCTCACATTAGCCCCTTAGGTAATTATCCATTTCCTCCAAGTTGAATGGAACCTTTTGTACCAATGCATCTATGTTTTCCTACCTTAATGGATCAAGACTTGACATCACCTTAACAATGTTCTTTATGTCATAGCATATCTTCGAAGTGCATTTGGAATGCTTTAGATGTGTCAATATTAACTAGATTGAATATATTAATTTTAAAGAATCTTAACACATTCCATGACAAGAAAATGACTCATTTAGATTAAGGAGTACTTTCCTAAACTATTCCTTCATATTCAACAATCCCTTCTCACACCCACATCATAATTCATATCCATGTTAGTTGTAATGAGTGTTTTAAACCAACAATCAATGAATCATAGGATAGAAGAAAAATCGTTATGCACAAGGATAAGAATCAAAGAGACTGAAAGAATCAATTCACTAGATATGCTCCCCATTACTGTAATAGACCAATGTAAAAAAAAAGTTATAACAAGAAGAGGACAAAAAAAACTAGGAAAAGAAACCTTGTAGGCTACATTAATAAGACATTGATTGCAAGCATTTCTTCCATGATGTTTAAATGACAAAATATCAAATAGCTCAATCTTTAGTCAAGTAGTATTTCAATCACTGATTCTTAGACATCCATCATGATTAAACATCACACATCATAAGGATTTTTAACAATCACTAGGACTGTAGATAATATTCAATCATGTCATAGGAAATAAATCATCAAAAAATATAAAGAAAGAGAAAACCAACTATATAAGCTCAACACGTAAGGAAAGCTTAGGTGCAGAACAAACTCTCCTAACATCAAAACTTTAGGGAAGAATGCAGAGGTGACTTTAAATTTTATAATTACAGTTCAATTAAGATACACTTGAAAGGATTAACATAAATAGAGAAATGAACATACAAAGATGAACACTAGATTTACATGGGAAAACCCTTACGGGAGAAAAACCCACCACACCAAGAAAAACCTCTTTGTATTACAGTAAAAAAAATTACATATAGAGTACAAACTTCTCTTCTGATGTCAATTTACAACAGCAACATTCATTGATCAATCGTAATACAAAATAGCTCTCAGAAACATCCAATCATGTATTCACTCAGAACAACTCCTGTTCAAAACGAGCAACACTTCATTATCACTCACTGTTCTTCGTCATCCGCCATTGCCCGAGCATAATCATTTTTCCTCATAGTCTATTCTTCTCCCTTATAAGAACAGTCACAACAGTCCAACTGCTAGTGGTTCACATTCCACTTCTCTGATGGCCGAAAACAAACCATGTAGGATAGTCATTTGGTCAAGGCATTCAAACTGTGTCGCATGTCGCTGACACTAGGTCGTGTCTCCTTGATGCCACAACACTCGACTGTCGTTATCGCCTAGAGTTACCACCATTGACAAGAGTCATTTCGAGTTCAAACTGTCACCCAGACTCACTCTATCGCTAAGACATCATATCGATATCCACTGCAGAAGCATTGGCCAGACCATCGCTATCGGTGAGAGGTCATACCAAACATAAATCATCTTGTGTAGATCTATCGGCGAGACAAGTGCTATCGACAAGAGTTCTCACTGAAAGCACCTGCCTGTCAGTGAAAGAAACCTTATCGCTGAGACTTCACACTGATGTTCAACTCATGTAGCTCTATCGGCGAGACCATCGTTATCGGCGAGACATCATACCGAGCACAAAACAGTCAGAGAGAGTAATGCTATTGCCAAGAGGTTATATCGAATGCACCAGCCTGTCGGCGAGACCACATCCATTGGCAAGAGTTCTTACCGAATGCAAACCCGCCAGCCAAGAGTCTTCCTGATGATCACTAGGAGCTAACTTATCGCCGAGACAAGAGCTATCAGAATGAGTCACTTCGAAGTTCATACCGTCTCCCCGATGAAATCCGTCGCCAATGTGTAAAACCTTAGCAAGACATACTCTGTCGGAATGAGTCACCCCGAAGTTTCATAACGATCGACATGTCTTGCCGATGACTCCCATCAGCAAGATAGAACCAAAGTCTCGGTGACCTGAGTACTTGAAATGTTTAGAACACAACTACTAGTCAGAAAGACTTCCAGAGGGTCTCACTGACTTTTCTCTTTTAGGAGTTTACATGCCTGTAAGATTGAGGCACATTTTCCAATGATCTGCCACTTGACGAAGATCTTACTGAAACCTCCAGAGCACAAAAAAATACTAAAATTCATGGGCACTAAGGCCCATCAAACTAGCACACCACCTAAACTTGTCTGTGCTCACTAGCTTCGTCAATGCATCTGCAACAATTTCCAAAGTATCCACTTTTTCTAAATAGACCTTTCCATCCTCCATCATATCTCATACAAAATGATACTGCACATCAATATGTTTCGTCCTGGCATGGAAAGCAGGATTTTTTGCCAAACAAATAGCACTCTGACTGTCACAATAAATTGTAATTATCCCTGCATCAAACCCAATGTTAGAACACAAACATTTTAACTAGATTGCTTCTTTACAGGCGTGTGTTGCTACCATGTATTTTTCCTCTGTAGTGGACAAAGCGACTACAACCTACCACTTACTCATCCAACTAACTGCACCACCATTCATCATGAAAATATATCCACTAGTGGATCTTCTGCTGTTAATGTCCCCTGCCTAATCAGAATCCACATATCCCCGAATGTTGAGAGTCCTCTGTGATTCAACCAAATTTCCATGGTAACACAAAGCATATTCTGAAGTGCCCTTCAGATATCTAAACAACCTTTTCACAGCATCCCAATGTGTCCTTCTAGGATTTTCCATAAAATGACTAAGTACTCCCACTGCTTGGGCAATGTCTGGCCTTGTACAGACCATTGCATACATTAAACTGCCAACTGCACTAGCATAAGGCACTCTAGTCATGTCCTCTATCTCAATAGGAGATTTTGGACAATCTTCAATAGATAGCTTCATTCCCTACAAAAATGGAACAACTAGTTGCTTGCAATCAGTCATACAAAATCTCTCCATAACAATATTAATATACTTACTCTAACTAAGCCAAAGTTTTCTACTTTTCCTGTCCCTGGTTATTTCCATTCCCAGAATATACCTAGCTACACCAAGATCTTTCATTTCAAACTTTGCAGACAATTGAGATTTTAGATCAAAAATCATTAACTTACTATTGCCTATGAACAACATATCATCAACATAGAGAGCAATAATAAGAATACAATCATTTTCAACTTTGAAGTACACACAGTGATCAGACTTCGATCTTACAAATCCCAATGACAAAACAAAAGTATCAAACTTTTGGTACCACATTCTAAGAGATTTTTTTAAACCATACAGAGATTTTTTCAATTTGCAAACTAGTTTTTCTTTACCTTTTTCCACAAAGTGCTCAGGATGGGACATATAGATTTCTTCTTCAAGGTCACCATGAAGAAATGCTATCTTCACATCCATCTGTTCAATCTCTAAGTCATACGCTACTACAAGTGACAAAATAAATCTGATAGATGTCAGCTTAGCTATAGGGGAAAAAAATTCTCCATAATCAATTCCCTCTACCTGAGAATATCCCTTTGCAACCAACCTTGCCTTTTACTTTTCCACACTGCCATTCAGACCTATTTTCTTTTTAAATACCCATTTGCAGCCAACAAATTTTCTGCCTTCAGATAAGGTTACCAAACTCCAAGTATCATTCTTTTCTAATGATGCCATTTCTTCATTCATGGCTTCCAACCAAGAGTTTGAATAAGAAATTCTAAATGCCTCTTTCACAGTCCTAGGCTCATCAGTGCTAGAAATTAAAGCATAGGCACAAGTAGAATCTAACATAGAGAACCCATACCTATCAAGTTGCTTTCTTTCACGTGTTGACCTCCTCATAGGCTGAGGCTGAGGTTGTTGTTGTTCTTCAAAATTCTTAGAACTACTTGAGCTCTCATCAATTTCAGGTACATTTTGAATTTTCAATTCCTCTTTATCTAGTGTCAGAGAAATTTCAACTACATCCTTTTTATCTTCTGATTTTGTCTCTGACTGTAGATCCAAAGTAGAAGGCTTTAGCTCATGAAAGATAACACTTATGCTGTATAAAACCTTCTCAGTATCAGAATTCCAAAGCTTGTATCCTTTTATGCCAACACTATAGCCAATAAAAACACATTTAACAGCCTTGTTTTCCAACTTAGATCTTTTTTCATTCGATACATATGCATATGCCTCACAGCCAAAGACTCAAATGTGTCTCAGAGAGGGCTTCTTTCCAGACCATGCTTCCAAAGGTGTTTTCTCAACAAGAGAGGAATTAGGAGAACGGTTTATCAAGTAACATGCTGTTGCAACTGCCTCAGCCCAGAACTTCTCCTCCAAGCTAGCATTGCTTAGCATATTTTATGCTCTTTCCATCACTGTCCTGTTGAACCTTTCTGCAACTCCATTTTGCTGCGGATTGTAGGGTGTAGTTTTATGTCTTTTAATCCCATGATCTTTACAATACCTCTCAAAATCATTAGAACAAAACTCGCCACCATTGTCAGTCCTTAAACATTTTATTTTTCTTTTAGTCTGATTTTCCACAAGGTTTTTAAATTCCTTAAAATGACTAAACACTTCTGATTTAATTTTTAAGAAATAAAAAAATGCCCTTCTTGAATAATCATCAATGAACGATACATAATATCTTGATTTAGACAAAGAAGGAGCATTTATTGGACCAAAAACATCAGAATGAATATAATCAAGTAAATTAGAAGATTTGTGAGGACTGGAGTAAAATGAAACATGGTGTTGTTTACCATATATACAATGTTCACAAAACTCGAATTCGAGGTTACAATCATCAAGCCCTTCAACTAGGTTTTTATTTTCCAAGTTTTTTAAACCTTTTTCACCAATGTGGCCTAGCCTATGATGCCAGAGCATAGTCTTTTTTGCTGGAAGTTTAACTTCCATAGAGTTTGCACTATCAGGAAATTTTTCCTCTTTTTCTCCATGAGTAGCTTTCTGTGACTTTACAAAGACACTATTACATTGCACAACATGTGCATCCAACTTATACAAGGTACCAATACAAACACCCTTAGCTAGCACCATTGAGCCTCTAGTCATCTTGCAACCATTTCCAGAGAACGTGACTTGCACTCCAATATCATTCAACTTACTAACATAAAGTAGATTTTGAGCTAGACCTGGTATATGCATTACATCATTGATTCCCTTCACTCTTCCATCAGGGAATTGAATTCTGACTCTTCCACGACCAACTATTTCCAAAGATGAATCACTTGCCAAATACACCCTTCCACCATCGTATATTTCATACTTAATGAACTAGTCTCTATGAGATGTCATGAGGAAAGATGCTCCAGAATAAATCAACCAGACATCATCTGATGCCTGTGTAGCCAAGGCTACAATGAAAGCGTCTGCATCACTCTGAGAAGAATCATTGTTAGAAGAATACTTCTTATTTTTCTCCTCTTTACAATCCTTTTAGACATGACTAGATTGCCCACAATTCCAACACTTCACCTTGGACTTCTTTCCATGAGACTTTGATCTCCCCTCTGATTTTGATTTGGACTTCTTGTCCTTCTTCTTTCTTTTTTATTTCTATCTGCCTGTAACAACAAGAGCCTCCTTCGCCATCTCAAAATATTTTCTTCTCATCTCTTTTGATAACAAAGAAGCAACAACATCTTCCATCTTAAAAGTGGATGTCGTACTCCCTATTGCCATCACCAAGTGATCCCAAGAATTTGGAAAAGAACATAATAACAACATACAATGATTTTCTTCATCAATCTTCACACCCACAGATGCCAACTGAGCAATCAACATGTTGAAAGCATTCAAGTGATCAACAACAGTTTCTCCTTCTTGCATTTTCAAAGAGTACAATTTCTTCCTCAAGAACAACTTATTCACTAAGGACTTTCCCTGATAAATAGATCCCAATCTTTTCCACAAAGAATATGTAGTCTTTTCTTCATGAACATTCAGAAAAACAAAGTTTGCTAAACAAATCCTTATCAGCCCCTTTGATTTTTGATCTACAAGGTCTGAATCCTCTTGCTTCATTCCTGTAGGCTTCATTCTAGACACAACAAGCCAAAGATCACGATCAACCAACATATCTTCCATTTTAAGTTTCCACAACTTAAAATTACTGCCATTGAATTTATCAATTTCAATATTTCTTGACGTGCTTGCCATCTTAATCTGTAATTCGAATTACAAGACTTCTACAAGATTCCCACTGAACATAATTGACACAAAAAACCCAACGTACCCACAAGGATAACACAACTGGCCAGGCTCTGATACCACTTGTAAGGAAAGCTTAGGTGTGGAAAAAACTCTCCTAATGTCAAAACCTCAGGGAAGAATGTAGAGGTGACTTTAAATTTTACAATTACAGTTCAATTAAGATACAATTGAAAGGATTAACAAAAACAGACAAATGAACATACACAGATGAACACCAAATTTTCATGGGAAAACCCTTACGAGAGAAAAACTCACCACTAAGAAAAACCTCTTTGTATTACAGTAAACAAAATTACATACATAGTACAAACTTCTCTTCTGATGTCAATTTATAGCAGCAACATTCACTGATCAATCATAATACAAAATAGCTCTTAGAAACATCCAATGTATTCACTCAGAACATCCAATGTATTCTCTCAGAACAACTCCTGTTCAAAACAAGCAACACTTCGTTATCACTCACTATTCTTTGTCATCTGCCATTGCCTGAGCATAATCATTTTTCCTCACAGTCTGTTCATCTCCCTCACATGAATGGTTGCAATAGTCCAACTACTAGTAGTTCACATTCTGCTTCTCTGATTGGTCGAAAACAAACCACATAGGATAGTCATTCAATCAAGGCGTTCAAACTGTGTCGCATGTCGGTGAGACACTAGGTTGTGTCTCCCCGATGCCACAATGCTTGACTGTCGTTATTGCCTAGAGTTACCACCATCGACAAGAGTCATTTTGAGTCCAAACTGTTGCCTAGACTCACTCTATCGATAGGACATCATATCGATATCCACTGCAGAAGCATCAGCCAAACCATCACTATCGGCGAGAGGTCATACCAAACACAAATCATCTTGTGCAGATCTATCGATGAGACAAGTCCTATTGGCGAGAGTTCTCATCGAAAGCACCTGCCTGTCGGCGAGAGAAACCTTATCCCTAAGACTTCACACCGATGTTCAACTCATGTAGCTCTATCAGCGAGACCATCGTTATTGGCGAGACATCATACCGAGCACAAAACAGTCAGAGAGAATAACACTATTGCTAAGAGGTTATATTGAATGCACCAGCCTGTTGGCGAGACCACATCCATTGGCAAGAGTTCTTACTGAATGCAAACCCGCCAGCCAAGAGTCTTCCCGATGATCACCGGGAGCCAACTTATCGTCAATACAAGAGCTATCAGAATGAGTCACTCCGAAGTTCATACCGACTCTCCGATGACATCTATCACCAATGTGTAAAACCTCGGCGAGACATACTCTATCAGAATGAGTCACCTCGAAGTTTCATAATGATTGACATGTCTTGCCGATGACTACCGTCGGCAAGACAGAACCAAAGTCTCAGCGACCTAAGCACTTCAAATGTTTAGAACATAGCTGCTAGTCAGTAAGACTTCTAGAGGGTCTCACTGAATTTTCTCTTTCAGGAGTTTACATGCCAGTAAGATTGAGGCACATTTTCCAACACAACAAGCCACCATATAAAAATTATATTTTGTAGAAAATAAAATAAACTATATGTTGACATAACATATATATTTTATAGTATATAAAGTATATGTTGACATAGCATATATATAAACTATATTTTTTGAATTTTGGCCCCACGTGCGCAGGAGTAGGACATAGCATACTGGCTCGAGACCCTAATTGGAGAGTTGCACTGAGAACCATTGCATCCAACCCTTGAGTGGAGAGTTGTGAGACTTCACTGAACGAGTGCTGCAAAGCCATTGAGTCGAGGAGGAATACTAGGAACCATTTGGAAGGAGGAAAGCGAGAGCGAGAGGTGAGGGAACTCAGAAAGGGAAAACTGACCAAGGGACAATGAATGTAAGTGATTTTTCTCCCACATTTAGAAATATTGTTGCAAGTACAGTGATTTAGACTCTGTTTGTTCCCATTGAGGTGTTGCAAACTATATTTTGGTCAATTCAAGCCAATGTCCCATTGAAAAATCCAAGTATACCTAGTACTAGTGTCTGGTTAGTTTGAACAACCAAGCTTTGAGATGTTCAATTAGTTGGGTGGCCATTTTTGGCCCATGAACTGCAGTTTTTGTACTCTAATTGAAGTGCCCATTTGAGCACAGGCTGGTTGGAAAAGTGTTGCAAGTATTGCCAATTGTATTTGCTTTAGAGTCTCTAAAACCTTTTCAACAAATCAATTTTACTCATTTTGTCACCATAGCATTCTTAGGCCACATTTCTTGGAGCATTTTGTCAAACAATTCGTGTAATTGTCTTTGTATCCACATATTGCATGCATTTTTCTGGGGCATTCGTAGAGGTTGCTTCACCTCACAAAAAAATGTTGCATTTTTTCGTCAAGGGCATCAGGGAAGGTCAGGAGTTTGAGTCCAAAGTCACCACAAAATCTTTAGCAAGTATACAAGATCAGAATGTTCCTCAAGTAGTAGTTAAGACTACTTGCTTAGAATCCATAGAAGTAAAATCTGGGAATTGAGATACTAGTAAGTATTGTATTATTATTATGATTAATTTTTTTTGAGCACTTCAACCTAATATTGTAAACCTTATACATTTTTTTTTACTTCTGTTTTGATAGCTAGAAACCCAAAAATCTTCTTTTTAATAATTTGAATTATTATGCAAGTATGGGGAAGATTCAATATGCTGTTGTATTGGATAATTTCTTCCAAAGGTTGGTTTTTTTATTGCTCTATTTGAGCTTGTAATTGTCCAAACCCTATAAAATTGACCGTGAACTTCATTTTAGATAGTAAATGTCTCTTTCTTATTGTCCACATTTCAATGGAGGCAACACATAATTCAGTAACCATATGTATTTCAACCCTATCCTTTTTTGTTGCAATAACCATGGCCATAGGTGCAGGATTTTTTCTGTCCTTCCATATTCATTTTGAGTTTTTTAGGTTCTTTTATATGGTCTCAACCACCTCCAACCCCACAGTTCTTGTTAGTGTTGATGGTGTGACAACTCTCCATAATTCAAATATTGTTGTCTCAGACAAATTTAGGCCTAATTAGGCCTAATTTGCATAAGGGTTTGTTGCTTTACTAACTCTTGACCAAAGTACACTTGTCCAGTGCTTGGGACATGTTTAGTTTGACTGGTATATGCTCTTCAAAGCATCAAAGTCTATTTAAAAAGTATTTTCACAAAACCCTAAGGTCTTAACCTTCATAATTACTCTGTTCACAGACTGTACACATAGTTTTTCAGTCAAGAAACTTCATTCCCTCACATCTTATCTTTATGATTTTTCCCTAAATCCACTAAAACATGAAAGAAAATTCATAGTAGGATAATCTCACAAGAAACTAGAAGATTCCACCAATTAATAAAGGAGAAACATAATTATTTTTGTCTTTGCTTACCCTAACTAAGGGTTTTAGCAGTCTGAAGTAAATCCACAATAACTCACACAAATATTAACTAAAATGCATGAACTTTGATGTAACAGGAAGGTGATTGAGATTATTACCATATCCAACCATTCTACCATGAAATAAATTCATCCAACATCCTTATGAGTGTAGGTACCACAAAATAGGTATTTTTCAAATATGTCTTCCTCGAGTGAGGGAAATTCAGGAAGAGAAGAGGAAAGCGAGACATGTAGTAGGTCTAAAAGAGGGAGATCAACTAGAGGTCAAAAGATTATAAGAAAATTTTGTAAACGCTTGGAATTTTTTCTTGCAGAAGGGGGGGTCATGTTCTTATGATGATGAGAGCATAGGTGACATCGAGGTGCCCTTGAGGTACAAACATCTATGTAAACAATGGCTACCCAAGGAACTTCCTCCAATAAACACTAATTTTTGTGTCAACAAGAGATATATCGCATAACACCATCGTTATTACATGGTTTGGGCCTATTTTGCATGGATGGAATAAAGGTCTATTACAAAAAAGTTACTGAATTGATGGAGTATATCGGACCCTATTATAGTTACAAAGATTGGATGTAGCTAGTTTGATATACACGAAGTATGCATAGGTATGCACTGTTAGCAAATTATATACAACTAAAAGATAAGGATAAAAATAAAGGAGTGGCTATGTACATTGACAGACGGCCAAAAGCATCAGGGAATATTGTAGGGTTTATAAAGAGTACATGACCTGGGTCAACAAATAAGCAACCCGATTCAATATTCGAGGTGTGTGAGGGAAACTATGTATTCGTATGTGCGATAAAATCAATAACTGTAGGGGAAGAGTTGCTAATCAATTACAATTTGAATCACATAGATACAAACACAGTTACTATGGGGGTGGTACGTACTATATACCATTTTACCCAACCTCCAATTAATGACTCCAATATACCATTTTATTATTATGTTTTTTTTTGTAAGTCTATTGGTTTCATTTTGGTAATGTTTTTTTATATTTAATTTTTGTCACAGCGGGACATTGATCGTAGGGGGAAGGCTCCGGCCCAGAGCACAGATCGTGATGCATCTTCAGGTGCTTCTACCTGATAGGTTTACCTCATTGTAATTGTACAAATTAGATACGAGAAAAATGTTTTATTATTATATTTTTTTCATAAGTTTATTGGGTTAATTTAGACAATGTTTTTAATATTCTTGTCGCAGTCGGATGATCGGGGAAAGGCACCAGCAGTAGAGGGGAGAATCCATAGGGAGGTGCAGTCACTATTATGTGATGATGACATCGCATATTCTGCAAACCCTCTGGATATGATAAGGAAGACCCAAAAAAAATGAAATGAAGAAATCCTTCAGTTGTTATTCATAGTGCCTCAAACGGATGAGATAAGAGAAAGGGTTAAAATATTATTTGAGAGAGCATGAAACTTGCAAGTAAGCTATCATGAGATCTTTAATTATAACATAAGTTCATTCATGGTTTTATATTTTGTACTCTTTTATGTGATGAACTAAAATATGTGTTGTTTTTATAGGATTTTTTGCGTCCTCATGATTCTACTGGCCATGATTAGGGTACTGCAGGTGCTGCCTAGGGAGTAGGGGCTAGTACAAGTGTTGATTCTGATCTTCCTACGCATACACCACATCATCCAACCCCATCATCCATGCCTATATTGTCAACTAAAATGTCGACAACACATAGCATCCAAGCATCGGGTAGTGCACCCTCTGGCAGTGAACACATGCTAGAACATGCGTCAGGACATGTACTTGAGTATGTAGAGGCCACTAGTACTAGTGATGTTTTAGCAACATTTCCTGGATCTTCCCATATTACTAGTATGAGAACATTGCCAGTCACATTTGTGGTGACCGAGGATTTCGTTCCCATAAAGATAGAGAAGGTCCCAGGTACTTTAAAATGTTTTAATTATTATTATATATAATCCAATTGAAATTTACTTATTGATCACTCTTTTTAGACTAATGATCCCATGATCATTTTGCAGGAAATGATGTTTTTTATAAACATCTAAATGATATTACATTGGAGATCTTCGGGCCCCCCATACGTACTCGGTGGAATGCCCAAAATCAAGATTTAAAAGATGAGCTCATTAACCGTTTAGTTGTGTTGTTCGGTAATAACACATTCAACCGAACCAAGGTCCTTAAGAAAGATGGTACCTATCTAAAGTATGCGAGGGACCAATATAGGTCACATTTAGAGAAGAACAAAAAGTACGAGCGTCCCCCCATGATTCTGGAGATGAAGTGGAAGGACCTGGTGTTGGATGGAAAGGAAAAGGCTGAAAAGAAAAAAGGAAAGACACCACCAGGCCAAGGAAGGTATGTGATACTATTAACAATGTAATTATATACTGATTACTCTTTCTTTTTACATAATCTAACGTATTTCAAACTTTTCATAGGATGCTCGACACATCGAAGGCAACAAAGGCAAGACTAGAAAAACACGGGCAACACAAACTTGGCTCTGGTGGTTATATGAAATTAGCCGCACAAATTGTAAGTATCAATAAATGAAATATTGCATCCAAATAATAAATTGCAAACAATTTTGGTTTTATCACACCATAGAAGCAAAATTCATGAGCTAATGCAAAAATGAAGGGCTTTGACTTCAATAGAGTGCCCATAGAAGAGGACCTAAAGATTTCCTTGCAACAAGGCTATGGAGTCATGGCTGAATGTCTAAGACTCTTGACTGGGCAAACACAAGCTTCCATTGCATCTGATACACAGGTAAATAAACTCAATGAAGTTTATTCGAAATTGAATACTTGTGCATTATATTCAATATTAATTTCCACCATAAAGTAATTATGTGCCTATTTGTTTTAAACAGGCAAGCAATGATAATACTACACATGACATTGGAATGCAACTTGGTGAGGGTGGAGCACAACCTTCAAATGAAGGTTATGGTGTGCATCCCGGTATTGAATGTATTCATGTGCTATACAAAACACAGTATGGATTAATACAATTAAACATCTTTAATTGCAATTGGTGTATTAATTAATGTAACCTTTCGTGTTTCAACATTAGAGCATGTAGAGCGTGATCAACATGTTGAGCATGATCAGGCTAGACAAGATCAGGAACATGATGTGGACCCATTAGGTAAAGAGGACCACTTTAATGTTCTTTTAAACATATTTAATTACAATTGGTGTATTAATTAACGTAACCTTTCCTGTTTCAACTCCAAAGGATTTAGAGGGTGTTCAACATGTTGAGCATGAGGCTATAAGACAAGATTAAGAACATGATGTGGCCCCATCAGGTAAAGAGCACCACTCTAATGTTCTTTTAATTAATGAAATACTTGTAACAATAATAATAAAACATATCAATTTAACATTTATTTGTTATTGCAGCATACCCCCCCTTGCAAAGGCCTCCACATTGTGAGTACACGACTAGGCATTCATTAAGATCACGAGCATAGGGAAGAACAACTGAAGGGGGGACAGATGATTTAGAAAATTATACTCCACTTCTTCCTTTTTTAGCTACAAAAAAGAAACAAAAAAAAAGTGATTGTAATCATATTATGACAACCATATTTTTGATAATATGTAAAACCTGAAAGAATGAATGTTATATGTTAATGAATGAATGTGAATATGTTAATGAATGAATTTTATATGTTATTAATGTATGGATGAATGAATTCTATATGTTATTAATGGATGAATGAATGATTAATGTTATATGATCGGGTATGGGGAATTGAGAGTGATGTGAGGGGGGGGGATGGGCCAAATGAGCTTCCACCGTCACGTGGTTGGCCCTGTTAAGTAGAGAATATTAAACTATTCTCTAAACAAAGTGAAGCTCAAAAAGGTAATTCACTTTTCAATATTTCATTATGTTGCACTTTTGAGCTTATGCGATTTTCATTAGTTCTCTTTGCTTCAATATGTTACCCTTTGTACTTATTTTACTTTTTAACACATCTCATATGTTACCTTGGATGACAACTTTTTTAGGGGAAGCTATCCACAGATGGATCCCGCATCTGGGGATATACGAGTTTGGATTAGACATACTTGGGATGTACTCATGTAGCACATAAACAAAAGAGAAGAGTCCAACCATTTCAACACAAGAATTGGCTTGAGACTGGTACATGGTTCAAACTAGGTCTGGGTATGAGGGGTCTAGGAGAGAGCCCTGTAAGACAACTGGTATTAAATCATTAAACATACATATATTATAAATATGTGATTAATGCTAAAATCATCCAAAATTCACTATGTGATGAGTAGTTAGTGATGATGTCATGCCATTTTTTGGTAGGTTATTGATTCTGTAGTTGCTCCCAATAATCATCTCTAGTTGCTTACATGCCATTTGATCCATATGAGTGGCACCTTTCAATCTGGGTAGAAATTTTATAGATGATTCTCTTATTTAGTGACAAATGGAATAAGTGAGTGGATGGATTGCTCCTAGTAATCGCATGTCATGTGCTTCATGCACTGATGATAAAATAATTTCATTGGATAGAATTAATACAGTTATGTAGTAAATGTTGCTGGTTTGGTTTTTTGGTTTGGGTTTAACTATTATTTTTATTCGCCCAAGTATCATATGAGAAAGCACACACATATTTTGCTAGAGATCCATCACAAAAGTGACCTTCTCTCTCTCTCTCTCTCACACACACACACACACACTTTCTCGCTCTCTCACACATTCAACTGACCAAAAATAGAATGTACTGTTTGGAAATCATTAGTTGTGGATTTAATTTCTATTTGAACTCAATTGTAATCAGGTGGGCTTCATACGTTCAAGGAACAATACTTGTTTTGATTTGCGAGCTTGGTGTGTAGTTCAATGATGGCATTGACATACTTGTATGTTATCTTTACACTAACTTTTTCTTGTAAAATGTTAAGAACATATTTTACTTTATTCCACTATGAGAGAAGAAGGTGACTATTATATTTTTTCCCAAGGAGATCTTCACATATTTGAAATTTACCATAAGTATTCCATTTTTTCATTCGCACCTGTCTCAACTATTAAAATTGATTTTGTGATTAATCCTTTCAAATTAGTAGACAATTGTTTACTTTTTGATTGGTTAATGAGGGTTTTTTTAGGGATTCCACAACCTTAAGACACAAATTTGGGTCCCTAGTTTCCATGTGTGGGTTTTCAACACTATGCCCATATGCTTTGGGACTTGCATTATTGCAGGTCATGTGAGACGTATCCAATAATTTCTATGGTAGTTTTTACCCAAGTCTTCATTGCTGGGTTTTCTACCATTGTTCTTATAAGCTATTTACTCACTATATGTATCCAAGACCCATTGTTCACACATTTCAAATTGAAGAGATATAACCTATCGGCCAAGCAGTATCTATGTCACCCCGATTACGTTTTATGTTTATATTGGAACGATACAATATATTGGCACAACAACAAGCAAGCTTCATCGATAAAAACATTGTAGGAATGGCCTACGTAAATGAGGAAGCACATTGTACAATATTGACATAGACACATTGCATTCATACCGATCGACAAAAGAAATTGGGCTATATATTTTGATTAAAAAGGAACAAATAGAGAATGTAGCACCATAGGAAATGCATATCAGCATAACTCATGAAATTTTCCCCGACAAAATACTCATCGGCCATTAGAAGCCTAACAAGTGACAATTCCAATCTCATATACTACTTCAATGAAGATAAAAGGCTCGTATCGGGGACACATTCTTTTTATTCTACCAATGGGTTATTCAAAAAAGTAAAATATAGACTCACTTGGGATTTCGACATGAGGTACACCGATATATTTCATCAGAGGAACACATCAATATCAGAAAAACAGAAAATGGACCACCCAATGACACATCTTACACCGATAACATTTAGTTAGGAGAACATATCTCAAGTTACACTGACATAGTGGATAAAATAAGGCACCATCAGTGAAAGTTGTGCCGATGGAATTCATCGGTGGGAGTATCACCATCGGAAGTAATGAATAACTTTGGACCTGCTAGAACGAAGTGTCTTTGATAGGATTACATCGGATAAGCTACACCAATAAAGGACACAAGGAAAGACAAATACTTGTCAGAGTGAATTATACCGAAAGATACATCGGCCAAATTATTCATGCAAAGAACAAAACCCATACATATAACCATGTTAGGGAGGGAAGATGTTTGAACAAATACTTTTTTTTAAAACTGCAGGGTTTTGTCACAATTTCAACGAACATAGCCTGACGAACCACAAAAATTTGCGACGAGGTTGTTGTACACGCGACATAGTTTTTGTCATAATGGCAATGATGGTTTGCTCCACCTCGTTGGAAAATGGACGAACGTTTGGTGTTTTTTTGATGATTTCAAATGGGCATTCTGCAACATTTTGTAATTTTTTGCGTCAATAGATGGATGAAGTTATGTTGATTTTGTGATGGACACTGCCAATATTTTCTGTGGTGTTGATTGACGATGCTAGGTTGTGGTTTTGATGTATAAAAAATGGTCGTTAAAGCGACGAAAATCCAACAATGAAATTTAAATCAATGTTGTGTTGGTAAGTCGACAATATTTTATCGATATGTCACCAAACATTCGTCGGAATTTGTAGTCAAATACAATAGTGTATATATTTTTCTATGCGAGGCTTTTGAATTTAATCATCATTGGGTGGTAAAATATGACAAATGGACAACAAACACCATGGTAAGACATAGACCAAGGTGTGCAAGGTCATCCATCTGTAAAACAGACAGTCACAGAGAAGGAATGTCCTAACTCATACTAAGGGTCATGTTGCCCCAGTCTTTTTGTCAAGACAAACCACATACAACAATCAAATAAAAGAAGAGTCATGAGACATCATTGCTCCTCTAAATCCTTCATGGGACATCCTCGAGGTGGCTAGTGACATGACCGAAGTAAATCCAAAAGATAAGACAAAATAGACCAACAAGGTCAACAACCATTCAAATAATTTTCCAATGCGTTAAGTGACTAAGTGAGTGACAGGTGGACTATTTTGACAAGGCCTAGTTTCAGGAGAAGAAACATGTCGTATAAGATGTCAAGTCTGGTTTCGATCATGTAACTACCTATATAAGGCAAATGAAAAAGTGTGATAGTGACATGGTCTAGTTTCAAGAAGGACACATCCTATATAAGACCATTGGTTTTGACTAATTTGACTGGTTTGGTTGAGTTGACAAATGACTGATTTGACTTGGAGACTTGTTGGCTTGCTTGTCTTGTTGATTCAAGATTTGTGTTTGAAGTTCAGATGATTATGTCACATCTGAGTTGACAGTGTTTGATTTATTTTGACTGACTCGACGAACCCTAAAAGACTGACCTAGGGGGCCTCGAGGTCTCATCGATAGATGGCCTTGCCTACGTAGCAATGCGCAGACACTTCATAGTTCAACATGACCCTTGACTTTGTTTGAATGAAAAAGGATTGAATCATGGTTTTATTTGACAACACCTAAAGGACTGACCTAATGCCTTGGGAGCACATCGACAGATGGCCTTGTCTATGTACAGTCGTAGAGGCAACGTAGTTTGACAATGACAAAGACTAACATGACTGAATTTGACTCTATTTTTGGGATTTTTTGAAAGTTATTTGAATGTTTTTGGGTTTTGAAATGTTTTGATTTTTTTAGATTTTGACGTTTTATGATTTTTTTGTCTTTTTGTTGTTTTATGATTTTTTTTCTTTTTCGAATGTTTTGATCTCCAATGACAAGTGTATAATCCAATGAAGCTAGGTGTTAGAAAATTTCTCCCAGCCAAGTATAAGACTAACCAATAAGGATGGGATGACCGTTATGGTGGGAAGCTTTATTATGGATGATGTGGAAAGAGTGAAGGTGAAATTATTATGGATGGTGAATATAAGGATCATGACAAATGCATGTGGATGATGCCTACAAGCACGCGAGCAAGCACACACAAGTATCCTCGGACAAACATGATCTTTCCCCTAGTCAAGATGAAAACCAATTGACAGGTGATGATGACGATGACAAGGTTGTTTGACGTGGGAATGACACATCCCGAAACAACGTGAGGATGACGATAATGTGACTAAAGGATCAAAGTTTATAGCAAGGCTGGAAATAATGCCAAGGAATGTTTTGGATGATGCACTAGGATGCATAGCAAGATTATATGGATTGGGATGGTTGCATTTGGAATGAATTGGTTAGGACTAGAGGGGATGATGGAGGGATGTTGGATAGGCGGATTAGAATCCTTAGATCATTGACAAAGGAAAACCAAGACATGCGATAGTTATGAAAGGATGATGGGTTGATTTTGGTAAAGGATAGGAGATATGAGGATTATTGGTTGGAAGAATTATCATTTGGTCTCTAAAGACAATGTCGCATTGGGATAATGAGTATATGAAGGTAATGACATGATATTTCATGGATATTGTATGACCAAAGGATAGACATGTCAAGAGTTTTTCCAAAGCATGATTTATGTTTGTACCCCAGTCCTTATCGAGATCAAAGTAAGTGGGAAAAATTATATGGAAATGATAGGGATTAAATGGATAGATGGAAATGTCATAAGAAATGTCATACAAAGGGTATGGAAAATGAGACAACTTGCCCCCAAGTGTAATTGTCCACATAGATAATTTCCCTTACACATGACACCTGTTTGCCAGGTTTTCATCATGGTACTTATCCAAAGCACCATAAGAATGGTTTTCACTATTGGACAATTTTTTTTTCTTTAATTTTTTGATTTTTTTGCTATCACCAAGATGCCTGTTTGCCAGGTTTTCATCAAGGTAATGATTTTTTGATTTTTCAATTTTTTTGGTATATTTGATTTTTCTGGATGGCCTTTCTATTTTAGATAATCACTGATGTTCTGAATCCATTGATGGTGTTGATGTAGAGACTTGGGCCATGATATGCCAATAATGACCTTTATGAAGTAGTTTCCTTGTTAGGATCATAACACCTGCATACAACTAATTGATGTCATTGTGATCCTTGTTGATACTAGAGTTGGCCTTATCAAAATACACACATCATGATAGAGTGCCATGAGAGTCCTTACAATAAATATTTTCTGCCAAGATGTGACAGATTCGTGAGGTATGTCTTTTGGAATTTAGATGCAATGTAGGATTATGATGAATGATGGTAGATGTGTTTGGAAATTTAGATGTAGGAATTTTCATTTGCTAAACTTGGGGTGATGGATGATGGAGATTGGATTTTGGATTGGGATAATGTTTGGAACCAACATTTTTATATGTCTTGTGTGATGACCATTTAGAAGGAGGTGGACATTTATCATATGTGGGAGTCCTCTTTTCTTGTGGCTCCACATTTTGATTGACTTTTGGATTTGGAATATTTTCTTTGCTTGATCCATTTTTCTTTAGGATCCATTTTAACTTCATTTGTCCACTTGGATTTTTGTTTGATTCAATGGACTTTGGAATTTGATTTTGAACTTTGGATTTGTAATAATTTTCTTTTTGTCGGTTCCAAATAGAAGATTTAAGATATTGGGAATGATGGTTTGTGGTGTGGATGAAAGGAGTGTTGGCAACAATCTTATGACAAGGACTCCTTATGCTCCCCATTTTGATGTTTGTATCAGATAAAGTTTCCCCAATATCAAGGAGGTACCAATAACATCATTTGATTCTCTGACTGAAGAATAGCCAAGACCTTGATGTCTAGTATTTTCATAAAACTGTATTGGTTCTTGAATGCCTTGCTCATGTAGGCCTAGTCCTCTTCCTTGATACTGTATGCTTTGACATATTCTCTTTGTGATGGGGTATTTGTCATTTTGGAAGCAAGATGCGAACCCATCATTATGTATGTGGAAGCTGTTACTTGGAATATTCTCTTCTACAAGAAAGCTTGCTTTGATAAAAGTGGATGATCCTAGTTGATAGGATGTCTTAGCTTCATTGACATGTGGGATAGATTTTGATTAACATGTTTGGTCTAATTTTGTGACATATTAGATTAAGATGATTCTATTGGTTCTTCCAAGTTGATGTCAAAATCATCTTTATGGTCACTGTCATAGAATCCTATGAAATCAACTATAGCTTGATCATTTGTGAATATGTTTATAGTAGGAGACTCTTGTTCTATAGGAAGATCATCTATGTGTCCCATGGGAGCAATTGTCTCACCTATCATGGTGAAGGTGGTTGAGTCATGGATTTCATGGAAAGGATTAAGACCTTGAGTGAGGATTGGATTGTTATTATAATCAGCTAGAACAATGTTTTGGCTAATTTGATCTTGATTTGTCATGGAGTTCATTTCATCATGCTTTAGTCTATGCTATTGACATATGTATAAAGGTGTAGGCAATGGGATTTTATCTTGTGTAATGGTCGGATTTTCATTAACGAATAATGATTTAGTTTCAATAGAAAAATAATTTTTGAAATTGGTAGAAAATGGATGGCAAGATGGTGACAAATGGTTGGATGTTGTAGGACTAGAGATATGATTGGATTGCCTAGATTTATTTTCACATTTGAGTCGAGCAATTTCCTTTGCTAGTCATCCTTTGAGATTATTAATGAATGTGCTTTTATTGGATGGTATGGTGCATTGGGATGTAGTAGATGGCAATAGACTAATGGTTGATGGATTAGAATAAGGTGTAGTGGCTTGGAATGGATTGATGTATGATGGAATAGGATACAATGTATAAGCTTGAAATGGATTAGTGGAAGGTTGGTTATGATAGGATGTGGAGTCTTGGAATGGATTAATGGAAGGTTGGTTTCCCTTGTCAAAGTTAGGATAGGGATGACTAATGGATGTTTGTTGTGGATTAATGGCATGGATTGTGCTAAGAGACTCTTGATAGTGAGGGTAGGTGGATGGAGGACTAGATTTTATGAGTTGTTGGTAAGAGGGATAGATGGGTGGTTGAATATGGGTTGTGCTTGGTTGGTGTGGAGGATGAGTGAATTGTCTTCTAAGTTCTATGGCTTGTTGACATTTACCATTGTGGATTAATTGGTATTCATCTTGACTAAGAAGTATATCAAGGTGAATTGAAGACATGATGTCACTATGGTCTAAAATCTATGGTATGATGTCTAAGGTATGCCAATGCAAAGAGGGTGACTTAAGTCTAAGGTATGCTACCTAAATGATATTTTTTTTGTATTTTTGAAGTTATAGGGATGCCTAATAATGATACCTAGATTAAGGGTCAAGGTGACGATAGTCTATGACTAAGGTATGCAAAGTGTGGAATGAAGGGATGGAATAGTATGACCTATTATAAAGGCTAAAACATCTGGAAAACCTAAAATATAGTTGCTAATCAAACTAAGATAGGTATAGAAACTAATTTGATTATCAATGACCTTGGGTAAAGTAAAGACTGATAAGATGTGTTGGTAAGGTAGTCTCAAACTAGACTGATGAGTTGAGGAACCAACCTAAATGATGAGGACTAGGATGACTATTGTCTAGAAGATAAGGTCAAGAGAATACAAATTTGAAGCTATGGTATAGTCTAAGTTTGATGGAATTCCTAATCAAGACCTACTTATGCAAGAGGTTTATGCAAGCTAAAAGGATGACCTAATGGTTTGCCTATGGTGAATGCAAGATATGCAATGATGGATAGATGGATGGATAGTGAATGCAAAGGCTACAAGTCTATGATTAAAGGACCAGGTGATGCTCAGGATTGATCAAAAAATGGATTTGTTTTAGTTTCCCCTAAAATTTTTGGTGACAGGAAATTGCATTGGTTCAGGTCTCAGTTGTGGTATATGATAGCCGGTTGCGGTTCATAGTGTGCCTTTCTTGGTTTTGACTAAATTTTTACCAAATTTGAGGTGATTTTATGAAGTTTAATTTTGGAAAACACAAAAAAATTCTGAAAACACTTGTCTTTGTCTGGTTTGAATGTGTAAAATGTTTAAATATGTAAGAAGACACTTATAGACAATGCACAACCTAGGATTCTCAAGAGATACCACTCGCTAGATCCCCACTTGGATTTCTCCAACCAACCAAACAAGGCAGAAAACTACAGACTTGGTGGCGCTGGCTCCCCCTTACATGACACACACTTCTTAGGCACACCAAGTCTCATTCCCCAAAGAGGAATTTCTGTCCCTACACATGAATAGTGAAAATGTGGGGTGACTTCAGAATGACCATTCTTGCGCTAGCAAGTGAAAGGGATTTTGGCCACTAAAATAAAGGTTCTTGGTGAATACTCGAGGACATGGCACCTCACGAGCGTCCAACAAGCCACTTAAGGCTTTATTCACTCTACTAGGGGCTCTTATACGTTTTGCAGTAGGTACCCTGTTTCGAGTGACACTGCATGCTAAGGCCTACATACCATGAGGACTTGACGGTTTAGTCTTATCCTTTTATATACCACCTTGAGGGAAAAATTGGTTGGAGTTGTTCCCTCTTGTGAGGTAGGCCCCTCTAAAGGTAACAAAAGCAAGACAAGTATGTTGTTTTTTATCTCCAAGATCGCATGAAGCACGAGGAGAGAGCATACACAACACCTTTATCTCACACTTGCACAATGTTAATTTTAATTCCAAAACCAAAATGTGTGGGTGGTTATACAAGATGTCAAAGGAGTGCTTTTGATTCTCAAGATCGCCAAGTGGCGTGAGAGAAGAGCATATGCATTCAATGACAAAATGCAAACCACAAGACATGACAAACACTTGTTAATTTTAATCTCGCTTATGATGTCAAAGCAAACACTTGAGTTCTTTTTAGACCAACTAGTCTAAATGTGATCTAATCTATAAAAAAAGAAGACACAATGTTTCAAGATATATTCTCTAACAAATCAAACCTGCAACACACTAATTAGCAATTTTAGTCACTGGTCTTCGACAAACGAGAGTTTATGTTTTTGTTTTCAAATCTTGGACATACGAACTACAAAAGCCAAATTAACAAAATTAGCCTTGAAATCGAAAACTACACTAAAAGGAAAACTAACATTTAATCTAGCTAATAAAAACTAATAAACAAAATTAATCTAATCTAAAAAAATAAAAAAAATAAAATCTAAACTAAATTAGAAAAATCTAAAATCTAAATTTAATCTAAATTAAATTTAAATCTAAACTAACTCAAAAATCTAAATCTAACTAAATTAGAAAAATCTAAAATGTAAAATCTAAATTTAATCTAAACTAAATCAAAACTAAAATTAATTTAAATTAACAAAATTAATTAATCTAATTTAATTAAAACTAAAAAACTAATCTAAACTAAATCTAAAATCTAAATCCAAATCTAAAATCTAAATCAATCTAAACTAAATCTAAAATCTAAACTCAATCCAAATAATTAAATCAAATTTAAATTAAATCAAATCTAAATCAAATCAAATCTAAATTAAATCTAAACTTAAATCTATATCAAAATTAAAATGAAGAGCTATACTTCTCTTTTCTTTCCTCTCGAAGAAATAATCACAAGAGCCACTCACTATAGGCATTTGCAACAGTATCATTGAGCTTATGAGGTTCGAGTCGTTGACAAAAAGGCCCAGCTTTGGATGCAAAAATGTTTAGATTGTAGAGGCAGAGGTTTTGACAAGCCCAACGACAAAATCAACTTTAGGTTTCTACAGTTTCAAGCTACTTGGGTTTGCAGGAGAAGATAAATATTGTGGTGGAAAAATCAAGTTCAAGCATCAAGATGCAATGGGGGGCAATAGACTATACACAACAGGGTGCAATATTAATTCAAGAGACGCCCTCTACAAGACATTATCCACTTGTTTGCTGCAAATACCCAATCCATCCATAATGAAAGGAGAATGCTGTCTATAATAGAGACAAGGGCACCGATAGAGCCAATAGCCAGCGTTCAAAACAAGAAGAGAAAAGTCACAGATTTATCAAGTGATAGTGATACTAATAATCCCGATCTAAAGAGGTCATTGCTTAGAAGAGATTTCAGATGAAATGCCTACTGGTAGCAGACATTCATAATCTGTGCAACAAGTAACATGTGTAAAGTCATATTTGTGACTCTTTGCCTTCAATCAAGTCTATATAAATTCCATTTTCAGACAAGTAACAACAATGCATCCCTTAATTCTTACCAGTGATTGTAAAATGAAATGAAGATATATTTTAGATTAATATTTTTCATTCTTCACCGCCTTCCAAAAACATTCATGACTCAGTAACAAAAGTGAACATTAATGTGAAAGTCGCTCCACTCTAAAAAAATGCCTCCATAGAGATAATAAAATCTTCAAGACACCACTATGCAGAAATAAATGTAATTTCAGATTAAAGGTAAACTATCTCTCAACAAGCCGTCATTGCCTCAATATCTTGACCCTAAAAGCAAATAAAAATGATGCTGCCAGAAAATTAAATATTCATTTCACAGCCAGAATCTCATGTTATGTTCACCAGATGTGACTAGGGAAAATCAAAATTTAATGAAAATAAGCATTTAATCAGTAATTCTAAAATCCTAATCAACTACGAAGCACAATGAAAATCATGAACATTAAATAAAATGAAACGCTGTTGCCGAATTCATGTGTTCATTGGATGACCTCTGTAGCTCTTCTCCATTTTTCTATAATATAAGTGTTGCCCTCAAATTGAGTATGCAAATACTAGCCTAAAGATTATAACAACAAAATATCGAAGAAAGTATTATCTCAACAACACGGTAGTATATAAATGCTAGATATCTCAAAATGATTGTGACAACGCTATTTATAGAGAGCCATTGAAAAATGAATGAATGAGATCAATTGATTTTTGTTTTGATCAATGGCCAAAATTAAATGAGACAAGGTGAGATAAGATTGGAAGTAGAAGAGTAAGAGGAAATTAAATGATTTTTCGACAAAATCAAGTAGTTCGAAGAGGGAAATTGCATTTTGAATTAATGGAAACATTATTTCATTGCAAGAGGAAAAAGCGAGTTAACTTTTTGATTAAAAATAAATTTAATTCAAAAAGTGAGAGGAAAGATAAGTTATTTAATTAATCCGTGACGAAAGATGCCAAAAGTGAATAATTAAATAATTTTCATAATTATTTAATTATAGTGGAAAATGATAAATAATTAAATAAATATAAATTTATTTAATTATAAATGCCAAAGATATTAGTGATGTAATTAAATAAATATAATTTATTTAATTAATCAAGAGTAATGGAGAAATGAATTAATTAAATAATTAAAAATTATTTGATGAATAGTAGAAATATGACCCTAGACAATGGAAAAAAATGATGTTAGCAAGCCTAGGGCATTTTTTAGTGTCTACAATATGATCTTTCATATACCCTTCTCCTGGGTAGGTCATAGATTCATGAGATGAAAGGAGCGCCTTCAATACTTCATCATTTAATGAAATACACATACAACAATAAGGTTTACACGATACAATTTGATCCTAAATCTAAAAATTGTTTACAAATAGAAACAAGAATATAGAGTCCTTTTAGAACACTGATACCAACTTCAAAAGTAGAACCTTTACAAATTGAAGACAAAGATGAGTGTCTTTCATTGGTGACAAAGTTGTTGGATGATGATTGGGGATCATTAGATTTCACACCTACATTCATGGGGGAATACAAGATCACACAATCAAAATTAGAAAAAGAAGTTGCAATGATATCAACACAATCTATCACTTAATCATCAAAAATATCCATAACTTCTAGCAAAGAGGAAAGCACAAATTACACATCTACTTATGATGAAAGTGATTATGAGAAACCACTTGCCTTGAAAGAAATGTAAGCCATTTATGGAAGAAGTTATCAACTTTTGAAACAATTTGGCTATAATGGAAAAGGATGTGACACAAAGAATGAACATGAAATCCATCCCCTTTTGGAACAAACACCATTTGAAGATACCAAAGGCATAGGTTACCAAGGTCCTCCACCTTTGCATAAAACATTTGTTTCACCAACCAAACCATGTAAGAAAGGTGTGTTACATATCTTTCATCCTTTATCCAAGATTGTGTGTACTTTAGCCACACTTCTAAACTTATGATACATTACACTACCACCTGTCTATGAGTGAGGAGATAAGAAAGGAAAGAATAAAAGCATATATTATTGTGTGTATCATAGGGTATTTGGACATACTATTGATGAATGTTGTGCTTTGAAAAAGATATTGAAAGAATTTAACCTATACACAATTCAATGATAGACTAAGGCATTTTCTTTGCTCCTTTCCATGTGGTAGTTATAGTATCAAACAATACTCACTACCATGAATGGGGTATAAACTAGGCTTTATGCAATCATATTTTGTCTTGCAAGGAGCAACATATCATAATTCATCTTGGCTCACCTTTCTCCCTACACTTGGGGGGAAAGGGGTTAGATAGCCTTGTCTTAGGTGCATTCCTTCTAGCAAGGGATCCCTTTCTATCTCCTTAAAACGTTTGTGTAGCGAGTACACTAACATTTTAAGGGGGGGCATATGGTTCCTAGCTCATTGTTTGCATAAGAAATTGTCCCTTTTTAGTGATGATAATATACATCTCCTAGAAAGTGTGACCTTGAACCAATGAAAGTGTGGCCTTCTTGATCTATGTTAGCATTCTTTTGTGGTGATATTGGGCTTGATATCCCTTCAAAGTGTGACCTTTCTTAGCATATGATGTTCCCCTTGGTGGTAATGCTATGGATAGTATTCCCTATTGGTGTGAGTCTTTTATTCCACGACTTGTCCTCTCTTAGTGGTGATGTCAGGTGTGATATTCCCTAAGGTGTGACCCTTCGTATATTGAGAAATGCCCCTTTGCAATTTTTGTGAAGTACCTTTTGCATTGGTATTGATTATAACACCCCTTGAGGTTTTGACCTTGTCTTGTTTTGTCTTCTTAGACATTTATGCACCTTCTTAGGTGAGCCTTTGTGCCTTCTTAGGAAAGTTTTTGCACCTCCTTAGGTGAATATTTGCGCCATATTAAGTGAGTTTATGCACATTATTAGGTCATTTTTTCATTTATGTTCCTTCTTAGGCAAGCCTTTGCGCCTTATTAGACAAGTTTTGTTCCTTCTTAGGCGATTTCATGCACCTTATTAGGTGAGGCTTGGAAAATTGGTTCATGGATTCAACATAACACAAATTTTTGATTCATGGACACCCCTTTTAACATGGTCGTTGAGCATAACACACCTTGCTTGATTGTAGAGCTATGTGTTTCATGAGTGTTAGCATAAGACACCTTTCTAGCCTTGTGGAACCCATCATATTGCATGGACATCTAACATAACATAACTTGCTAGCTAGTAGATGCATGTGGCTCATGAGTGATGTGGAATAACACAACTTGCTAGTCCTCATGGGAGAATTCACTTGTCTAACATTCATTCGATGAATGATGTTTGGTATTTGAGAAAATTAAAAACTTAGGTCTCTTTACCTTACTGACTTGAATCCTTTTAGTACTAACCTTGTGTTATTTGTGTGTCTTTTGCATGTTTTTGTCCTGTTTGCATTGTGTTTACATCATGTTTGTTTTCATTTTGTTGTCGCCTTTATGTTATGTTATGTCATGTGTCTTCATCATGTATGTTTCATATTTTTAACATGTATGTTTTTGTATGTTATCTTGCTACATATCATGCATGTGTGTGTTCCTTTATGCTTATGTTGGTTTGCCATGGGATATTGGATCCTAGGGGCTTGCACACTCCCCCTAGTCCTTTTTCATCCTATCTCCTCAACATTTGGACAATCGGACCTCTCTAAACATATATTTTCTACTTTAGTGTGAGTCTGAGTGTAATTTCACACTCTCACTAAAGTGGGGGCTAAATGTAGCATTGTAAATTGTCACCCTTGACAATTTCACACAATGTTTTTCTCCCCCTTAAGTTATTGGACCTAATTGAACACCTAATTTCCTAAATTATGCATTCCATGCCCATTTTTAATAATGATCGACAAATTGGAATTAGAAAACAAATGCATTCATCTAATACTTTTCCCCCAACACCTTAATTTCCAAAAAATAGGGCTGGGACATATTCGCATAGGGCAAATTAATCCCCCTATTTTGGCTCCAAATTCAAATATGTCATTATTGACATTTTATTATTTGAGATTCAAGTGTCCAAAGTTGGATATCAAAATTTAATTTGCGAGAAATTAGAATAATTGCATATAAATACCTAGTTATTGCATCATTTGTAAACTAACAAGGAGGATCTAGGAAATTATTGGAGAAATTATTATAAAGAGCATTCAAGAGTAGGTTTTTGGTGATTTATTACAACAATTCAAGATCCAAGCATCATGTTAAATCATATGTGAGTTTATGTCTAACCCTTTTGTAGGTCTTCAAGCAATTCAAGCAAGAAGGATTCAAATCTGTCCTTCAGGGAAGCCATTGAAGGGTGGTGAAATGCAAAACTTTGTTGATTCATCATTCCTTCCTATTATTTATCCTTTTATCATTGAAATTTCCATTATGGAAGTGGACACACTAACATGGGGTTTGACTTAGGCAAGCCCCTAAATGGCACAACCCTTCCTCTCTTTGAATGTGTAGGTTTTAGATCTAAAGATTGGAGGGGGCTTGAAGATAAATTATTCATTGTTGCAATCAAAACCCTACACCTTGAAAAATCACATAAACTAAATTACAAAAATATCCAATAGTGTGACAAGCAGAAACAAAAAGCTCTGATTGGGCACCAAAGGATTACAAAAATAGATCTAAATCCTCTAGAAGGAGGTATTCGCTCAGGGTGAATTAGTCCTCCAAAATCAGCTTTAAACTTGCAGGATAGATGCATAATGTCCTACTCTTCCCATTTCAATTATCTGAATTTGTTTGACTTTCTGTGTTTGTTGTATTTGCATCATAACAACAAATTGCATCATTAGCCTAGTTAGGTAATTGTATTTCATCCCTAAATTCATCCTATATTTGGTCAAGGGCTTCTTGACTGATGTAACCAAGGGAGGTCCTACAACACAACTCAACACAAAATCACCCAACAACAACAATTTGCAATTCACAATTCTTAAAATTCTTCTCTTTTCACCAAATCAACACTCTTCCTTGTAGCATTGACAACTCACACAATCGGGTAAAACTTCACAATAAGATACTTTTAGGAAAAAACCTAAACCTTTCCAAAGACCCATTAGGGTACACAAGAACATACTAACAAAATCACAATGGACTTCTTTTAAACAATTTGTTCAAAACTAGATTTGCATGCTTTCTAGGCCTCAAATTAGGCCATTTTAACAAAGAAACTTAAACAAAACCCCCAAACTCATGTGGGAAGCAATTTACATGTATTCAAACTAAGGATTCCATAATTTAATTTTAGAAATTCAACCTCCAAGATACCAAAACCCAAAACCCTCCTTTTTACTCAAAGAACCTAGGGCTTATTGAAAATCACCCCTTCAACGCTCACAAAAACTCATGAACACTTCAATCAGGTCCAAAATATCCTGCACATACTCAATTCAACAACAAACAATGCTGCCCCAACCCTTTTCACACTTTGACATCACAAAACCTCATAAATTCAGTAGGAAAACACAAGTTTCCACACTAGGGCTTCTTGCCCAACACAAATTTTTACCTCCCCTACACTCACTCAACATTAACACATGTTTTTATTGATGTTTCAGACCCATTCCTCAAGTTACAGTGGCCACAGTGAGAGGAATGGGTCAATTCACCATTTTAAATGACTTTCAAACCTTAAAACCGAGTGTTCAGGCCGGTCTTGAAGAATTAACTATAAAATGCACCAAAACTAATGGAAACCATTCAAAATGGTTTCAAAAGAGAGATAAAATAGTCTACTAAGCAATCCACAATCAATCCTGAATCAAATTGGTGATGTACGGACTATACAGTCCTTGTAAACTACAAAAAACACATAAAATTGTAAGAAAACTGAATTTTATTGAAGTGTCAATCTCCAAAAGTGCTTCAACAACCTTCTCATCAAGTTCCTCATCATATTTAAGATGTTTCCCACCAAAACTAAACTTTTCTAACTTCCTCAATCGACCTTTCAAATCAATATGACCGTTGGTCTTCTTAAACTTCCCTTTTATAACTTTTTCAAATTTTGCATTTTGCACAAATTGCAACTTTTCAACATTTTTGCACATTTTGAAGTCTACATAACCTAATCACCTATAAAGACTCAAACTTGACTAAATAAATTGCAAAATGGTTTGCAAAACCTTATTTAGAAAAAAAAGACACCAAACCTAAAGCCTACACAACAATTTCTTGATTTGACAAAAGTTTTCAATGGTGCCCCTGCACCATACACCCCAACTTGTAATTTTTCCAAGTATCTTGGAAATTTTGATGTAGTTTGTCCTCCTTTGTGCTCTTCATGCCTCTATCCTTCATGTTTTTCTTCAACAGGTTCACCTTGCATTAGCTTGCCACTGTCCTTAACACTCTTGCATTTATCTTCACTTGAAACATGCTCCAACTGTTCACTGTGTACTGTGGGGTGTCTTTCATCTCTTCCAACTTCAAATATTGTTGTCACACCTTATTTTACACCTACACACAAAGGCTTATCAACTATCCTCACATTTATACAATTGTCCTTCTTTGTTTTAGGCTTAAACATCTTCTAAGTAATCCTTTCCTCATCCTTTTCTCTGTCAAACTTATTACTAATTGTACCATCACTCTTTTCAGTCTCTATTAGACCTTCCAGTACCTTGTTCACTTTCCTACCATCATCACAATCCACTACCCTCTTATCTACTATCTCATCAACCTTGCAAACCTATGTATCAACACCTTTCAACTGCCTCTGCACTGCCTTCATTTCTACATGGCACATGATTGTCCCAATTAATATTCCATTACTATTTTCTTACTTTTCTACAAGCCTTTCACACTCACTCTTGTCTACACCAACCTAAGACACCATTCCATCTTCCTTTTTCTTCCACACAAAAGCATTCTTCTTCACAACAACTGACTACAAATCATCTTTTCTTTTTCTATCTACTGTCTAATCTTTATCATGCCTTGCACTGGCTGCCAAACTCTTACCCTTACCTTCATCAAGATTTACAAACTCCTTTCTCCCTACCATGATAATCTCACCATGCTCTTTTGTCTCTTAATTCAATGGATTTAATATGTATTTTCTTCCATCCTTTTCTATGGTATAAGTGTTTTGCCTTCCATTATACATAGCTGACCTGTCAAACTGCCAGGGCCTTCCTAGCAACATGTGGCAACAACTCATTGGCAGTATGTCACAAACAACCTTATCCCTGTATTGACCAATTTGAAATTCAACCATAGCTTGTTCACTCACCACCATAGATTGATTATCACTAACCCATGATACTTTATATGGCTTTTCTCTAGGCACTCTTTCCAAATGCAATTTATCCACCATTTCACTAGATACAATGTTATCAGTGCAACCTCAATCAACTATTACCTTGCATACCTTGTTTTTGCATCTGCAAGATGCCCTAAACAAGTCTCTTCTTTGAAGCAACTCTCTCTCCTTTGTTGTCTTCAAGACTTATCTTTTCATCATCAAGCTCTCACCTATCAGGTGCAACATGTAGAGTATTTGAATTTGAACTTTCACATTCATCTTCTTGAACAATCTGAGCTCTCCTTTCATTCTTATTTTCTCCACCACTAGATGTTGAACCACGATTTCCAGGACATTTCCAAGCAGTGTGACCATACTCACCACACTTATAACACCTTCTTGCAAAAATGTTAGAATTCCTACCACCAAATCTGCTCCTTGTGCCTCTATAACCACCTCTAAAATCAGTATTTTTCTCTTTACCCTTGCTTGCACTCTCTTGTTCTTCATTGGTCTGCCTTGTACCTCTCCCTCTATTCATGTTACCTCTGCACCTTCCTTGTCTTTCTTTCCTTCTCTTGATTCTATCCTCTTCCCTTATTGCCATTTGGAAACATTCTTCCACTATCTTAGGAGGGTTCAAACTAATTTCATCTCTTATGTTCAATCTAAAACCACTTAGATACCTGGCCACTCTTTCAATCTCATCTTCATTTTGACCTGCCCTAATGCATAACCTATGAAATTCCTCAGTATAAGACATCACATCTAACTCCCTTTGCTTCAAATCTTGCAATTTCATAAAGGTTTGTATGGCATAATCTATTGGTAAAAACTGAGCCTTTACCTTTTGCTACCATCCTATCCCAAGAGCTTATCTTGGACTTACCTTTCTTGACCCTATCTTCTTGAACAATGTTCCACCATGTTAGGGCTGGTCCCTTCAATTTTTTCTTTGCATATTTTACCTTCTTACTGTCCTCTATGTCTTAAAACTCATAAAAATTATCCAAGAGATCAATCCAAGCCAAAACCTCTTCACTATCCATCTTACCCCCGTACATAGGCACTTCAACTTTCACTTTTGGAATGTTGTCACCTTTTACTACCTTTAGCATCTTGACCATTCTCTTTTTTGTAGGGTCTAAGTCATCTTCATCATCCTGGACTCCAACTAGAGGGTTTCCTTCTTCCCCCTCATCCTCCTTATCACTTTGGTCTTCATTCACCATTCCTCTTCTTTGATTCTTCTCTAGAATTGCTATCCTAGATAAGGTGGATTCTGGAGACTCTCTATAGAGCCTTTCCTTCTATAACAACTACTCTTTCAATTCCTTTATCTCCTTTGCCATCACACTGGCCTTTGGAGGAATCTTTCCTTGCAACTTTTTCAACCTTTAATTTGCAACCTTTCAACTTCTAAAGATCTAATCCCTCGCTCTGATACCACTTGATGTAACCAGGGTAGGTCCTGTAACACAACTCAACACAAAATCACCCAACAACAACAATCCACAAGTCACAATTCTCAAAATTCTTCTCTTTTCACCAATTCAACACTCTTCCTTGTAGCATTGCCAACTCACACAATTAGGTAAAACTTCACAATAAGATACTTTCAGAAAAAAAAAACCTAAACCTTTTCAAAGACCCATCAAGGCACACAAAAACATACTAACAAAATCACAATGGATTTCTTTTAAACAATTTGTTCAAAACTGGATTTGCACGCTTTCTAGGCCTCAAATTAGGCCATTTTAACAAAGAAACTTGTCATGAAACTTGACCAAAACCTCCATACTCATGTGGGAAGAAATTTACATGTATTCAAACTAAGGATTCCACAATTTACTTTTAGAAATTCAACCTCCAAGATACCAAAACCCAAAACCCTCCTTTTTACTCAAAGAACCAAGGGCTTATTGAAAATCACCCCTCCAATGCTCACAAAAACTCATCAACACTTCAAACAAGTATAAAATAGCCTGAAAAAACTCAATTCAACAACAAAAAATGCTGCCTCAACCCTTGTCACACTTTGACATCACAAAACCTCATAAATTCATTAGGAAAACACAAGTTTCCACACTAGGGCTTCTTTCCCAACACAAATTTTTACCTCCCTTGCACTCACTCAACATTTCCACACCTTTTTATTGATGTTGTATACCTATTCCTCAAGTTATAGTGGCCACAGTGAGATGAATGGGTCAATTCACCATTTTAAATGACTTTCAAACCTTAAAACTGAGTGTTTAGGCCAGTCTTGAAGAATTAACTATAAAATGCACCAAAACTGATGGAAACCCTTCAAAATGGTTTCAAAAGAGAGATGAAAAGTCTACTAATAAATCCATAATCAATCTTGAATCAAATTGATGATGTACAGACCGTACAGTCACTGTAAACTACAAAAAACACATAAAATTATAAGAAACTGAATTTTATTGAAGTGTCAATCTCCAAAAGTGCTTCAACAACCTTCTCATCAAGTTCCTCATCAAGTTCCTCATCATATTTAAGATGTTTCCCACCAAAAATAAACTATTCTAACTTCCTAAAATGACCTTTCAAATCAATATGAATGTTGGTCTTCTTAAACTGCCCTTTTACAACTTTTTCAAATTTTACATTTTGCACAAATTGCAACTTTTCAACATTTTTGCACATTTTGAAGTCTACATCACCTAATCACCTATAAAGACTCAAACTTGAATAAATACATTGCAAAATGGTCTCCAAGACCTTATTTAGACAAAAATGACACCAAACCTAAAGCCTACACAACGATTTCTTGAATTGACAAAAGTCTTTCAATGGTGCCCCTACACTATTGACTCACCTTTTAGGTTGTAAGTTGATCATATATCTTGTCCAAATTCATCAAACCACCACTACCTCAAATATTTAATGTAACATAAATTGGAAAAGTTCCTAAACCTTAGGGTCAAATATTAGGGTTTCACTTTTCCTATGTTTCACAACAAACCTACAAAAAATGTAGATCAAGATAAGAGACAAAACATTACATGAGTGAACATATAGAATACCACTCAACCACAAATACACAAATGGTACAAAAGGTAATCAAAATTTGTGAAGTTAAAGATGAAGATAATACCATGATTCTAGAGTACACTCAACAAATGCATGAGTGACCTATAATACACTACTAAAATGTAGTGTGAAAAGAGGTATTATCAAACTAGTTAGCTTTAAATATACTTAGTAGAGTCCTATTCACACTACACTTAAGCTCATTTAGAGGTTATCTAGACTTTTGGATCACATCATGTAGAGTCACCAAGCATCTCAAAACTTTTCCATAGAGTCCTACACTCTTTTCATACTTGGAGGGAAGTCAAAATTTTACTCCTACCTTCTCACCTCTTCATCCTTTCCTTTATAAGCAAGTCTCATTTGTACATTTCAACACATCACATGCTTATGATATTTTCTCTTTTTACATATCTCATTTGTGGATTGTTTTGAGTTTATAAGCAAATCTTGGCTGCTCCAACATCCAAATGACCTAAAAAATTTACTGTAACTTACCAAGGTTGAGATCTCACTTTCCCAAAAAACTCCAAGAAATTAGTTGGTTTGCAACCTTGAGAGTGACTTTTTTAGAAACCATAGTTTTGCAATAAATAACTTAATTTTGCTCTAATATCTCCAAAATTTTAATTGTAGATGCTACTGTATATTCCTAAAACCCCTTTAAAGATTAAGAAGAAAATCTCCAAGATCTGAGAGATATGCACTTCCCAAAATAATTTGATAGAAACCCTAATTTTGTAATAAATTGTTTAATTCTGCTCCAAATCCTTTAAAATCTAAATTGTATATTCTTCAATGTTTTCTTCAAAAACTATTTAAAAATTAGATAAAAATTTGACAAAATCTAAGAGATATGTGTTTCAAAAAATGACCTCCAAAATTGAAAAAAATGCCCTGTCTTCATGGTGCCAAGATCATGCTCTGATACCACTTTTTATGAAATAAATTGCACAACAAAAGAATATAATATGAAATATGTTGAAATACTTATTAATATGCCACTTTGAGGTGGCAATCTCTTAATCCACTTGAGGGGGATACCTCCAATATTCTTCAATAGTAACACACTACTCAACATGATGATAATAACTAACTTATGCCTAGGATACCACCTAGGCTGACTTAGATACTTAAGTATAACTTCTAGGATTACCTAAATATACATATATGATTCTAATAATGATTAGGCAACCTATTTAAGAGTTAAGGTAGCCATAAGCTGATTACTCATAACATAATACACATTATAGGGTTAGGGGCATAACAATATTAATCCCCATGTACATTTAATTCACTTTTTTTCTAATATCACATTGTGACTAATTACTTGGACATCTTAGCACCTAGAGAGGTTCTATATTTTTTGAGGGGTTCATTTTCAATATTGATCATATTAAAATAGTGGCCAAAACTTGGCTAGTAGACTATCAAACTTGCTGCCTTCTTTTATAAATACCTCCCAAAATGGCTTCATAAAAGGAAGATATATCTTGGAAAACTTAATTACTAGTTGGGAGGCCATGGACTGGGCCAACCAAACTAAGCAAGGGGAAACAATGTTCCTGTTAGGCTTCAAAAAGGCATATGATATAATTGAATGGGATTTTGTCTTCATGGTTCCAGAAACATTTGGATTCCCCAAATATTTTTGTGTCATGGTTGAAACATTATTCAAGGATGCAATAGCACATATTGATGTGAATGGCACCCTAACAAAAGAAATCACTCTAGGGAGATCCATAAGGTAGGGGTTCCCCTTGACACCAACACTTTTTGTTATAGCCTCAGATGCCTTACACTATTTGTTAAGGGATGGATGGAACTCTCCCATGGTTAAGTGAATAACTCTTCCAGACAACAATGAACTCATAAACACTCAGTTTGTTGATGACAAAACTCTTCTTATTAAGCTTGAGGAAGAGAACATGAACAACCTAATGGATAAACTAAACACCTTCTGTCAAGCCTTGGGTGCAAAGATTACCCTTGCCAAGTTTTGCATGCTAGGCTGACTGGAGGTACCCCCAAATTGGTTAAAGAAATTCAACCTACAATGGGGAGACCCTCATAAAATTGTAAGGTATCTTGGTATACCTTTTTCCATAGAACCTAACTTGAAGGAGATGTGGATTTGGATTAAGGAGAAAATAGAAAAGAAAATTGATAAGTGTAATAGGCAATTCTTGTCTCTAGCTGGAAGAACCCAAATTTGTCAAAAAATACTCTCTTCTTACACCATATATTTTGCTTTAGTTTGGTTTTTTAACTATTACTAGATCAATGAAATGCAGAAGAGAATAAGGAAGGATTTATGGTGATATGGAAAAGGAAAAAGGAAAAGACAGTTGATCAAGTGGGATTGGTGCTACATCTCAAAAGCAAGAGGTGGTTTAGGCCACAAGGATCTGAGGCTGCAAGGGATTTCCTTGGCCTCTAAATGGATCTTAAGGGATTTGGAAGGAGATGAACCCTGGAAGGTCCTCATTAGACAAAATATAATGAATTTAGTACCCAAGCAAGGTAAGGCATGGAAGCTCCTCTATTTGTGTGATATCCTCAGTTGTGCTCATCCAATATAACCTGTAGGATCTAAGGTGTTCAAAACTATTTGGAGAGCATGGGAAGTGGTGAAAGGAAACATACTAATTGTCACTTCACCAATAATAGGAACAAAACCATTAGGGGGCATAGATCAATTTGGTGGAATCTTGAACACAAAAATAAATCCCTGGCCCTACTTCAAGGCTGTTCAACAAAAGCCTGGGCCCAAAGGGGGTCAAGTACTTTAATGATATCCTTAGAGATGGTTATTTGAAGGATTGGGATGGGTTTTAAATGGAGTACAATCTTCCTCCAAGCTATTGGAGAACCTTTGAGAAGCTTGTACGAATGTTCAATTTCTCGTAGATGACTCTACTGATAGCCATGAGTATCTTGATTGCCAATAGAAAGATGGAAGTACATTGCAAAAAATTAATGCTAAAACAATATATCTCACTCTAACTGAGCATATTGACATAACATAGCATGTGAATAAGGTTTGGGGTGTTAACCTAAACAGTAAGCAATGACATAAGATTTTTGAAGGGAACTTGAAACAAAAATTGGAACCCAAAAAGGCTAGTTTTAAATGGCTTTTAATACTACATAGACTTCCCTAAAAAATTTCTCAAAGCGACATTGATCTTTGTAACCTCTCTAGAGTCCTTGAGATAGTTAAAAACATCTTCTTTGATTGTATCTTTGCTAAAGAAATGTGGTTTCTTTTTTGTAATGAAATGAATATTTGGGAAAATGATAATAGACCATGTCCTGCAAAATTTTTGTTTGATAATGACAGTAAAATGAATAAGGATTTCCATCTTCTTTGGTTGTGTATATCCACTAAAATTTTATGGGCTATTTGGAAGGCTTAGAACAGTGAGAAATTTGAGGGGGAAAGGAGAGTGCTTACTGAGTCTTTCAGAAGACTCACAATACACAACATTTCTATGCACTGCCCAAGGAGAACTTTAGGAATCTGTTGAAGAACAAGAAAGTCAAAATTGATATCATGAATGCTAGGTATGGGCATATGTGGGAAGAAGGACACCCAAGCATGGAGATCTTCCTAAAGGAACTTGAAGAAGTATAAAAGGATCTTAGGAAAGAGGAAGTGAACAAAAAAAAGACAACAGATGAACAGGAGGCAACAATAGCTCTTGTCGCCATGAAGTATGCTACAACAAAAGGAGGATCGAGAGGGTGGTGAGAATTTGTAGACCTGCCTTTAATATTTTTTTATGGAAATGTTTTGTATAGTTAAAGTGTATATAGGTATCTCATGAAAATTATGTATAACAGAAATGCATGTAAGCCTATTGTATTTAAGGCATAAATCATGTATATAGGAAGGGTCTAGGATCATTTTTGTATACAAGATTCTCTGATGTATAAAGACCTCTTGTAAGTACAGGTGCTGATAAAGGACTCTGTATATGGGTTACTGTTTATCTTTTGTAAAAAGGGGGTTAAGATAGTTGCAAGCTAAGGTAGTTTTAGTAAGACGAATCAATATGTAAAGTCATGTACCTCGTTACTCTAATTAATCCACTATATCTAATATAAAAATATTGATCATATTTAGGAGTTTCTATTTGTTGTTGAAGCTTATTGTCTTTGTAATTTTAGAGATCATTCATAGTTCATTATGTGTTTTTCATTTCATCCTTCTTTGATCAACTTGAAAAGGAGAAACTATCAACAATGGAGAGATGACATCATAAAACATCTTTATCGGATTTATCTTTTATCGCATTTGTATGGTATTGTTCCTCCTCTAAGTAATGATGGTAAAATGTTTTCTTAGAATTATAAAAAATATCATGTCCTAGGAGTGATTGCTATGCATCTTAATGATGTCACCTTCAATACTATTGTTTACTTTGAGTGTCCTCATGTTCTTTGGACTAAAATTTGGGAGATATATGGAGATTGTGATATACAACCATTCCAAAATAATCATGTTTTAGATTATAGTGTACCTCTTGATGCTTCAAATAACATACCATATGACTATGATACTATTTAGGAGTTTAATTCTTTGAAGAGCTTTGAATCTTTAGATGAGGATGATGAGGTTTCTTTAGATTATCCTTTTTATTCAGAGATAGTTTTTTATTTTTTACCTTAATTGATTCCTTGTGGAGAATAATTGATTGAGGCTCCCATCATTCTTGTTCAACATGACCATAATTATCTTTTAGATTTAACTTTTTGGGATGAGCATTTGACAGGTATATCAACTTTGTTTGTGAACCTTGTATTGCATATTTGGAGGACACATTTGATGGGTTAACTCTCCTCTTTTATAAAAGTCATTCACTACTATTGTCAAACCATCATTGTATTTGGATCTTGTTCAACACCAATTTCTACATTGTCTTGCTTTGTTACCTTCTCTATTGATTGGGCATGTACCAAATTGGATTGTGGAATCATCATCTTCCATGGACACCGTGACACATGAGAAAATTTTAGAGACATCATCATAAACCTTCATCCTTCTTCCTATCAATTCCTATTTGGAATGGGAAGCAATTTTACATTTGCACTTGGTTTTGTTTCTTTCGAAGGGGAGGAATGTTGTTTGTAGACATTGGATCATATTTTGTCTTCAAACATCTACAATTTATGCAAGAGATTACACATTGTGGGGGGCTACATAATCTCTCTATTTTCCTCTTATGGAGGGCTATTGATTATATATTTTTAATAGTTGTAGTCCTTGGGGGGCCATGATGATTCCTCCATTCATCACTTCTTTCATGAATTACATACATGATTGTTTTCTTGCATCCCCTATTTTGGAGAGGGTTTTTTTCTCATAGGGGTTTTCTCCTTTAATTCATTTGTGAGAGATCCTTTGTAAATGGGTACCTAACATTGCCTAGTAATGAGGATCCATAATCCATGTATCCTTGCATTATATCTACATTATTTCATTTTTTCTACATCTCATTAAGTTATTCTTAATGGGGGGAGTTGGTGTGAATAAGGTGTTTTACCTGACTAGTTCACCTAGTAGGTCATATTCACATGTTAAGTTTATTTGGGTCCTAGGAATATTTCTAGAAGTATTAGTTTTCATTAGATCTTATCTTATATTATTTACTTCTTGTGTCCTAGGTTGGTTGCCTCATTTCAAAGGATTAAGAAACTTGTCCAAATATTTTCTAATCCTATATCTTACCTTGTATATACAAGCAAGGCCTCTTGTACACTGTAATCATATGGGATGTACTATGATTGATCCATTATTGATTATTTTACAATATTGCATCAATATCAAGAAGGCCATTCTAAAGTGCCATACTCTCTTGTGGAAGGATATATTTTATTTTTTAGGTGATCTTGGGTTATGGGAGCTCACTATTAGCTCCTTGTATTTCACTATTAACTCCTATAGTAGGCCTAATGGAACCTATAAATTTAATGAATTTATAGTGCTTTGTGTTATCCCTTAATGATTCCCATCAATTATAACCAATTTGAGAAATCCTAATGCTGTATCATGTTCAAGTCCCTTTGATAGATGCATTTCTCCCTTGCCAGGCTATAGTCAAAAGCCCATTTGTAAAAAATATCCAAAATTGGCCAAGTATTGAAAATTTTCAGTCTTTCAAGCTTTTAATTGGCTTCCTGCTTGCATACCATTTCTATTGCTCCCAATATCCTATCCATTTCCCCCTTCTAATCCATCACTTGCTTAAAATTTTTTAGGTTTCGTTCATTGGCCTTAACTCTTAACCCTTATCGCTTTCCTTTTGTAAGCCATAAGTCCTCCCCTCGGTCACCGAAGTTTCGATAAATCCTTTAAAAAATGACAAAGTTTTGATGTTTTAGACTTTGGGGATCGATCTTCCTCCTTAAATTTTACCATCATTTTATTATAAGGCATAAGCCTTTGGCCCAATCCTTGATCCTCGATGTCTTTCATTTAGCTTTCAAAGATTGGGTCTCTTGTCTAACTTTTGTCTTATCTCTGTGATAAGATGAATGCCTTCATCTAGATCCCCGATCCCTGATCCCCAATCCCCAACATTGTAATTCTTTGGATTTTTGGAGATCAGACTTTTGTCTTACCCTTTATCACATTTCGTAGTAAGACATAAGTCTTCCTCCTGATTCCTCACTCCCATGCCTTCTTCCTTTTCGCACTCTTTCAAATCTTTCCATTTTCCTTTCATCTTCCCATTCTTCCAACAAGTGTTAGAGCCAAAGCTTGATGTTTAATGTCTGAAAAAGATGGTTTCACGAGCTTATGAACATTTTAATGATTAAACCAAGTATTGCTTTAGGCCTGAAACTTCAACAATGTTCTCAATTGATGTGATTTTAGTTGTTGGAACCATTAATACTACAACTACCCTCTCAACTACCAGACTTGGTTTTTAGGGCTATAAGAGTGATGTTTAATATATTTTTCAATAATTCAAGTAAGGAAAAATGACACCCATTCTTCTTTATGGTTTGAAGACATCCTTTTTGACATAAATTGATGGGTATGTGCAGGATCATCATGGAAAAAATAGGCCCTTAAGTGGCAAAAAATTCAGAAAAATAAAAGTTAGGCAACTTGAAGTAAAAATTTGAATAAGTTACCTATATTATTTCAAAAATGTGTAAGAATAGAATCTATCGCAGATTGAATATAGTTTCTAAACTACTAGGTATGTTTCAAAAAAAAAAAATTCTATTTGGTGAAAAATTGAAATTTCAATGTAGTGGTACTTAAATTTCAGGGAAAAAATAAGTAGGTGTCTGTCTGACCACCCTAACCACAATAAAATGATAATATTTTATATACAAGTAGAAGACACATGCCCCAATGTGATGCATATTTTTTTGTAATTTTTTCCCAAGTAAATAATTAATTATGATTTTTTATTACAACTTTTTAAAAAATATAAAAACTCGTATGTCTGACCACCTTAACTTGGTCAAAACTTCATGAAATTCAATTTTTATTTTTTTAATCTTATAGTATGCAAAACATAGAATATGACACATGTTTTGGATTCAAAAAATGTGATACTGTTTGAAAGCTATAGATGATTTTCAATCAACCTATCAATCAGGACTTTAGTTGTAATTTGAATAGAAAATGAATAACAATTACTTATTAAATTCAAAGTAAAGCATAATTTATATCAGTGGAAAGCTGAGATTCTCCTTTAAGAACCCTTTTCATTTCATTAATTTTGGGTAAAAAAATAGTTATCAGCCACATACCCATCATATTGCCACTTTTTGGCCCATCATGATCCTGCACATACCCTGATCCTTGGCAGAGATTTGTTGTGAATTTTGTGGGGGTTTTCTTCCTTATTCGTATGCTCATTAATGCTAATATATGGATTTACAGTGTGTGACCATGTGAAGATGATGCCACTTGATATGGGAACCCGATACAATCTCTCACACTCGTGGTTATTTCTTCTAGGTTTCTGAATGATGAAAAGGGATATATATAAGTTTTGGTATTTAAGGAGAAAAAAGAGAAGAGGATAACATTTTGGATGAGAGAGAAATATTTTGTAGAACCAACATAAGAAAGATATTCACAAGAAACCCTAGGTTTCAACTTCCATTTTTCTAGGTGTAACTATTTTGTATTGTAATTATTTTGGTTTTCTTCCAAACCTACAATAACACTTGTAAAATTTGAAAATTGATTGTTTAATGGTAGAATCAACCTTAGTTGAGTGTCTCCTTATGCATGGTATTCATTTCCAAATGTATGGTGTTTAGTTTTTCAACAAAGGTCTATAAAATCCTTGCAAAGATTTTACATGGTATCTCTTCAACATAATAAAGGAAATGTATGGGTATATTTGAGGATTACTAAGTAGAATCTCTTAATATTTTGCAACCATTTATTATCTTTCTGAATGAATGTGTAGAGGCCAACTTTGCTGTACATTTTGAAAGGCATAGCCTTTTGTGGTGACTTGATTAAGTCGTCACTTTGTTCCCAAGTTATTGCATGTTTGATTAAACTTAGAGACTTTGTTGCCCAATGGATAAAGACACCGATCTGTGATTTTTTTTTCCTTCTATCATCCTCCACACACTCTAAGCACATCAACTCAATTTTTTTTTAAAGTTTTACTTTCTATGTGTTTTATTGCCATGTCTGAATGAATACAACAATATAAAGGTGTATCATAAAATCACTCTCAAACACTTAGCAACAATGTATGACTACATTAGAAATGCCTTGTTAGTAGCAATATATGGTTGCATTGGAAATTTTGGGCTAATATAAATGTAGCCATATAATATGTGACATTGTTGTGTTTTGAAATGAGTATTGTGTTGATACAAATATAGTTATATAAAAATGTGATATTGTCAAGTGCATATTAATAAGTATCAAGTTGATACTTATGAGGTTGAAGGTGAGTTTTAATTGCATGTAATAAGTATATGACATTGGTCAACTTGAATATGTACGTGTTTGACAAAAATAACTCTTTAATAGTAGTAAAAAAGGATCCTTAGTCTCCATATAAACTAAACATTTATATGTTGAATAAACTTTAGACAATTTTTGATAGCTAACTATACCCTACTTTTATAACACCCACAAACACAAAAAAAACATTATAAATCTATTTAACAATGATCATCATTAGTGTGTATAATTCAAAAGAGAAAATGAGAAATTAACCATTGTACATTATTATAAAGAGATAATGTTTGAATGATTAAATTCTTATGTAGATACTAGGTAGAATATAGAGGTTAGAAAATAGAAAGCAAAACTTAATTGTTGTCTATATATCTTTAGATGCTTAAACAACAATAGACTAAATTAAAATGGAATTCATATTCATAAGTATGATTGAGTTGAATAACTAGTGAATGCTTAGGAAATTTACAAGTTAGTATGTCTAATTTTTAAAATAATACACGACAACAAGTTATTATATGCCAATATGGATAGTTTTGTAAATTATTATGAGATAGTTATTATTTTTGTATCACCATTCTTTGAAGAGAACTCAAATAGAGTTAGACATAGGTTACAACATTAATTAGTTTAGTTTAAATGATTTTAGTTATAAATATAAATACATATATGTGTGTACTAAATGAACTTCAGTTAGAGACCTTATGTAGGTATATTTGTAGTACATATATGTATTTGGTATGACTCGAGGAAGTATAAAATAATAGTAAAATATGTAATTTTTCTCAATTGAGTTTGCAAAAAAGACTTAAATTATTTGAGTCATAATGTGTTTGTATTGAAAAATATAAGATAATGGTTTACTCCCAAGTTACGAGTTTTCTTCTGATTTTAGTTTTTATCATCACTCGAGTTATCGAGTTTTTTAAGTGAATTGAGTAGTTTTATCTTGATTGTGCTGAGTCAGGTTGAGATAGATGTGGTTGAAAAAGAACCTGTATATCCATTTAAGGATGTGTTTATGCTATAAAATTCTTTGGCCAAAGTGATGCATAAGCTGCGTGAATTGTTGGTCCATGGTACTTGATAGGTTGCATGATAACTAGATGCCATACTTAGGTAGAAGTTGTCTAGGGTTGTGTGATAGGTTGCAAGCAACAAAGTTGATATCTCACACTTAGTTCTTAATTAGCATGATATGTTCACAAATTATTTTATCTACTATCTTCATGAAAGGTAGGGTCACTTCTAGTAGGAAGGTGTATGGGAGATTGTTGGTCTGCAAATAGAGGTTAAACATTTGGATGATGCTCTCCCTCCATGCAGTAGTTCAGTACACCACAAGCTTGTTACTCAATGATACATTTTATAGGATTGTTGGTCTATGAATAGAAGTAAAGCACCTAGATTATCTCTCCCTCCGTACATTACAAGCTTGTTACTCGATGACACATTGTATATTGAGACAATAATCTTTTCATTTGTATATTGATTATGGTATATTGTACTTGTATGCAAATAGAAAATGGGTTAAATCATTTTGTAAGAATGAAATGTGTGAGTAGGTTTATTTTGAGCATAAATGTAGTTGATATGATAGTAAAAAAAATGTATTTTAGTCTTGATGGGAAAGTGAAATGAATCCTGAAAATTATTATTAATATTAAGATGAAATTTATTTGAGTGATTTGTTTTTCATAAAATATTGTTCAATATAATTATATTGCTTCTATTGGAATGATGCACTCTTGTTGTATTTTGATAAAACAATATTGTAGTTTATGATTGAAGTTTTATGATACGAGTGTAGGGTTCATTACACTTTTGTAATGATTGTTCATCATGGATTATGATGACTATTTTGTAAATGGATTATTAATATATGAATGTTTTAAATTTTAATAAAATTATATTTAATTATGTTTTGGAATGTATTTGTTATACTTACAACCATGTTTACTATGAATTGTGTATGGAGCAAAGTAAAAAACTTTGCAATTCTAGTTTAGGACTTGTTACAAATTGTAAATGGACACACATACTTTTCGATATGACAAAGATGGATTATGGTTACTTGAATCTATGGGTTCATAGTCCCCATACATGACAGGTGCCAAGGACAAGTGGAGAACTCTTGGGTAATAGATAATTGGATGCACGTGTACTATGCATTAAATATGCTTGACATGTTGCCATTATTATTATGTTGTACTATGATGTACCTTTTTTGTTATTATAAATTATGAATTATGATGACTATTTTGTAAATAGATTATTAACATGTAAATGTTGTGACTTGTAATAAAATTATATTTAATTATGTTTGAAATGTATTGTTATCCTTGTTATGTACGCACCATTAAAACAAATTTTAAATTTTAAAACTTTAATTAGATTCTCTTATGAAAAATCATATTAATATTAATAATACTAGTTAGAAACATCTTATATTAAAGATTTTAAATTATCAAAGGGTTGTAGCTCAATGGCTTCAAGCAAATTTACCGCCAACAATTCTCCCTCGAAAAATTCATCGCCAACAATTCACCACCATGACAAATTCATCTCATGGAAAATCCCCCACCAGTAATTCACGGATAGTTCATTACATTAACATTTTTTAATATATATTTCAAAGACTTTGAGATTTTTTTTTGCAAAAGAATAATTTCCACTGCATTAATAATAGAGATGATTGATATTCTTCTATAATTGGTTTACTAGAATAATATATATATATTTTTAATATTATAAATCAAATTTTCTAATTGTATATGCGATGAATTATCCACAACGATGAATTGCTAGTGGTGAATTTTCCACGAGATGAATTTGTCATGGCGATTAATTGTTTGCCGATGAATATTCTGACAGTGAATTGTTGACGGTGAATTTTCCTAGAGCCAGCTCAATTGATTGAGCATAATTGGTTGGGGTGATAGGTATGTTTTTTGATTATGCCATCCACCTACATTAAAATCCATAAAGGTATAATATAAGAAATGGGATGAGATTGTGCCATAAACAACTTTAATGAAATGTATACCAACATAGACTCTCACCCCTCTATTTGATAAAAAAACAAACTTAAAGTGATATAAAATCTTCCCAAAAAAATAAATTAAATACAAAATTCAAATAATACTCAATATTTACACATCGTATCAAAACAGATTTTGTTTAACTAAACTACTGACGTACTTAATTGATCTGAATCTATACATATCATGAATTTTATTATAAAAGGACCGTGAAGTGATCTGTGAAATAAATGCCATTAAACTGATGAAGATTGATCACTCGAGACTCGCCAGAAACATGTGAATTGTATTGAGACATTAATATTCCCCGGCTTCACTGATTTGAAGGTACAATTTTTGAGAATATAATCCAAGGGACAAAGCAGTCATAAAGATCTCACTTGCCATCAATTGTTTGGCAACTGGCCAATATAAATTATTAGTCTGAGTGCATTTTTCTTAAAATCACTGTTATTAGTCTGAGTGCATTTTTCTTGAACTTACTGTTATTGCTTCAAATTTCTCACTTTCAGTGTTGTACTTTCTTCGAAGGAGAGACTTCTAAATGGTATGTGAATTAGAATATATGAAACCTCATTCATTTCTTTTGAACTATATTAGTGTTTGTCATTTGCTGCATGCTGAGTCCATGGTGATGAGTAATGTTAGTTGCCATGTGAATATCATCAATTGTTAAACATGTTTTGGCATAGTATTTGCATTTATGTTTGTAAATGTAGAGATGATGAATTGGGTTCGAAAAAAACTTGTTATCTGTGCAGGGGAAATGTTTCAGAGAAACCCATATCATACCTCCTGCCAGTGAACTCTTGTCAAATGATGGTGCAGGTGAGGAATCCTGTGTTCCTATAAACAAAGTTTCAGAGCCATATGAGAATGTATACAATTATTTAGACACCCAGTTCAGGGTTATAAGAGAAGACTTACTTGAAGCTTATAGGGAGTGTGTGAAGGAAATTAGAGCTAACCATAAGAAAAAATGGGAGTTTGTTGAGCACAAAGGGTCGTCTGATTTCCAAGTTTACAACTCTGTTGAATATGTGGGGATGAGAGGAGGTAGAGATGGTTTGGAATATGGTCTTTCATTCAATGTAGGTCATCATGGGGTTAAACATGTAGAGTGGGAAAACTCCAAGCTTTTAATGAACAATTCATTGCTTTGCATATCTCAGGATGGGTTTCATACTTTCTTTTGGGCTGCAGTTTGTAATAGGGATAGGCTCAAGGAAAATCTAATAGGAGTCAAACCAGTAGATGTCCATGAGCTAAATCTTCAGAAGGGGTTTTTTTACACTATGCTTGAGTCCTGCAATGCCTATTATGAGGCCTATGTTCACTTGCTCAAGAATATCCAAAGGCCAGACATGGACAATATTCTGTTTACAGAACAGTTAGTTTATCTGGAATCCAACACAGCTCAGCTTGAATATAATTTTGATTGGAAACAAGTATGTAAATGTGATTCTATTGATGATAGTCAGGAGGCGGCCATTAATCATGGGCTCACTAAAAAACTGGCCATTATTCAGGGCCCTCCTGGGACTGGAAAAACATTTACAGGGCTGCAAATTGTAAAGGCTTTGCTTTATAAGATTACAAATACCTCTGGTCCCATTCTCATAGTCTGTTATACTAACAGAGCTTTGGATCAATTTTTGGAGGGCATATATGAATATGAGAAAAGTCTAGCAAGGTTAGGATCTAGAACCCAGAGCTCAATTCTTAGCAAATGTACTCTAGACCACCTAATGAACAGGAGGAAGAAGAAAACGAAGAGTAACGGTGTACCAAAAAAGTTTTATCAAGAATTACAGAAAGCAAACAAGAGAAAAGCAACCTTGGCTAAGATTTTAGACGACAAATGCTTGCATGGAATTATCCCAACAGATGAATTGTCGAGATTATCAAGTGAATATATGAATGCATGTTGCAGGCTACAAGATGCTAAGAGAAACATTGACTGTTGCTTGCTTGGTAACTTGAAGGTGGTGGGTATGACTAGTACCTTTGCAGCAAGAAATTATGAACTTTTATCATCTTTGAAATCAGAGATCATGGTGGTTGAAGAAGCTGCACAACTTCTAGAGGGTCAAATCCTTGGATGCTTAAATCCTTGCATTAAGCGTCTGATACTTATTGGCGATCATAAGCAGCTCAGGCCGTCTGTGGCATCTCCAGTGTTTGCAAATAAGCATAAGTTAGATGTCTCAATGTTTGAAAGGCTTGTAACAAGTGGACTAGAATATAAAACATTGGAGGTGCAGAGGAGAATGAGACCTGAAATATCTGCCCCTTTAGTATCAACATTTTATCCTATGTTAAAAGATCATCCATCTGTTTATGAATTTCTTGATGTTAAAGGTGTTAAAAGAAATGTCACGTTCATTGATCATCACAACCCTGAAGATCCTTCTCAGTTTGGAAGCAGATCTAATGCTATGGAAGCTGATATGGTGGTTCAGTTTTGCATGTACTTAACCAGTTTTTGTGGCTACAAGCCACCAGACATCACTATTCTGACCATGTATAGAGCTCAAACAGACCTAATCACAAAAAAAATAGGCATCTCATACCCTATTCCAGGAAGAAAATATCACAGGAATGCATCTAACAAGTGGGTACCTGATAAGAACACAGTTAATCCTGATGAATATGTGCCAAAAGTAAGAAGTGTGGATGAATTCCAAGGAGAAGAGAGCAATATCATATTGCTTTCTTTGGTAAGAAACATCATTTCTAATTTGAATGTAAAAACATCACAAAATATAGGATTTCTTAACATTCCAAACAGAATTTGTGTTGCCCTTTCAAGGGCTAGAATTGGTCTGTATATCTTTGGAAATGCAAAACTACTCACAGATAATTCTGAAGTATTGAAGGATATCATGCAGCATTTTACAGAAAATGGGTATGTTGGTAATGGAATAGCACTATGCTGTCCTAGACATCCAGATGACCCTGGCCCTGTTGTTACCAAATCTCACGATTTAAGGAGGTATGGTGAAGGAAGTACAAACTTTTGTACCAGAAAGTGCAAGGAAAAATTAATTTGTGGGCATCTTTGTCCCAGAAAGTGTCATCATGGAGGACACGAGAATTGGACTTGCAAGGCCAGATGTATGAAGAAGTTTGAATTTTGTGGGCATGTCTGCAGGAAGGCATGTCATGCAACTTCCTATGATGAGGAATGCTTTCCTTGTCTAGAATGCAGAAGCACAGGCAAAGTCTGCAATGGTCTCAGAGATCTGCTTTTATCATGACAGCTGATTTAACCTTTGGCAATTTTGCTGTTGCTATTGGTGTTTCTCCATCAATAGTTGATATGTAAACTTTCAAATTTTGCGTGTAGTAATACCAGATACAGGAGTTAACTGAAAGTGGTACTCTATTTTGAACATTCCAGTGACTGGTCCATCTTTCATAACTCAAAAGTTTCTGTGATTTTGTTTATTGCTTTAATTTTTCCTTTATCATGAAGTAGCCTATGCATGGCATAACTAGATTGTTTTAATTTTTATTTTAAAATGGAGATAATTTATTTTGCAGTTGAACTGTACCCAAAACAAAAATCAATAAACCAATTAACATACTTTATAGAAACATAATTGATCTGGTTTAAATTCTATGATCACTCTTCTGAAGTGATTCGAACCATCTAAATCATTATATTGAAGAAAAACAATTGCATTCATAGGCTGAAGAAAGAACTTACTTTCATTGTAAAACCTTTAAAGAGCAGTCAATTAGGCCAACATGTTTGTGTGACGAACTCACCAAATTGGATGTGATGTGAAAAGAACTTTGAGCTGCTCTTTGGAGTTCCATTCTTCAACTGGTTAGTTTTAGTAAACACTAAGTTCTTAGTGTTAAAATTGTTTTCATTTAGTTTTAACAATAAGTTTTTAAATAAAAATGGTTTTTGTTTTTTTTTTTTTTAATTATTTCTAAGTATGAGGTGTACAGATAATTAATTATTAGGGTCTTTAATAATCATGATTTTGACCTCATCTTGTTTTTAATTTATAATTAATAATTGTAAAATTTTTTTTTATGATTTTTAATTTCATCACAACATTATATTAGAGAGAGTGAGCTTTCGAATTTAAGAGTGATAATATTTAACATCAATATTTGGGATCACATTGTGATCCATCACGAGGATGAGTAAGAACTTAGGATAGATTGTGCAACTATACTCTTTAAAAAGGTTTGAGAGAAGAGGGTAAGTAGAAAACGAGAAAAGTCTAGAAGGGAGCTAAACACAATGAATGAATTAACAATAGGGGTGCATTAGATCAAGAACCAATATCACCATTTTTTCATTGAGGTTCTAAAGCCACATTCATCTAACTCCAAAGGCGCTTTTGAAAACATTCCTTGTAGAACCACACATCTTAAAAAACCAAAATTTGAAGGATCTAAAAATATCCTCAACCATAGAGTGAAGGAAGCTCTCATCAACACTCCAAACCACCTTATCTTTCCTTTGCTATGGAGTGATTTGCATATCCTCATTGGAAGAGACCCAATCTCCTTCATAATGGTTGAGCATCAATGTGGGTGATATTTTTTGAGGCCACCTCCAAATAAGATCTCTTCTCATTAGTTATAGAAGAGTCATGAGCAAGTTGCTCAAGAACATCCATGTTAGCCTTTCCGATTATATGGGGTACATCATGCATTTTCTCTCTTTCCAAGAATTTTTTTCCTCCCAACTCCAAATAGACTTTCCCTTGACTTTGTATAACTTCTTTGTGTGGCACAATCTTTTGCGCAAATCTAATTATTATTAAATGCTAATTCTAATTATATTATTCTAGTAATATAATAATTATGACAATATTGTAATATAATATTATTCTAGAATATAACAATATATATTTCAATACTATAACAATGTCTAGAACCAAGGTTATTGGAATATAATATTATTATTCCAAACTAAAAATCTTGGCAAATAATTACAAGATTCTATTTAATATTAAAAGATTGTAGTGTTCATTACTATTTATAACTATATAATTATTCATAAAGACAATTGTACTTAGAATTATTATAATTAGCAAATATTTTAAGCAATGATTAACAAAATTATATTATATTTAATGAAATGCAATTTTTTTTGGATTTACTAATGAAGATTCTATAGGAGCCTTCGTCCTTGAAAGATATACCATAACAAAATTTTGTTGCCTATAAAAAAATAAACCCAACCAAAATTGAGGGATATTAGACATTATACAAGCTTACCAAACCCTTACATAATAATAGCTTACTAAATAACCAACACTAAACACTACCCTAACCATATAATAAAAATAACCATAACTATAAGAAAACATCACCCCTCATAACATCACATCGCACCATAATGCTCATGGGACTCTTAAGTATAATGTCTCCAATTGACAACTTCTTCCACCCAAGACACTAACCCATTTGTAGGCATGCCACCTTGAGGACTAGATAAGAAAGGGAACTAGACCCTATAATATATTTATTTACATCAAGGTGCTCTATGAAGAGAGGGGCCATAAAACTAGGGAATAGTGTAATCAATCCCCACTTCTAACTAACACTTGTCATGATGCACATGAAGGCCTATTAGAATATTCCCTAAGTCACTATAATATATCCATTGCATGCTGATTTTAGTGTTCTCACCATGACATATTCAAATCCATACACATTACTATAGTGGATGCAAAGATTTCTCCCTCTAACCTAGGGGTTTAAAATTTCTATGAGCATCCAAATTAGTGTTCTCCACCATCAAGCTTGTAATTTGGTCTAATAAAAACAACTAGATAATCCAAAACCAAATAGATGCTTCAAGAACATAAAATGTTCGGTTAGTGATAAATCCTCTTATTACTACTTTAGAAACACATTCTTTCAATGAAAACATGCTCTTATAGTATTCTATTGGCAAAGCCTAGTGCACCAAGGTCTCAACATTTTGAAAATACGCTACAATATCCTATTTAAAAATTTCTCTTGCACTAGCAATAATCTCTTACCCCTCTTTGAAGATATTTTTTCCATAGTTACCTCTAGTCATTTCACACTTCTCCTAATCTTCTCCACCTATGAGATTATACTAGCACTTGCACCTGGAGGAGGTGCAAGGAATACACCGATAATTTTATATAATTCCTGTATATTATTGACTGTTTCTTTGCATAATATTTTCAAATTACAAATATAAAACGTAATTTCTTTTCAAGTTTTGGAACACTAAAAGAAGTAACACATAGACGCACATTTCTATGCAGTTGCACACGACAGTTAATCCTTTGTAATAATCAAATTACATGTAATTTTTCAAATTACATTTCTGGGCAGTTGCCCACAACAGTTAATCCTCTATACACATAGTTTATCATGATGTAACATATTCTGGGCAGTTGCACACAGTAGTGTCTTAGTAATTGTTGTCAAACCAAGCAAGTAAGCCAATAAAAGGGAGTCATCACATTGTATTTTAGAGTTATTTTGTGTGTTGATATTGAAAAACAACATGATTAGTGTATCATAAGGAGGTTAACAACATAGTTTATTGGAATATAGGGGTAGTGTATAAGGAGGAGGTGGAAACAAATTACAAATATAAAATATAGTTCATTACAATGACAATCCTTTGTACACATTGATTTCTTCATGAAACAAACTACAAATATAAAACATAGTTTATCATTAGGTAACATATAGACGCAATGGTAGTTCTCTATACATAGTACATTTTTGGGCAATTGCACACACCGGTGTCTTAGTAAGCTTTGTCAAACGAAGCAAGTAAGCCAATAAAAGCAAGTCATGACATTGTATTTTAGAGTTATTTTGTGTTTGCAGATTGAAAAACAACATAATTAGTGTTACAAAAAAGATAAACATAATGTATCATAAGGAGGTTAAAAACATGGTATTTTATAGTTCAAAAAAAGATAAACATAATGTATCAAAGAAGTAGATGTATGTTGATAGAGTGGGGAAATTGCTACATGCAGAAACAAATGATGTCTTAGTAATCATATTACATGTAAGTTTTCAAATTACATTTCTGGGTAGTTGCACACAATGTTTAATCCTTTGTACACATAGTTTGACATGATGTGCACACAACAATGTCTTAGTAATCAAATTACATGTAAGTTTTCAAATTACATTTCTGGAAAATTGCACACAATAGTGTCTTAGTAATCAAATTATATGTAAGTTTTCAAATTACATTTCTGGGCAGTTTCCCACAACAATTAATCCCCTATACACATAGTTTGTCATGATGTAACATATTCTGGGTAGTTGCACACAACTGTGTCTTAGTAATCGTTGTCAAACCAAGCAAGTAAGCCAATAAAAGGGAGTCATCACATTGTATTTTAGAGTTATTTTGTGTGCACATTGGAAAACAACATGATTAGTGTATCATAAGGAGTTTAACAACATAGTTTATTGGAATAAAGGGGTAGAGTATAAGGAGGAGGTGGAATCGAATTACAAATATAAAACATAGTTTATCATGAGGTAACATATAGACGCAATGGTAGTTCTTTGTAGACAGTACATTTCTGGGTTGTTGCACACAACAATGTCTTAGTAATCTTTGTCAAACAAAGCAAGTAAGCTAATAAAAGCGAGTCATGACATTGTATTTTAGAGTTTTTTGTGTCTTCACATTGAAAAACAACATAATTAGTGTTACAAAAAAAAGATAAACATAATGTATCATAAGGAGGTTAAAAAAATTGTATTTTATAGTTCGAAAAAAGATAAACATAATGTATCAAAGAAGTAGATGTATGTTGATAGAGTGGGGAAATTGTTGCATGCAGAAATGGATGATGTCTTAGTAATCAAATTACATGTAAGTTTTCAAATTACAAGTTGCATAGTTAATCCTATATACACATAGTTTATCATGATGTGCACACAATAGTGTCTTAGTAATCAAATTACATGTAAGTTTTCAAATTACATTTTTGTGTAGTTGCACACAATAGTGTCTTAGTAATCAAATTACATGTAAGTTTTCAAATTACATTTCTGGGCAGTTTCCCACAACAGTTAATCCTCTGTACACATTGTTTTTTATGATGTATTCTAGGTAGTTGCACACAACAATGCCTTAGTAATCATTGTCAAACCAAGCAAGTAAGCCAATAAAAGGGATTCATCACATTGTATTTTAGAGTTATCTTGTGTGTGCACATTGGAAAACAACATGATTAGTGTATCATAAGGAGGTTAACAACATAGTTTATTGGAATACAGGGGTAGTGTATAAGGAGGAGGTGGAATCAAATTACAAATATAAAACATAGTTTATTACAATGGTAATCCTCTGTACACATTGATTTCTTTATGAAACAAATTACAAATATAAAACATTGTTTATCGTGAGGTAACATATAGATGCAATGGTAGTTCTTTGTACATAGTACATTTCTAGGCAGTTGCACACAATAATGTCCTACTAATCTTTGTCAAATGAAGCAAGTAAGCCAATAAAAGCGAGTCATGACATTGTATTTTAGAGTTGTTTTGTGTTTGCACATTGAAAAACAACATAATTAGTGTTACAAAAAAAGATAAACATAATGTATCATAAGGAGGTTAAAAATATTGTATTTTACAGTTTGAAAAAAGATAAACATAATGTATCAAAGAAGCAGATGCATGTTGATAGAGTGGGGAAATTGCTGCATGCAGAAACATATAATGTCTTAGTAATCAAATTACATGTAAGTTTTCAAATTACATTTTTGGGCAATTGCACACAACAGTTAATCCTTTGTACACACAGTTTGTCATGATGTGCACACAATAGTGTCTTAGTAATCAAATTACATGTAAGTTTTCAAATTACATTTCTGTGCAATTTCCCACAACAACTAATCCTCTATACACATAGTTTGTCATGATGTAACATATTCTGGGCAGTTGCACACAATAGTGTCTTAGTAATCATTGTCAAACCAAGCAAGTAAGCCAATAAAAGGGAGTCATCACATTGTATTTTAGAGTTATTTTGTTTGTGCACATTGGAAAACAACATGACTAGTGTATCATAAGGAGGTTAACATCATAGTTTATTGGAATATAGGGGTAGTGTATAAGGAGGAGGTGGAATCAAATTACAAATATAAAACATAGTTTAGATCATGAGGTAAGATATAGACATAATGGTAGTTCTCTGTTGATAGTACATTTCTAGGCAGCTGCACACAATAGTGTCTTAGTAAGCTTTGTCAAACAAAGCAAGTAAGCCAATAAAAGTGAGTCATGACATTGCATTTTAGAGTTGTTTTGTGTCCGCACATTGAAAAACAACATAATTAGTGTTAGAAAAAAAGATAAACATAATGTATCATAAGGAGGTTAAAAACATTGTATTTTATAGTTTGAAAAAAGATAAACATAACATATCAAAGAAGTAGATGTATGTTGATAGAGTGGGGAAATTGCTGCATGCAGAAACAGATGATGTCTTAGTAATCAAATTACATGTAAGTTTTCAAATTACATTTTTGGGCAGTTGCTCTGTACACATAGTTTTCCATGATGTGCACACAACAATGTCTTAGTAATCAAATTACATGTAAGTTTTCAAATTACATTTCTGGGCAGTTGCACACAATAGTGTCTTAGTAATCAAATTACATGTGAGTTTTCAAATTACATTTTTGGGTAGTTGCCCACATCAGTTAATCCTCTGTACACATTGTTTGTCATGATGTAACATATTTTGGGCAGTTGCACACAACAGTGTCTTAGTAATCAAATTACATGTAAGTTTTCAGATTACATTTCTGGGCAGTTGCCCACATTAGTTAATCCTCTGTACACATTGCTTGTCATGATGTAACATATTCTGGGCAGTTGCACACAACAATGTCTTAGTAATCATTGTCAAACCAAGCAAGTAAGCTAATAAAATGGAGTCATCACATTGTATTTTAGAGTTATTTTGTGTGTGCACATTGGAAAACAACATGATTAGTGTATCATAAGGAGGTTAACAACATAGTTTATTGGAATACATGGGTAGTGTATAAGGAGGAGGCCTCTGTACACATTGATTTCTTTATGAAACAAATTACAAATATAAACATAGTTTATCATGAGGAAACACATAGACGCAATGGTAGTTCTCTGTACACAATACATTTCTAGGTAGTTGCACACAACAATGTCTTAGTAATCTTTGTCAAACAAAGCAAGTAAGCCAATAAAAGTGAGTCATGACATTGTATTTTAGAGTTGTTTTGTGTCTGCACATTGAAAAACAACATGATTAGTGTTACAAAAAAAGATAAAACATAATGTATCATAAGGAGGTTAAAAACATTGTATTTTACAGTTTGAAAAAAGAAACATAATGTATCAAAGAAGCAAATGTATGTTGATAGAGTGGGGAAATTGCTGCATGTAGAAATAGATGAATATGAAGTGTGAACCTGCACATCATGGAAAATAGTGATTGTGGTATGTTAGTATTTTTTTTGTTGGGTAAACCATATGAAATTAATAGAATATAAGGTTGCATTAATAGTTGTGTACCTGATGTCATTATAATGAGAGAGAATGTAGCCAAGCTTCCTCTTGTTGAGATTATGGATGCACATTCCTTGAAGCTCCAAAATCTTCAATGGAGGACCCTTGCCAGGAAAAATAATCAACCACACAAAAAGTGTTACAACTAGGCATGCATAATAGAGATTCTATATTGATGATATGATATGATGATATGCTACAAATGAACAAGTTGCCTGATTATATAGGCAAGAGAGAAAACCTAAGATGCATGAGATGTTGCCATGTGTCATGATCTAACAACATGTGACATGTGAACCCTATCTTGGAAATTATTAAATGTTGAGATAAGTTCTAGAAGGACAAATCATCTTCTAGAAGGAATCATATCCCTACAAAAAAGGAAGGAGACATTACCCCATTATTAAATGATTTATTAAAAATGCAACCTAGGACTAGATGATATATGACCTAAGTTAACTTATGCTAGTGTAACAGTTAATTTAATTACACTAACACCCCCTATAAGTTCAACTTAGGGAGGAAAATGCAATGATTATGTAGAGATGATCGATGATGGGTCTTGGCTATGAGGCCATGTTAGGTACCCATGTACATGATAAAGATGCAAAAAATCTCCCACAACCGGAGAAAAGGGGAAAACCAGTGGGAACAAAACCCCTCTCCAAAAAAGGAGATGGAAATGCAAAAATGTGAGATAGGATGGGAAGGATGGAGGACTCCCAAATACCCCCCAAGTACACCATCCATCATATGGATACAATACAATATCCCCCCCCCCATCGGAGGGAAAGAGAGAGACTACATAGCCCCCCCAAAAGATGTGATCACCTGCAAAAATGGTAAGTGTCTGAAGACAAAAAAAGATCCAATGTCGACAAAAAACTTGTCTCCCTTTCAGAAGAAACAAAGACAACTGCAAGTGTAGGGATGCTTCCCATTTCAGATAGGAATTGAAGGAAGGAAGGATGAAGGTGGATGATGATGTCTCTAAACTATGCTCATGTGTCTCCTTGCCTAATGATGAAGATGCCATAGTCAATGAAGAGGGTGACAAACCAGGACGATGCAGAAACTAATGCTGAACAATATCCAAAGACTGAGATGGAATGAATATGATGGAGACTTGATATCCCCCCTGAATGAAGTGTCCTCAAAACCACTAAAAGAATTTTGAAGCAACAAATGTGTCCAAACCACAAGTCTCTCGCTAGGAATAAGCAAATCCAATGGTGGATGCTGAAGAAACCTCAAATCCTGAATGGAATGATAGGGAAGAAGTCTCATATATGAAATCTTTGAAGAGAAACCAAATGCCTCCAAGATAGTCTTTGGATTCCCAATCAAGGTTGAGACAAAGGGATGAGGAGACTCAAGAAAACTCTCCAAAGGTGAATATGAATAGAGGAGTGATAACCCCTCAAGAATGTCCTCCAAACCTGTAGAAGTAGCCAAGTCAGTGATACCTGAAATGAAGCCATCTTGTGATGTCAAGTTTGGAAAACAACATGTGTCATGATGAATGATGATAGTGGAAACCTCAATCAATGAATCTGGACAAGGAATCACTAATTGTGAAGGGATACCAACTATCTCTGATGGAAAGGAAGCACCTGAAGCAACCTTGTCAACCTCTTCGGAAGATTCAAGGCAATCAACTTCCTGCACAACAATATCATTGCGGGGTACCTGATCTGAAGAATGACATTCTAAATCATGACCATCGGGGAAGGGTGGAGTGTCTGAATCTCCATATATCTCCCAAAGCTTAGTCCAAAGAATATGAGGACAATCGCAATTATGATCAATAGAACTCAAAACATCAAAATCAACTTGCATATAAATGATCTCCAAGACAATGTATCTGTTGCAACTCCAAGAAAATTCATGAATACCTTCACTTGGATGAGGAACTATACCAAATAGATGTGACAATAAATCAAGTGATTGGAGATGGTGTGTGATCCCATCTCGCCATTGCTTATAGTTTCCCTTGTGCAACATAGTCAAAGAAGGAGTATATGCAAGCACCATAATGAAATTTCTCCAAAAAATACAAAGACAAATGACCTTCAACAACAAATAAAGACTTCCAAGGATGATGTGCAAATGAAGTGATGCTACCCGGATCAAAAAATATTTTCCCAAGCTTTAGGATGTCTAGGTTATTGAACAAATTCACCAAACTAAAAAAATCAATGCAAGAGTACCTGGAGCTGAAATTGATCGAGTCTGGATGAATGAAAAAAGCTCTGAATCACCTTCTTGATGCTGTTGGAGTCACTGAAATCCGATGAACGGTTGAGAAGATACGAGCCTTTATGTCCAAATTAGAGTTTTTTCTTCAGTTGGCTTTATAATTTTCTACAAGCAAAATTTTGCAGAATGGATGTCACCATTGGATTCAAGTAGACGAAATTCTCTTTCCGACGGTATCTCGTTTGTAGATTTTTGATACCCTAGTGAAAATTTATGATAAAATGAAAAAATACCTATATTAGGCAATCTACAGGCTAACGATGTTCAAAAAATAAAGCCCTCGGGCGCTAGCACCTGGTCTACAATATGACTAATCAGTGTTTGAATGGAAAAAAAAGGCCTCGCCAAATGGGCAGAGGCGAAGCGGTAGAGAGGTGGAGATTTGGTGGCGCGACCGGTAGAGATGGTGGCTTAGCTAGGAGGCAAGCAGAGCCTTCGATTTTCCACAAAACCACGAGCCAGGGCTGATAGAGGGAGATTGACAGCGATGCTAGTGGTTAGAACGGTGGGCTGGGAACAAACTCTAGGAAACGGACACCGACAATCAGTTGGGATGATGACTACAGTGGTGACGCAGGAGGTAGGTCGGGGTTGGGCCGACAAGTCTGCAGAGGTCGACATAAGCAGTCGGCTTCACAAATTTTTGAATATTGTAAAATATACAAAAAATTTAAAAAAGCCGATAAATTTCTCCTTGCAAAAATGTAAGATGAATACTGACCGCAACAATGAACCCCCAACTATAGTCACTGAAAATAATATTTATGCTGACAAAAATTAATCAAACCCTTATGTCGATGGAGGAAATATAAAATGCCGACCGATGAATATATTAGCAAGTCGCCCAAATTTATTTTTCTGCAAACTATACTAGAAACCCAAAATATTTTTTTGCCAAAATAATAGATAAATGAGCCCGAATTTTTTTTTTTAAAAAGTGCTTGCAACTAATTTTTTTTGCCTCAGAGGACAACTGACCAGGGTGGATTTTTTTAGTGCAAATTTGTACGGATCGTACCAGTTGATTTTGCAAACCCAAATACCTCTGATGGCTCCCGGGTTGATGTATCCGATTTTGATGAATGGGCAGGCGATCCTAGGGTTTCGAGGCCTTCTAAAGACAATAGCTAGCTCCAATCTAACTCTATCTACTTTAGAAATCAGCTTGGTCCCTGGGTGGAGTCAAGTAGCCTTCAATGGAAACCTTCAGCCTGTAAAGAATCTCGCACACCAACTTTCTTGATCGAGGGTTGACGTTTCATTCGAAAAGCTCTGATACCATGTTGAGATTATGGATGCACAGTCCCTGAAGCTCCAAAATCTTGAATAGAGGACCCTTGCTAGGAAAAATAATCAACCACACAGAAAGTGTTGCAACTAGGCATGCATAATAGAGATTCTCTATTGATGATATGATATGATGATATGTTACAAATGAACAAGTTTCCTGATTATATAGGCAAGAGAGAAAACCTAAGATGCATGAGATGTTGCCATGTGTCATGATCTAACAACATGTGACAACATGTGAACCCTATCTAGGAAATTATTAAATGTTGAGATAAGTTCTAGAAGGACAACTCATCTTCTAGAAGGAATCTTATCCCTACAAACAAGGAAGGGGACATTACCCCATTATTAAATGATTTATTAAAAATGTAACCTAGGACTAGATGATATATGACCTAAGTTAACTTATGCTAATGTAATAATTAATTTAATTACACTGACACCTCTTTCTTTCTAATAATGATATAAGGGTTATTTTTCATTCGGGAATAACGGTCAAAGGAGAATGGTGGTTCTATTTAAATATTGTTTATTGATTTGACCCTAGACATAGCTATAAAATTGAACCCTTTTCTTTTGACTTTTCCAATATCAATTGTTTCCTTTTTTAGGGTTATCCCTTGAGATTTATGTATGGTAATATCCCATACCATGGATAGTGGTATTTGCCTACGGTTGCCAATAGATATGGGTGTTACAAGTACACATTTTGGTTCATTTGGGTTTCCAATAGATATGGGTGTTATAGGAACACATTTTGGTTCATTTGGGTTGCCAATAGATATGGGTGTCGCAAGTACACATTTTGGTTCATTTAGGTTCCGTGGTGGGCCATTATAGTCATCGAAGTGCACTGCGACATATGAAGGTAAATCTGGTGGGATAGATTTAGTTAGGTAAACAATTTGTAGTAATTCTCCAAGAGACCCATTCACAAGACCTATTTGAATCCATAAGTTTGTTGTTAACATGACTCGTTGGCCTCTACATAGCAGGACCTCTTTTGGAAGTGTTCATAATTATTATCAGTATTTGATTTTGTATCTGTTTGTATTGCAACACAAAGTGCAATAGGAAGATTCAATTGTTTGAGAATTTTTTTGTTACGTAGGTCCACTAAATCATTTGTAGGAAACAAGTGCATAGATTGGTCAAAATTTGTGTGCTCATCATTTGATAGATGTTTGTTTATGTGAGTCATTAGTAATTTCCAGTCTTCCTCAACCCGTTTTGCATTATGCATGTTTTGTAATGTCTGACAAAAGGCGATTTGGATTTAGGAGTCACCTTGTTGGTGAAAACTTGTTTGCAAAGTAACAATTGTAGTGAATTTTTCCCATAAGAGTATATCACTTGAGTGGAATGCATAGATTCCATAATAGGGGGGAGTTGTGCCAAGTCCCCTACAAGAATTATAGATGTACCACCAAAACTTATATGTTGGTTGCGGGGGAAAGCTTCGCGCAATCTACTATGATTTTCAGTAGTAATTTTGGTCCAATAAAGCTCATTTAATCAATTAACAAGCATTTGACATGTTTCATCTCTTCTTGAAAGAGTGTTAGTGATTGTACTTTTAATGGTTATAGTTCTTTTATTGGAATAGACTAAAATCTAAGCCCAGGGATGGTCAACTAAGAATGGTAGACATGAGCCAACTTATGATTAGGTAGAGGACAACTATGAGCCAATGCATGATAGTGGGTAGTCTATCCTCCTTTAGGCTCAACTAGGCCAAGGGGGTTGTTCCTTGAGGTTAGCTTACAAGATAATTGAAGAGGAATGTTTAGAAACGATTGATCTTGGGAATAAACCACACCTAATGCACTAGAAAGTCCTCATAATGTGTCCTAAACTTTAGTGTGTTCGTTTACTATGGTCAAGACCTAAAACCTTATTTAAGCATAAGGCGATTCATGTATGAGACCAAAGATATATTAGATATTATCCCCTATAATAATTCGATCTAAGACTACACTTCATATATGATTGTGATCATAAAAGCAAACAATATCCCTATAAAGATTTCACATAAGTTAGCTTTCCAAAGATATAATATTGCTAAAGCAATGGGTTATATATGGCTAGTAGGACACCTAGTACTAAACAAATTTTAAATGATTTAATAATTTTTTTTATATGTTTATTGGTGTGATGAATAGTCATGAACATATTTAGATTGGTGTCTTTATCTTTTATGGGATAGAGTTGAATGTCAAACTCAAAAGTGTAAAACATATGTAATCCAAAAAAAAACTTAACACATAAGGGCTGATAACAACAAGAACATAGCATTCTAGAGCATACTTATATAATCCATTAACAAACTAATAAACTAATAAACATATTGTATTATGCTGAAAAAATACTTTGCGAAAGTTTTAGAATTTTTTTACATCCTTCTATGATGATCTACTAATTAAAAACAATACTTGGATTAGCAAATGTAATAGTTGGCATTCCGAAAAGCATATCTCAAATTCATGGAAATACTTAGTCTTGACAACCATAAATTAAGACATCTTCCTTCAATGAATTAGAGAGATGTAGTTACAAAATGGAGTTGACACTTAGATTTACAATATTACAAGCAAGCCCTAAGACTATGGCAAGATAAAGAGCATCTCTACAAAAATATTTATCTCTCTATTTTGAAACCAACTCACCAACTAACATTATGTTTTCATGTACATGTATATATAACACTTCAACATATTCTTGCAACCTAGGTGTAGTCAAATGACTGATTTGCAAGTTTGGAAGTTTCCCATACTAGTTGCATCATGTTCACATGGTTTTCCACTTGAAACCATAGCCAATTATATTAGCAACCATATGCCTTATACATGAAACCATAACCCTAAGGGTCCCACACATACCAACAAGAATTTGAAAATCTTCCTTAGTCAACACATTGAAATGAGCTCCTCTCTCCTGCTCCTTAATTTTGAATTGACAGTGCGCATGGTCGACGGTGCGTCAGGGGTACCCCTTGGTCCCCCACCCCTATCCCCTTTGGCCCAAATTCTCTCTTCAACACATGTGGTTCTATCTTTGGGACCCTTCCATGTGCTGTTCGCTTCTGGGGATCCTGTGATTATTTTCCTGCCTGATATCGAGGCACTAGTGATCCCTGCTTCCCCGTTATCCAAGGGTTGGAAAGATGTATTGACTAAAAAATTCCCATCCCCTATAGGTTCTCCCCATTGTCCTACTATGAAGATTTTTGTCTCAGGTAATGAGTTCTCCATGCCTGAAGCTATTAGCTATAGGTTAGCTTCGTCCATGGAGTTGGCGATGGTGGGTAAGTTTCTCTCCTTCTGGCCCTTCGTGGATATGGTTCAAAGGTGGGTTGCTGCAAAGTGGTGCTTGAAGAGTAGTGTTGGTGTTTGTGCTATGGTAGGTGGCCTTTTTCTCTTCAAGTTTATGACTGAGGATGATTTGGACTCTGTGCTCTCGTTTGGCCCTTGGGTCTATGGGAAACATGCACTATCCTTATGCCGTTGGAAGTCAAGTTTCAATCCTAATGTCGATCTCTGCAAGTCGGTTCCTATTTGGATTCGCCTCCCCAGTCTTCCTCTGGAGTACTGGGGTGAGTCTATATTTCAGTGTGCATTAGGGATTCTCTTGGCTAGTTCATCACCTCAGACTCTATCACTAAATCCATGTCCAGGTTAGTCTTTGTTCACTTTTGTGTTAGCATTGATATCAACAAGACCCTACCCAATTCTCTGAAGCTTTGTTCTATCTTTGGTTCTAGGGTTCAACCTGTTTTTTATGAGAATGTTGTGATATACTATCAAAAATGTGCTAAACTGGGCCACCTTATCACAAATTCTAAATCCTCGATTAGACATGACCCCTGTCCCAATGCTCCTACAACGGAGATCCCCTCAGATGGATTCCCCTTTGAATCAGATCTACTTGAGATTATTGAGTCCTTGACTAAGCCTGTGTTTGATGAACATGTGATCCTAGTGATGTCTTCAGATTTGGTTCCCTTTGGTTCTACTTTGGGACCCAATGAGTCCCGTCCCAGTTGTACTTAGGACTTTGGTGTTTCTTCAGAGTTACCTCTCTCCCCAAATGGTGTGGAGGTTGGTGAAATCTAGGATGAAGCTGAGAAGATTATTTCTCCCTATCATGGAATGACGGTGGAGATAGTTGCACCTCAGGCGCAAAATGGGGAAGAAGAGTTCTAATCAAATCCTAAGAAGAAAGGTAAACAAAAGAAAGCTGATGTGGGTGGTGACTCCAAGCTGGGTAGACCTAACCAGCAGACGACCAGGCTCAGAGAGACAACAAAAGAAATCACGATAGGTAAACAAAGGACATTGGAAGTGTCCTTAAAGAAAAAATGTAAATGGAAGTCCTATCTTGGAATGCGAGAGGGTTAAATAGCCCCCACAAGCAGCTGGCCCTGAAGAATTATGTTTTGGAACATAAGGTAGATATATTACTCCTTCAAGAAACTAAGATGAAGAAAACAAATTTTGATCCTTGGGACAAATGCTCTCTTTGCTTGTAGTGATGCCAATGGGGCATCTGGTGATCTGGAGGTGCTATGGAATCCCAATCGGTTCTCTGGCTCTGAATTGTTCCATTGCAGGAATTGCCTAGGCATAAAGTTCTCCAATGCTGGGGGTTCTTGGTTCTTGATAAATGTTTATTATCCCAATAATAGAAATGCGAGGAAATCCCTTTGGTTGGAGATTTCTAACTAGATTTTGACCAAAAAGGATGGCCGTTGGATGGTGGTAGGGGATTTTAACCCTCCCCTTTACCCTTCAGAGAAGAGTGGGGGTCTGACTGATTATTCTGACAGTATGTTTGATCTGGCTGACTTTCTGAATAGTACTGGTTTGGTTGATATTGGTCTGCAGGGCCCGTCATTTACCTAGTCTAACCGATGCCTTGGGGCTTATCTGATCCAGGTCCTCCTTGATAGATTCCTTTTTTCCCCCAATTGGACTGCTCTTCTTAATGCTAATTTTTTGGCTCTCCCTAGAATGGTTTCAAACCACAATCTTCCACTTACTCCCAACTAACCACTCTGCTGTTGGTCTGTTCCCTTTCTGGTTCGAAATCATGTGGAATTCCCACCTGGACTTCCAAAACAAGGTTGTTGCTTGGTGGAACATTCTAGTGCATGGTTCCCCTATGTTCAGACTCTCTCAAAGGCTTAAAAATATCAAACATATGGTTAAAGGGTGGAATAAGCCATGTGTTTGGTGATGTGTTCCATCAAAAATAGGTTGTTGTAGATGAGCTTGGTGAGTTACAAAAAAAATGGAAGATGGTGATAATAGCATCCCGACGGGCCAACAAGAGGAGCGTTTGGAATGGGAGAAAATTTTAAATAAAGAAGAGGTTTTCTAGAAGCAGAAGTCCAGAATCCAGTGGCTTGCTGAGGGGGACTAGAACACATCTTTCTTCCATGTTTCGACCCTTAAACATAGAAAAAGGAATCAGACAAAAACTAAAAAATGAGGTTGGGGATGAAGTTACTAATCCCATCCAGGTTGGTATTTTAGTTGCTAATCACTTTCAATAGGCTTAATCTCTTCCTTTAGAGGCTCCGACCCTTGGGTTGGTGGATTTGCTCTTGGATCCTCTCCCTACTCCTATTGGCCATGAGGATAATGTTTTAGTTTTGAGGGCAATTTCTTTTGAGGAGGTTCAATCTATTGTGTTTAGTATTGGGGCCTTTAAAGCTCCCGGGCCTAATGGTTTCCCCCTGGATTTCTTCCAAATTTTTTGGGAGATTGTGGGGGAGGACCTTACCCTTGCTACTAGGGATTTCCTTAACTCTGGTAAATTGCTCAAATAGTTGAACCACACCTTCATTTATTTGGTCCACAAATCTAAGGACCCTCTGACCATGTTTGATTTTTGTCCTATTAGTCTTTACAATACTATTTATAAGGTCTTCTCCAAAATTTTAGTGAACCAGCTGAAACCCCTCTTAGAGAAAATGATTAGTCCCAGTCAAAAAGGTTTTGTACCTGGCCGACATATTTGGGATGGTGCTTTATCCACCCATGAAACCCTACATTCTATGGATAGGTGTAACAACCCTAGCATGAGTTTCAAGCTTGATATATCCAAAGCTTATGATAAGGTTGGAATTCCCTCTCCAAAGTCCTTGTTAAGTTTGACTTCAATAAAAAAGTTATCAATATCATTATGGAATGTGCCTCCATAGTGAAGTACTCTATTCTGGTCAATGGAGTGTCCCAAGGGTTCTTTGAGGCCGATAGGGGAATCAGGAAAGGAGACCCCCTTTCCCCTTATTTATTTATTATGGTGGTTGAAGTGTTGAGCATGAATGTGGTGAGTATGCTATCAGAGGGCTCCATCAAGGGTGTCAAATTGGCCTCCACCCATGATCTTGTTACTATTCAATAATTTGTGGATGACACTATGCTTTTTAGAAAAGCTTTGATGGTTGAAGCCTGAAAATGGAAAGGTTGCCTCAATCTCTCTGCGGCTTGTTCTGGTCAATGCATCAATTATATTAAAAGTATTGTCTACTTCTTTCACTGCTCTCCTGGTCTGTAGGATTGTGTGACTACTGTGTTAGGTTGTGTGAGTGTCACTCTTCCTCCAGTCTACCTTGGCCTACCCCTTACTGTTAAGGAAGTTAATCCCAACTTTTGGAACTTTGTTCTTGAAAGAATCTAGAGAAAACTTGCTGGATGGAAAGGATCTCTCCTGAGTCATGTTGGCAAACTGCAACTCCTCACTGCTGCTCTCCAAGGTATTCCTGTTTATTTTCTGTCTATGTTCAAAATACCTAGTTACATTGTCGAGAAGTTTGAGAAGATCTAGAGAGTCTTTCTACGGCCGAGTACTGAAGATAAAAAGATGTCATTGGTCAGCTAGGAGAAAGTTGGCATTAGGAAAGTCCTTGTGTCCAATAAGGCTTTGCTTGCTAAGGTGGGGTGGGACCACTTAAGAGATATAAAGGATTGGTGCAGAATAATGAAAGCCAAATACCTTCCCAACTATCCTCTAATTAGATGTATGGAGAATGATCATCCCCATGGGTCCCTTGCTTGGAACAATATTTGCAAAATGAAGAAGCTACTAATGTCTGGTCTAAGATGGAAGCTTGGAAAAGGTAGTGAGATCTGATTTTGGGAAGATTCCTGGATCTTAGATTCCCCCTTGGCCAATTCTGAATTCAAAAATTTGATAGAACCAACTTCTTGGTTCTTTGGTAGGTATGTGGATGATTACATACATGGTTTATAGGGTGCTAGGTGTTGGAAAGATATTGGCTCCTGTGGCCCTCTTTCCCTTGACTTGCAATGTTTGAAATCTTCCTTACAAGTTTTACTCTCTCAGTACAAATTACCTCTGTTGGATATTGAAGATGATTTCTTCTGGGCCTTGGATAGTAAGGGTGACTTGACTGTTAGGACAACTTATAGTTTGCTGTCGAACATGGGCATACAAAGTAAGTTATGGAAGAAGGTTTGGAACTATCACCTGATTCCTAAAATGAATTTCTTCTAGTGGAAAGCATGCCACAATAGGATCCTAACCCAAGATAATCTAAGAAAGAGGGGATTCCAAATCCTGAATAGGTGCTTGTTGTGCAAAGACAATGAAAAAATTGTGGATCATATGCTTCTGCACTATCCATTTGCTGTTGGTGTCTAGGACCTTGTTTTTCAAAGGTTAGAGACATACTGGACCTTAAATAAAGATTTGGTTTCCTTCGTGGAGGGTTGGAATGGTCCTTTCTGACACTCCCTTCCCTTGAAAATTTGGAGGAAAATTCCCCCTATTATCTGTTGGTGCATTTGGAAGGAAATGAACAATATAGTGTTCTAGGATATTGAAAAGAGTCTGAAAGAAGTATTTGGTTGCGGGTTGAGATTTATCTCTAAAAGTATCTCCTTACTAAAGTGGAAACCACCAGACACAACCCCAATTGTTTGGGAGAGAAGATGACTAAATCCTAGAAAATTGATCTTGGTATTGATTCCTTTGACAACTCCAAATCTCTTGCTAGCAAAAAAATTGTTTGGAAACATCTGACCAAGGGTTGGTTTAAACTAAATTTCGATGGTGTGGCCAAGGGGAACCCTGGTCTGACTAGTATAGGTGGTTTTATAAGAGACTGTCAAGGCAACCTGGTTGCTGGGTATGCTGGTGGTATAGGTATCCACTCTTCTATGGTGGCAGAGTCTTGTGTGTTGCTCAAGGGCGTTGAGATTGCTGTCACTTTGGGCATTAAGAATCTGGACATTGAAGGGGATTCTAAAAATATGATAAAATCTATTAATTTGGGTTGTCTGCTTGGTTGGAACTTATGAGATATTCTTCTAGATATTAATATCTTAATCTCTAAATTTGATAGGTATCACCTATCTCATATCTTTCGAGAGGGTAACCAGGTGGTTGCAGCTTGTCAACCTGGGGTCCACTTGGAAGATTTTCAAATGTTGGAAAAGGATTGATGTTCTGCTGACATCTATTCAAAGGTTAATCCTCTTGGAGTGGAGGAATTACTCTATTATTAATGATTGATTTTCCATTCTTTATCAGGTACAGGTGGCACTCCTTGACGGATCATTGGTTGGTTTGGTCTTGGAAGAGTGAGGTGTTTGGGATCAAGTGGGTTCCCATGTGGGTTTTTCTACTCATGGTTATTTTTGGTGGGGCCCCTAACCCTTACTAGCTATCTTTTCAATGGTACAACAAATCTCTTCAAATCTTACAGAGTTTATGTATAAGGGTGTACTTCGCCATCTCTTTTAATAATTCCAAATTAAGGCATCTCTTACACCTTAGATTTTATCAGATGTACTTGAATGTATCTAATCTTCCCTCCACATTCAAATGGCTTTGGGAAGTGTTTAACTTCTTCAAGTTGATGAAATTTTTTGATTTAAATTTGGATCCCATTATTACTTCTATTTGGTTTATTTTTGGGTTGCCTTGTGGTGATTATGGGCTTGCATGGCAGATGTCATCGGAAATGACCATCGAAGCATGTGAATGTCACTTTTCCTTTATAACGCCTTTTCATCCTGATAGGCATTGTAAAGTTTTTTGCAACGGTAAACTCTCTGACATTCATTCTATTTTATGGCTTAGATTTTTTGGCTATTGTGTGCTATGGGTCATGATAGGCAGAGAGCGTGTTAGGATTGAGCTGTACAGTTGTGAGGAGTTTCACCAGGATCTCTTGGCTTGGCATATATATTTAGAAGGTTGGATTGCGCCACTCATGGAAAATCTTGTGGGCCATGATGAGATGCTATCGGCCCGGTTTGCTAGCTCTTGGAAGGATCGACGAGTCACTTTGGGTGGCATTACTTTTGATGTGGATGAAGAGGTAATTGGTAAAGCTACTGGCCTTTCTTGTGAAGGAATGAAGTATAAAAAACACACAATAATGTAGGACTTGGTGAGTTTGAATGTGTTTTTTAAAGGGAATGAGAAGCTGGTGAAAAATCAGTTTGGCTTTGACTAGGAAGCGTTGCCTAAACCTTAGGATAAGGTCTGCTTTGCCATCATGAAGTATGTCACCCTTGAGGGTCGATTCAAGGTATTTTATTTTTACCACTTACCACTATTGAATCACTTAAGGCATATAATGCTACTTAGTTTCCCTTTTTTTTGCTTTCTTCTTTGGAAAGTTCCATCAAAGAATCCCAAGAGCCACTCCCAACCCTAATTATCCACCTCCTTTATTGTTGTACCAAGGCCTAATCCATAAAGTCTACTATTTCCATTCGGCTTTGGTCCCTCCCAAACCCATCTTGGCTGTGAGAGTGGAAGAATTAGAATCACCAAAAAATAACCCTAGAAACCCTTCCCCTGCTATTTCGGTGGGCTCTAAGAGGAAATCCCCCATCCTTGTGGAAGTTCCTAGTATTGAGACTATTGCCACTTCTCCCCCAAAGAAAAAGAAAATTGAGGTTGGGTTGACCCAGTCGAGTGCTGCAGATGGGCTCTGTGAGTTGAAACATAAGAAGGTTAGCAGACTGGCTACTAAGAAGAAAGGAAAAAATGTGTCTCTTCTTTCGAGGGTTCTTCTGGTCTTCGAGGAAGGTAAATGTGTTGAGGAAAAATATTCTAAGGGTGATACTATGGTGGGGGCTAGCTTTGAGATGGGGATGGAGTAGATGAGTGTGAGAATATCCCACAAACTGGCGCAATACAAGAAAGACACCCCTGTTGATAATATCTCTAGTGACTCGGTTAAGTCTAGCAGCAAGAATGAAGGCATTAAAGCTATTGAGAAGATAAAGGATAAAGGACCCACAAAAGACCCAAGTCACTTTTTTGATTTAAACCAGATGCTTCAACAAGACTCTATAAATTCCTCGGACACTAGGGCTAATGCTAAAATGAAGATCTAGAGCAAGGAGGACAAAGAAAATGAGCTCAGAGGGCTCCATGAGTAGGTGGCTATGCTGAATCGTAAGGTTAATTGCTTGGCTTGGTTCACTATCAAGATGATTCACAGGTTGGCTCTCACTCTCTCGAATGTTGTCAAGGAGGAATTGGACAAGAACACCACGAATGAAGGCCCCAACTGGATTGGGGAGGATGTTTTAAACCTCCTAGTCAAGAAATGGGAGGGTTTAGACAATTAGTTTCTAGGCCTGTGCTGTGCTATGACTATGTTGTTACTAGGTTGTGTCTGTGTCTCTCGTATGCTGTTACTGTAATCTTTTTTGATGTGTGTGTGTGTGTGTGAAATTATTAGTAAATCAAAACAAACCTTAATGAAATGAATTATATCAAAGATTTGAAATAACTAAACTACTCTATTTTGCAGCTAAATAAATCTTTTAAGAACGTCTCATTGTCCTCTATTCCCAAGGATTTATTAAACCATTTGGCCCTCCGATTTCTTTGTGCACTATGGTTGTTAAAATGGAAATTTAGGAAATGAGATAATATTCAACATGTAAGCCAATTAAATTCCAATATGAAACTATATGATAAAAATGATAATGGATACTATGATGAATGGATGATGATGCTAGATTATTTGAGGTAGATACTATGGTATTGAGATGGGATGATTCTACATATGCTCAAATGCTAACTATGAAAATGCTATTCTAATATTTAACTATGATGCAAAACATGATATCAAATGTAACTATAAGACTCCAAAATGCTCCCAACCTCAAATGATATTCCTGTATGATAACTCTATTAAAAAGTGGATGCCAAATACAATGCCAAAGGGTTGTATTTATAGCCTTTTCCAAGAATCTTGTGAGGTGGCAATGATCGACGGTCCAGATTCAAACAAGAAGGATGAACGATGGAGATGAAGAGAATCAAGAAGTTGTCCCCTTGACCAGAGACAACATACCAAATGGATGGAGGAATCTCTTGACCAATAGGCAACATGCCAAATGGATGGGAGACTAAAGTGTGGGAAGAAAAGACCATGTGTTTGAAAACTGGTTGAAGAATTGTGTGAGGAATAAGCCATGTGCTTGAAAATTGGTTGAAGATAATTCTAATTTAAAAATTAGAATTATTTAATTTCATGTGACCTTGGTGAGGTGGCACAAAAAGTTGTAGACATGTGCTTGAATTCTTAATCGAGATTAGCGAAGATTAATTAAATAAAACAAGCTTATGGAATTTTTTTTATTTAATTAATTTAGAAGAATATAATTTTAGATTTGGAGAATTTAGAGGTATGAACTATATAAATAAATTGGAAATTTATTTATACGTAGATGGAATATTAATTAAATAACTAGTATTTAATTAATTAAATGTTTGGACCGATTTTAGGTGTATACATGATGTTTTTTGGTTTTTATCCTTTTGGCCCTGTGGGCTCGTCGTGTAAAGGGTACAACACCCTATAAATGTTGCTTATTTTATTAAAAACACATTGAAATGAGAACATTAATAGTGTTCTTGTACATGTCTAGAAGTAGATGTAGGTTTCCATTCTAACAACGAAGTCCTGAGGTGAAGATGCAATTGGGGTTTGCAATTTGAAAGAGCACAAAAGTCCACAACGAAAATATATGGTGGAGCGGTGAAGTCAAGATGCAAGTGAGAAATTTGTAGGGAGAAGCGAAAAGTCTGACACAAAGCTTAGGCTAAAGTGTGGGATCCAAAATTAGGGATGCAATTTGCAATTGTTGCAAGATTGCATGAAAGGTCCAAGGTTAAAGAATGAAAGGAAAGTAGAAGTTGAGAGTAGGGAGGCAAAAGGAAATACATTTAAAAAGAGGAAGAAGTCTACAAGAAAAAGGGGTGTAGAGACCAGAGGTTGGCTAGTAGTTTGGAGATCGCTTGACTACATGAAGGGTCTACAAGTCCACAAAAGATGAAGCTTGTGAGAAAATAGAAAGGGATAACGCTTGCAAGAAAGAAGAAGGCAAAAGCATAAAAGAAAATAGCATGATTGCTCAAGAAGTTTGAAGCCCTTCAATGTAAAGGAGGAAGAGGGTGGAGATGAGCATGCACTTTGCAAAATTTGCAAAAAATGTGCTAGAGATCTAAAGTTTTATCTGGGCTTGCATTTTGACCTAAGCCCCCAAACACGAAATAGATGAGATCTTTAAACCACCTATACTTTTTCATCAAACATAGATATATTAAACATCTATGTTCAAGTATCCATATTTAATGTATCTATATTATTTTATTATGAGTCTATCCTTACACTACTGTGTTGAACATGTGTGCAGATATTCCATTGTTGGAAAATATGTCATATTTCATAGGCAACAAAACCATCAAGAAATATGTTGTACAATATAGAAAAATTGACAACAAATAACCTCAAGAACCTTACCTCCAGATTCTACACAAAATGGGAAGATTTTGTAGGAAAAATATTATAAAACCCTACAAAATCATAATTGTTTTAAATGACATGAACTGAAAGCAATCTCCCTACAACTATTACAAAAATCTTCATAAATATGCTGTACATTATAGAAAAATTGACAAAAAATAACCTGAAGAACCTTACCTCGAGATTTTGCACAAATAGTGTCATGCTCTCAATGATGGCGGTAAGGAAAAACATGAAAAGTTTGTTGGAAAAATATTATGAAACCCTATAAGAGCAATTTTTTTTTGAAAAGAGATGAACATAAAGCAATCTCCCTACAACTATTACTTCAATCTATTCATAGTAAACGAAAAGCACATTTGATAAACTATCAGGGTTTTAGGGCTTGACCTCGAGCTAGGATTTTTCCACCCTTTGAAATGAAAATATAGGTTGTAGGGTAAATTTTTTTTTCATGTGTGAGGCAAGGAATATGGGCTTAGTAGCCTGCAACATATTTATAGCAAATATGGGTGGTGATGAAGCAGCTCCAGTGTAGGTTCACAACAAATATCAACGATCATCAAGCAACTCCATAGCAGGTTCAAAGGCAATGTAGTGGGTTTATAGATAGTTTCTAGCATGACAAAAATTAGGGTTCAAACTATCCACCTTGCCTCACACTAAATGCTAGCAGAGATAAAAATTGATTTTACCCCTTCTATGTTATGGCATTTTCCCCAACATGGTAAAATTTATGGGGCGGCAAATTTTTCTAACACATGACAATTTGTGTAGCATGAGACAACTTCTCAAATGGAAGCCCACAAAATATAGCCTATCAACTAAATAAATGCCTTTCACCTTCAACACTCATAAATTTGAGAAAATAATCAACCAATCTTTATTGCCAACTTGCCATGTCTTATTTGCACATGATACCAATTGTCAATCATCCTAATGCCATCCATGTACCCTACCAAACTAATAATTTCATAATCTTCCACCTAAGTTATCACACTAATCCATCTCTCTAACAAAAATAACTCCAATAGCTTTAATTTAAGGTGGATTTTTATTTAACAAGTCTTCCAAATTGGTTTAGGTGCTAGTACTATGGATATGTATATAACATAGATTAGGCCTTGTATAATCCATTTATTAGTTAAGTAATCAACTACATGATTATAATATCATCTGCAATGTATAAGCTAAATTTTTCTAAATATTTTCTTCATTTTGATTGCCTCAATTTTATAATAGTGCATTTTCCAACTTGGGCTACTTCCCTTGATCATAATATGAATCATTATCTATTAATCACCTTCCATAATTAGATTTGATATATTCTACTATATGATGGCCCATTAACATATTATAATTACTTCTAATTTCACCTCATTATTTGTTTGAATTTACAAAGAAAGAGACCATTCACATATCATATCCCCACATAAATATCAGATAATGAAACCTCTTGATTCCCTCCCTAGTTTTCCCCATGAAACACTATAACTCCTTCTTGGGGTGGAGATCATAGGGTTTGATTCTTTTTCTCTTTTTCAGGCTTCCCTTAGACACTCTTCTGGTCTTCTTTGGGTTTGATTCTTTCTCTCTTTTTACCCCCCCCCTTAGACTTATTCTTTTATGATTTACCACTTAACCCTTGAGTGGGGGTAACATTAATTTATTATTATAAATGTTAAATTATGATCAATATTAAAGAAGGAATCAAATTCTCATCTTTCATACAAAATTATTTAAGATAAATTAGATATGAATAAAGAGTATATAATGTTAGTGAAAGAAGAATAATATACCAAAGAGGAAATAAGTGATAATTAGAAATATTGTTTTTTACATATTGTTTTATTTCTTGCATTTAATTTATTTATTTTATTGCATTCTATGCACCTAGGAGGGGATAAGCATGATTAAGTGGATATATACTTAGGTAGGTTGTATTTGTATTGTGTGACTTGTACCTACCTTATTTGGTAAAGTTGTAATGGACATATTTAATTACATCATCCCTTATTGATTGCACATGCACATCTCTTAGTAGAGTGTCCTATATGTACTTATTTTTGGTGCTCCAACATTTATCTCTATAAATTTTAAATATAAGTACCAAAACCTAAGGTTAGGGATAATGTTAGTGAAGACAATATAGACACATGACTTATGCTTAGATAGTATCATGAATGGACCAATTATTGTGAGTGGGTAAACTCACCTTCATATTTAGGCTCTATAAGTCCAAGAAAGGTATTCATTAAGGTCTCTAAAGTATACCAATTAAAGAAAAATAAATAATAATATTCAAGTTAGTTAAGTAGCCATACCATAAATTTTATGAGCTCCAAAATTTCTCACTAAGTTCATGTCAAATTTGACTCTATACAAACCTGAATTACCTCCAACAAGAAAAAATAATTCACACTTATCACACAACACAAAATGACAATAATATTGCTCCCTAACATATGAGTTCACTTAAAATTGCATACACATGGGTAAGATGAGAAAACATTCAAGCATAATTCTCACAACATAGTGTTTCTAATATTACCCTGAAATCAAAATTTGGTGGTTGAGTACAACCGATTATCTATGAGAATTCTAGAATATTTTGTTAGAAGTGCAATCAGTTTGGACATTTGAGTAATAGATGCAAAAAATAAGAGAATCTAGAAAGAAAGGCTACTGCTACTCCCTCATTAGCCTTGGCTAAGGAACAAGGTAAGGAAATTCCTGAAGGTGATTTTCAGGGAAAGTCTTATGCCCCTCCTTGTTCTTCTAGGTTGTTGAATGTGAAGGGAGATTTTGACCTCCATATCTCTCATCCTGAAGTAGCTTCATTCCCAAAACATAAAGAGGTATTGAAGGAACAATCTCTATCATCCATGACTTGGGGGATAACATCCAAAAACCCTGAAATATCATCCAACTCCTAATTATTCACAACAAAGTTCTCTTTGGAAGAAGTTAAAACTATTGTTTTCTTGTTTGGATCTTTTAAAGCTCTTGGGTTGGATGGGTTCCCTCCTTTCTTTCAATATTTTTGGGAGATTGTTTCCTAGGATCTACTGATGACTACTAGAGATTTATTTAGATAAGGTAAACTCCTTAAGTAGATGAATCAAACCTTCTTTGTCTTAGTTCCAAAAATTCAGGAGGCTAGATCTATAGTCGACTTTAGGCCCATTAGTCTTTGTAATACTGTCTATAATATTTTCTTTAAGGTGTTGGTAAATATAATTAATCTTTTCTTCCATAGACTCATATCCACCAACCAAAAAGGCTTTGTCCTTGGTAGGTAGATTCTTGATGTTGTTCTCACTACCCACGAACATATTCACTCTATGGAGAATAATAAAAAGCCAAGTATGCTGTTCAAACTTGATATTTCCAAGGTGTATGATAGAGTTCTTTGGCCTTTTCTCATGGTAGTTCTAGAAAAAAATGGTTTTGGAAGGAAGATGCTCAACCTTATTAAGACATGTATTTCTCTCCCTAATCTATTTAGTGCTAGTAAATGTTATCCCTAGGGGTTTCTTCTCTTTAAGTAAGGGACTAAGAAAAGGAGACCCCCTTTACCCTTATTTTTTATTATCAGGGTTGAAGCTCTAGGTAGAAGTTTCTAAAAGTTGATTGATTGTAAAACTATCCTTGGGGCCAAAGCTTCCTCTTCTTTATCTCATTCCTCTCGTCAACAATTTGTTGATTAAACTATCCTTTTTAGGGTTGCTTCAATTGTTAGATCTAAACTTTGGAAGTCTATCCTAGATAATTATGCTAAAGTTGTTGGCCAATACATAAATTATCATAAAAGTATGCTATATTTTCAACTCTAAGGGTATTCTTAAAGGCGAGACTGTGAGAATTCTTGGTTGCCAACATGATTTCTTTCCTACCACCTATCTTGGCCTTTTTTAACTACATAAAATTTATCTAATACCTATTAGACTAATATTGTGGAAAGAGTGCAAAGAAAGTTGGCTAGTTGGAAAGGGAAGGTTTTAAGCCACACAGGAAAATATTAGTTACTAAAAGATTCTCTTCAGAATATTCATATTTACTACTTGTCTTTGTTTAAAATCCTTGCTTTTATGGCTGAAAGAGTTGAACAGATCCAAAAGAAATTTCTTTGGTCAGGAGTGGAAGAAAAAAAACAAAATCTCTTTGGTGAAGTGGGAAAAGTTTTGTAAGCCTAAAAGCCAAGGAGGTATTGGCATAAGGAGATTGAAGTAATTCAATAAAGTGTTTCTTTCTAAAATAGGGTGGAACCTTTTGGAAGGAAATAGGGATTGGTCTTACATTGTTAGAGCTAAGTACCTTGATAACATATCTCCTAGTTGTTTCCTTTATTCCTCAACATTTCCCCATGGTTTTGTTATATGGAATCAATTTCTCAAGGTTAAAAATATGATTAAACAAGGAATTTTTAGAGGGTGGGGGATGAAAGAGTTGTGGACTTATGGAATTCCAATTGGATTGAAGGCTAATTATTTTCTTTAGTGCAAAATATCTCTCAAGTTAGAGACATGTTGATTAGGATAAATGGTATTAATTTATATGGTCATGTTAATTGGGATGGTCCTCATATCAAGTGGAAAGATTTTGACAATCAATTGAGTGGGAGAAATTTAAGAAGTGGAAGCTAACAATCTTGGAAAGATGAGGTAAGGCTTTTGGATCAATTTCTTTATGAATTTACTTTTTATAGTCAAGATAAGAAGGACGAATGTATTTGGAATCTTAACCTCTCAAGAGACTTCTTAGTTAAGACTTCTTATAACCTTATTACCGATGATAAGACTAATTCTTATTTTAACCAGAACCGGGCTTGAAATAAAAAATGATCCGTATGATCTAATGTTTCTGGTGGCATACTAATCACAATAAGATTCTCACCACTGAAAATTTAAATAAGAGGGGCTTCTCTTTCTTCAATAGATGTAGCTTATGTTATAAAGAGGAAGAGATTGCTAACCATCTTTTTTTTCATTGTGATTATGCTAGGTGTGTTTAAGAGGACGTACTTTCCCACTTATTGATCAATTGGATCTTCCCTTTAGATCTAAGAGACTTTAATAATTCCTAGAATTATAGTTCCCCCCTCTCACATCCTATTATCCTTGAAATCTAAAAAAAAACCCCATATTTGTTACTTGGAATCTTTGGAAGGAGAGGAATAATAAAGTGTTTAAAGATTAGGTTAGAAACATTAGTGTCATTTTTTTGTATTATTAAACACAACTTCCAAGATAATATTAATGCTTAGTTTTTTGGTTTCTCTATAAAAATGCCTAATTACACATAATTGAGAGTGAAACAAAACTGGGGCGTAACTCAAGTCCTTACCAAAATTAATTGGAGTAAAATTATTGGTAGAAGGGAGGTGAAATGAAATCCCCTTGGAATTGGATGAGTGAAATTAAACTTTGATGGGTACTTTAAGGGAAACTCGAGAGAAGCAACGAATAGTGGAGTGACAAGGGATGAGAAGGAGAACCTGATTGAAGGTTATGTTAAATATATTGATTAAAACCCAAAAATGAAGTGAAAACTATGATAGTTTGGTGGGAGTTGAGGAGACTAAAGAGGCTTGGTTACCAGTTGATGGAGGTAGAAGGAGATTCTAAAATTATTAATTACCTCTTACTAAATAATCATTCTCCCTCCTAGAAGATTTATAACTTGATCGAGAACTGTAGGTTTATTATTTAAAGTTTTCATTAGGTGAAGGTCAAGCATGTCTATAGGGAAGGTAATGGAGCTGTTGATGTTATTTGTAACCTTGCCCTTCAATTCACTAGCTAAAAATATTAGAATTTAAACTCAAATCTCCTAAGAGTTCTAAAGAATATTATTACTCAAGAAAGATTCTAAATCTTATTTTTTTAAAGTTGGTTATGTCTTGGTTAAATGTTATTATGATGATTGTCATTTGGGTGAGGTGGAAATTACTTATAATCTGAGTTATATTTATATGACTGATATGGAGATTTCTATGTGGATTTTTTTTTGGAAACCTCTTAATTTTATTTGATAGATGTTATTCCCTTCGTATAGAGAAGAAAAGAAATCATGGACCTTTACATATCAATGTGGGAAATCTAATATCTATATATGTGACAATTATTTAATTTTTGATGTGAATCATAAGGTGATTGTTTGGAACGACTTAGAAAAATGGGGAAGGACTTACATTAATGATGATAAGGATAGGTTGCTCGTATGTCTTACTATAATCTTTAGAAAGGACTGCAAAGAAGTTATTAAGCACAAAAAGGTGGCAAAGCTATTTTGAGGAAGTTGGGAGAAAAAATAATAGTCTGGATTTTAATAGGTGCTATAGCATTGTGAGAAGAGGATTGGTTAATAAGTTGAGCTTGTCCTTTGGTGTGTATGATAAAATTGGTCAGCCCAAGATTCAAACTAAACCTATTTATTTTGAAGCTTTGTAGAAAAATATTGATTTGTGGGAGATTTTTGAATTTGTAGGATGTACTCCATTCTTCCTCTCCATGAAAGGTTTCAATGAGAAACTTATCTCCAAGTTTATCGACTCTTGGTCACATGTGAAAGTGGCTATTAGGGAGTCAAGTTTAAAGTCATGGAGGAGATAATAGCCAAGTCCACTGGCCTGGTCTATGAGAGGCTAAGAGTGGAGAAAAGGAGAAAAGGTAAGTACAAAATTTTATTTAGGTTTTTTTGAAAAAGGAGAATGTGTTAAGAAATTTCAGAATGGTTATAGTAGAGAAAATATCCTTGCCCCATGGGGCCTTGTTCTCTTGCATGTCATGAAATACTTTACTCTTGAAGGTTCGTTCAAAATTGTGCATGGTTATCACTTCCCCATCCTTAATCACATTCGCTATGGCCAAAAAATCAACTTAACATTTTACTTGTTTTCCTCCCTTAATAAATCTATATATAATGGTGCTTATCCCCTACTTCATCAAGGGATCATCATGGCTATGTATAGGTACAACTTATTAGTCTCTCCCATGAAAAAATCTAACTATAAAGAGCCTAATTTGGAGTCTAGTCTCCTTGAATTCAATAAAACAAAAACAATCCATTCAAAATTAATCAAAGGTAGCTCTAGCACCCCTATTTCCCTTGGCCTTAACCCTACCATTAACCCTAAAATCTCCAAAAAAGAGTTTGGAGAATTAGTTCCTACTCTTTACAAGGATAATATTCCTATCAATGAATTATCCAAAATCCCCCTCATAGAAAAGGAAAGATTCAAAAGACCTTATTGTGGAGACTAGGTATTCTAGTCAAACAAGAGGAAGAGTTTCTCCTTTAATTATTCCCCTCAGTGAAAGGGAGACATTTCCATTTCTAATGTGGAGGGAGAGGAAACTAGTGAAAAATGGAACAAAGAAAGGGAAGGGATTTAGGGGGAAGACAATATGCCCGATTGGCTAAGGTTGGTGTTTCTATAGCTAAAAAAGAGAAAGAAAAAATTGTGGATGTTGATAATACCATTGAGGACATTGAATTAGACTCCAAATATAAAATGTACCTTCCCCAATATGGTGAAGATGATGTTCTTTCTCAAGAAGTTTCTTTTGAGGAAGAATAGGAAAGTTAGAAAATGACCATTGGTAAAAGGATGAAGATTTGGATGAAGAGAAGGAAGCTTCTAATGAAGAGGAGTTTGGGTTTGGAGGTGATAAGAATGAGGAAAATCAAGGAAAGGTTGATCTTGTCAACAAAGAGGAAGATGAAAAAATAGATAACCAGAGGAAGGAGAGGGAGTTTTATGTTAATAATAATGACAATTAGAAGGATATTATGAGGAGGGTGGTGAAGGTGGCTACCAGAGAAACTAATTTGATGTTATGAGAAATAACATGGTGGATATGGAAAAGTAACTTGAGGAAATCAAGCTAAAAGTGGAAGGGAAAGATAATTATAAAGCTTGCCAATTGAACTAGAAAAATGCTGAGAGTTTGATCAATATATATAATGATAAATTTAGTAGGATGGATAAAGCTATTAGATTATTAATAATAGGCACATGCATTGAAACAACTCTCCGAGGTGTTAAAATAACTCTCTTAGGAATTGAAACAACTCTCCTAGGTGTTGAAATAGGATTAGGCATTGAAACAACTCTCTTAGGCATTGAAACAACTCTCCTAGGTGTTGAAATAGGCTTAGGTGTTGATTTAGGTCTTGCAATGCTTGTATAGGCACTAAAACAACATTCAAGGGCATTGAAATAGGAAGACACACCATTTGAGGAAGTAGAGGCGCCACTTTAGCTATTAGAGGCACCAATTCAACCCTAGAACCTACCTAGAACCACTATTTTGATTCCCCAATACCCAAAAAAATGTGCAATAATGACATAGCATTAGTTACTCACTGTTGGTCCTACATCTCCTAACTACTCATACTCCTAAACCTATGCTGCATGATGTGTATGATGAGTAATATTCACCATCTTTCCTCTCTCTTCTTTTTCTCTAGAGCTTAAATTCACCAAATGAAAGAGTGAAAATGACCCCTCTTTCACCCTTTGGACCTATTTATAGGGCCTTTTCACCCTATCCTCTTTACCCTTCTATGTTGGAGGCCCAATTTCTTAACTTCTTTCTTTTTATATCATTTCATTTCTTTGCCATTTTATTCCATTCCTTCACTAATAATTCTCATTTATCCTCCTCTTTCTCCACTAATTTTCTTCTATTTTTTTGAGAGTTTACCCTAAAAACCCTTTTTTGAGGTAGTTCTAATTCAACACTCCAAATACCCCTATCCATTTTCATTTGCATCTCATCCTCATAATTTCATTATCTCTTCACTCCTTTTAGGCTAATATAGATTTATCTCTTCATCCATTTAATTGATCTCAATACTCCTAAAGCTACATCATAAGAGAATCCTAATCCACACAATATTTCACAAATCATTTAATCACAACCTTAGTCTTGTTTCCAAATTTGTTGCAAAGTGTCGATCCATTCAATCATCATTGAGATGTATCATATCTAATCCTTGTGTTGTTTCAGGATATATCGTTCCCACATCAATAACACTCCATCTATTATCAATCGATCTTGACTTTTAGCATGATCGGGGTCACATCATGTTTGTTCTTGAATCCTTTTGTGCTTACTTGCTTGTAGTTCATCCTCCTTCCATGATCTCTTCCTCCTGGACTATCTTATTATTTGTTCATCAAATTACATCCTCTCATCCATTTTGAGAGCACACCCAAGTTCTCTTGAAACCACATGTCCTCTTAAGGGGGCATCCTTAATCTCCATCTTCACTCTCACCATCTTTCTTCCTAGTCAATTCTTTGAATGATTGGGGCATCTCACCTAATCTAACCATCTTCCTCTAGGTGCTATATTTTAATCTTCTTTGAAATGATGTTGCTTCATAACACCATCTCAAAGAGGGGGAAAATGTAGACACCTTAAATGGAATCCTCATTCCATAATTAGTTAAATTAAATTAAACTAATTATACTCTTTATTTTTATTTAATTAAATTAATTAAATTAAATTCTTAATTCATAATTAATTAAATTAAATATTTAATCAATTATTATCATCATTCTTCCCAATTAATCAATTATTTGATTACTTCCCCTCCATCATCACATTTAATTAAATTATATTTAATTAATGCTCCATTCCTCTAAGGTTAATTAATTAATTTTAATTCAACCTTAGTCTATATTTCCCTAAGTCCTCTAGTCCCAATTAAGTTAATTAATCATTGATTAATTAATTTAATCCACCTCCTAATCCTCATTAACATTTATTCTAATTTCAACTCAACCCACTTCCCCAAACTTGTAGTCATGTGACATGTGCCCTTCAAGCCCTCTTAGAGGCTTTTATGCACATGCCACTTTTCCCTCCAAATCATCCTTTGACCTCCCTTTCTATTGGATCCTCACACATGTGTGAGATCCTCTTTCCCATGAAGTCACCCTAAAATTTCATTTTCTTCCTACTTGTCAAACCTCCAAGCCTATACCTCTTACACTTTACCACTTTAGTTTCCACTTTTCATCTTCTTGTTCTTCCCAATGTGTGCTCACATAGGTGTGAGCACACCTTTCTCTCTTCCCCATGAAAAATGTCACATTTACATGTCTCCATCTTGTGATATTTACCACAAGGCTAAGCCTTCACTCTCTCCTTCAATCCAACCGTCCATCTCACAAGATCTTTTCCTTCCATTCATCCTTCCAAAAATCTATAAATTGGAGCATTTCCTTCTAATTTTTATATCTCATTCTTTCCAAAATTATTTTGTTGAATTCACCATTGAAATCTCTTCCATACCTAGGTTATGTTGCATTGGAGAGCAACCACATAGTTGCATTATCAAGATAAAAAAAAGTATACATGGGTACATCTACTTCAATTGAATCCATGAGGTGATAAAGGTAAAAGGCGAGGTAATTATGTATTATTTGCATTTATGTTCTATTACCATTTCATCATGTTCAATAAGTACTATACATCCATGGTTATCGCACTTGAGTCTTGTATGGTACCTAATTCCTCTTATCAACATTTATCATACTTTGCAGTTGGTTTGGATAAGATCAAATAGCTTCTAAATACATCATCTAAATATTTGACACACATTCTTGTTTTGTTTCCACATGGTTTTAACTTATCACTTTCTTTTGTTAGGCTTGTGATTCTTAATATGATTGTGGCACCTTTGGGAATCAAAATGGTGACAATTGAGATAATTTAAATATCTATATGTTTATTTTCTTTCTCCATTTTTGTTTTAGGAATGAAGAGATATTTTACATTCAACTTTGGCTTTGTTTCTTCTTAGGGGAAGAAATTTTGGTTGACAATTTGAGATCATATGTCATTTGATGTTAAGCATATACCCATTATATAGGAGACTACACATTTAGGAGGAAGGGATGGGGGTGATCATGGATATATCATGTATCTCTTATTCTTACTCTTGTAAGGAATTTTTTCCTCACATAAGGTTTTATCCTTCTCACTTTTTTCAAGTGGGGCCATCTAGCCTCGCTCTTTTCATCGTCTCTAATGAATATTTTTCTTATGGGTTTTCTCCTTCTATTCTATATGAGGGGATCATTTTGTACATGATTACATATTAAGGGTACATAATTGATGGAACCTAAGCTACCCACATAATTTATACTTATGGGGGGTTTTGGTGCATTATTTTATTTACTTTATTGGAGTATATATATATTTGAGATAGGATAACCTTGCTTATATAGGTATCTACTTAGGTAGATTGTACTTGGATTATGTGATTTTTAATTTTCTCATTTGATGGGTCTTTAATACATATATAAATACATCTCCTTTGTGCCAAATTTATTCTATATTCGTATCTCTTGATGGTGTATCCCATAGGGGAGAGGACCTAGTAGTTGAGCATGTTCCACTAGATAGTATTTATAGATTTAATACTCAATATTTTTAATAGTATAGAACTATTAGTTGTGACTTTAGAGTGAATTGAAGTAGAGGTATGTAATAAACTTCCTACATTAATCAATGGGAGTAGGTCCGTGAAAAAATTGAACTAATCATACATCTACAAGAAACTAAACAAAAAAGTAATATACCATAACATAGTGATTTATGTGGGGAAAACCCTATTGGAAGAAAAAACAAAACTCCAAAGAAATTCAATGTATTATTCAATGATCAATTATTTACACTTCTAGAGTCTAATCCTTTATAGGATTATCACCAATAAGATATCTAGATCAATTTTGGTAGCATAACAATACCTAAATAAATCGTTATCAAACCTCCATCTCAAACACATAATAAATAGGAGAATTAATGCATGAAACCATAAAATGGTAATGACAAAAAAATGAGCTAAAACCAACCAAAATTTCTAGGCATAAATCCTTGATTAAAAAACCAATGCCTAATTTTTATGATGATTCCACATATTAAAAATAACACAATTCTTCCACCTATCATAAGCTAATCATAATCAATTCACCAACTTGGGTGCTCTATTTTGGTTCCATTATTTGAAAGGAAGTAAGATACATGGAAATGCTTCCTAAAATAATTATAGAAGAGATTATTGTGTAAATCTTAGATCTTTACAAATATAGAAAGGAGAAAAACATAAAAAGTAACCCAATGTATTATTCATTAATTTTAACATAGTTACAATACACTTATAAGTGATCCTTTACAAGATTATAGCAAGTAAATATTTGAAGTAATTTTGATAGCATAACAATACCTACAAAATCACTATCTAATACCTTCATCTTAAGCATATTATAAATAGGAGTAATACATGAAACCATCAAATGATAATTAAAAAACCATGTGCTAAAAATAACCCAAAAAAGTGGATCCCAAATTCGTAGTTACAAAACTAACACCCAAATCCCAATATGAGATCATAGGTTAAAAATAACATATTTCTTTCACCTTTCATAAACACATCATAATGCAATCACTGACTTGTGTGTTCCATTTTGGATTTATCATATCCATTCAAAGATGTATTATGACATAGTATAGCATGCACCATATGTTTGTCAATAAGTGTAACCCCCCCTTTAAATATTTTCTATTTTCTATTTTCTATATGGTTTCACATTTCTAGTGTAGGAGGTCAAATTTCTACAGCCCAAAAATTGAGTTTTTATGATTCATTGTTTGAAATGTGTATTCTTCATATAATAAAAATTAGGATCAAGGTTGAGACACATTTCCTAATATTGTCTTTCATTCAAGTTTCCATATGAAATATTACAATATGCACCATAAGTTGGTCAACAAGTGTATCCCTCCTTTATAGCTCTTTTATGTGTCATAGATGCTTTTACATTTCCAATGTGGGGGACCCAACTTGTAGAGACCATACATTTTTATCTAGGAAGTTTATTGATCCTATATATGTCTCTACAATTATATTTCTAGTTTGACTCATTCCAACATTTTTAGGGCATAAAATAATCTCGATAGCCCAAAATTATATTTTTTATGTTCTTGACATTAGGATGAGAGGTTGGGACACCTTTCCTAATATAAAATTGTTATTGTTGACCATGATAATTATAATTGAGTGATATGTGCTCTTTAGATCTAAAGAGCAACAAATCATGTGACGCCACATCAACACATCAATAAAATATGATTTAAAGCACAATTATTATATTTTAATTCACAACTATTGGTCTACTCCTTTTTGAGTTATTTTTTATTACCTAAAAATAAATCATGCTAATATTTGGTATCATATTTGATGATGTGGACTTGAAACTTTAGATATAAGTAGGGGACTTACCAAGTAAGTTGCTGTAAAATTTAGGAGTGATATGAAATTTTCATTAATGGTTCTGAGAGGGAAAAGGTTAGGGTACACAACTATTTGGTGCTCAACCATATATACTCATCTCTTTCTTTCATATGGAAAATATAAGACATTTCTTTTAATATCATTCTATAACATCCCTTGATTGAAATATAGTTTACTTATTAATTTGATTTTTTAAATTATTTTTTCTTTCATAAAATTTCTTGATCTTGAATGAATATCTGAATAGGAAAATATCATAATTATTATCAATACATATTTTAAAATAAGATAAAAAGAATAATAACATAATATAACATATTATAATAATGTTATGATATTAATATTCTATTGATATCTTAGTATTATAAATGTTAAATTATGATAAAAATGATTAACACAAACATAAAATCACAAGTATAAATAAAATTGAGATAAATCTAGAGAACTGGAGGATATCTATAACTAGAGGCCCATTACCTTTCCCAATACTTGGCTATGAAATTGTACCATCTCCATAAAATTGTGAGGCTTGAAAAAACTAGTTTCATTAAGTGTGGATATGGATTATATAATATAATTATGGTTTGGGAAGGTATGGGTTTGTATAGGAGTGAATTTGCACCCCCTTGCAAATTCCCCTTTTACATCCTTCACTTTAGAAAAATCAAATCTGACCATGTAATTCCACATCCTCATTTTGAATTTCATCCACTTGGCACTTGTTTTTATTGTTGATGGGGGAATTTCTGTAGGGGATGCATGTGCGTCGCGCAGACCTCTGTGCGGTGTGCTTCCATCTTGACAAAATTCCTATCTCTAGAATCTACATAGGCGTTACATTCTCCATTGCAATGAGGCATAATTCCCCTGCACCCTTCTACCGACCTTTTAACGGCTCTTTCCCTCTCAAAATCACCTTCAAATGGCTATTCTTCATTTTCATCTCATCTTCTTCATGCTCATTCGATCTTTCTTCACGTTCTTGACATTCTCACAATTTCAAGCTACTTGTTGCACTATTGGCTTCATGATTCCAATATCACAACATTCTTCACATCTACCACATAAGCTGCAACTTGGTGGCTTGTGAAACCTCCTTTGGCATTGTTGTGGCCATGTTGAATTTGCCACAGTTTTAGACTTGCATTCCTCTCTCATTAGCTTTGAGTGCCTTTGGTCGAGGGTGGTATTTGTTTTTTACTATTACTTTGTTGTTGGATTTGAGTAGCATAGTGTTTCTTGCAGCGTTCAGTATTTTACTTTCCAAAATATTTTCTTTATCGTATTTCTACTCCTTTATCTATTTGGTTGATCATGTAGGTGGAAACACCAAAACGGGGGTTTGACTACGGCAAGCCCCAAAACAACCCCAACATTTTTCCCTTCTTGGTTGTGTGTAGGTGATTGTTCATGTGGAGCTTGTTGGAAAACTAGAATATTCATGAGTTGCATTCTCTCCTTTCTTATTCTTATCATTGTCATAGTATTTCTCTCGTTATTTTAGTTATTTTGTCATTTAATGTCTTAGTCATCATTTAAAACATCTTCAACTTAGTTGTTAGTAGACTTTAGTACCCTTCACTGTCCTTTTACACTTTCTATTTGTATGGACACCAGGGCGCTGCATTTTCATCCCTTTCCTATGTTGCTATCCTTTGGCAGAGAGTTGTCTGAGGCACAGTTTGGGTCCCAGAAATCTACTTTCTTGGTCCAAACCTAATTCTTGGGTTAATAGAGTGATAGAAGCACCGAGAGTGCTCTTCATTCTCTATCCTTGACATCAAACAATTCCTTAAACACTTGTCTAAATTGAGGTAGATTAGGGAAACATTCAACTCTTGGCTCTTTGTGAGTTGGATTCATTGAGTGGTTGGTCCCCCTCCTCCAAATTTTGTTGAACCTGACGTGAACAAGGTCTATATGTTTCTTTGTGTTGAAATTTTTTTCCCTCTCGCTTGGAGACCATGGTAGAATTGGGTGTTGTGAGGTTATATGAGCATCACAACCCACTCCACAACCTTTGGGTGCGTTGTTAGGAGAAGTGTGCGACACTTACAAATGGAAAAGACAAAGGTCACTTCGAGCTTTACTACTAGTTTTACCACAGGATTTACTACTGGTCATTTCTCTCAAGAGGAAGTTTCAATAGACGAGATGGGTTTCATTGATGAGACCAATCATGTACCCACTCATCCAACATCCCCTACAACTTCATCTATGGATGAGGATGATGCACAAACTCCTATAGAAAACCTTTTGGCATTAGACAAGAGGCTGCTAGACCTCAAGAATCACCTGGAGAGAGCACCGAATATGGCAAGAGTAGCTAGGATTGTTAACAAGGTGAGATACATGTTAGGAAAGGATCAAATAGGTGTAGAATTCTTATGTGGCCTCACTGATCTAATTGAAACATATATCCCTTTGTATAACACTAGGTCAGGTACTACTCGAGGGATAATGCTCAATGCTTATGAGAGACAAATAGGTGTCTCAATGCCTACCATGTCCATATGCATGGCCGAATGGGCTCTTGAATCAATGTTTCCTCTACTCCTTAGACATCTCACACAATCAAGGTGAGTAGAATACCACTTGGTTTCAGCTTCACCCCTCCTATTGCCCTAGAATTCTTACGTGACCTCACTGATCTAACTGAAACATATATCCCTTCTTATAACACTAGGTTGGGTACTACTCAAGGGATAATGCTCGATGCTTATGAGAGACAAATAGGTGTCTTGATGTCTACCATGTCCATATGCATGGCCAAAATGGGCACTTCAATTAGTGTTTCCTTTGCTCCTCAGACATCCCACACAATCAAGGCGAGTAGAATACCCCTTGGTTTCAGTTTCACCCCTCCTACTGCCCTTGGTGGTGGGGGCTCTAGTGGAATGAGTGGTGGTGGCTTTGGTAGCGGTGGTGGATCTAGAAGAGGCCACATTGGTGGCCCAGACGGAGGTGCCGGCGGTGGTCACAATAGTGGATCTGAAGGAGGTTCTGGTGGTGATGGTCCCGGGGGAGGTTCCATTGGACCTTTTTCATCTTTAGACCCTATTTTGAATGGTCTCCTATAGAATATGGGTCGAATGCAAAACCAGTTGGTGAATCTATCTCAGGACTCTTCCCAACCTATCTTTCAACCCTTCTCCTGACATAGTCTATTGTCGGTGACAATTTTGAGCACTCCCTTCACTTGGGGAATGGAAATTCCTTAGTTTGAAAAGTATGGTTGTAAAGGAGATCCATAGACACATGTATCAAATTTTAACACAATGTGTACATATTTATTTCACCATGATGCACTGATGGGAAATTTTTTTCCTCAATCTCTCAAGGATACAGCACTAGAGTGGTATTGTTTCTTGCTTGACAATTCTATATTCTCATTTGACCAGATCATCAATTAGTTTCTTTGACAATTCTAGGATAACATCGGTTCAAAGATGACCTTCTTAGATCTCATCTGATGTAAGCAGGGAGAGCACAAGAAGATAACTAATTTCATTGCATGATACCAAGTTCTCTTTTCACAAATCTCATACCCGCTGCCTGAATCGCATGTGCAAAAGGTATTCATAGGCAACCTGCAACGAGCTTGGCAGGAAAAATTTTCCTTGATGAAATATACTTCTTTTGCACATCTGTGCGCTGCATTGCGGGAGTACCAAAAAATGGTGGTTTAGTTTGGGGGATCCTCCTCATGCTCGCATTCTGAAGGAAAATCCATAGTGTTCATTTTAGGAATAGGAAAGTCTGTTGCAAATATAGTTTCCATTACTAATGATCAAGGCCTTGGGTGCAAAAGAAAGTTTACAAAATTATCTGAATCTTATTCTTCTATTTGGCAAAAGTTATTGAAGGATAAGATTATAACATTAGAAAATCCTTGACCTTTAAAGGAGCCTTATCCTGATTGGTATGATGGGAACACGTTTTTCTAGTACCATCATGTCCATGGGCATTGCATGCACTTGCATGATGAGATACAGGATCACGTCGATGACGACACCATCCATCTCGATGGAAAGAAGAAAAACATGAATAAGTCAGTAGCTAAGGCAAATAGTGAGTTGCAGATTTATACGGACCCATTTTCATCTCATTCTACAAACTTAATCATTAATCTTTCTGATGCTTCTCCTAAGGCCTCGACATACATAAATGTGGTCTTGTTTACTCTTACTCCTCCCCCTCAACCTATGACTAACTCGCTAGATGTGACCTTCACCTCGTGGTACTTGCCTTTGAATAACAAGCCCTCTCCCCTATACATTCCTGCTCACCTCAATGGAAACATTATGACATGAGTCCTAGTCAACCCCACGAGTCGAGTGAATGTTACTACAAAAGAGACTTTGTGGTTGAATTCATTATTGAGGGAGGAATATGAGAAGACAAAATCTACTATATGTACACATGACAATATCTCTCTTGCTCTGTATGGCTCTATAACTCTTTTCTTCCTAGTAGGACCTAGGGATGTGGATACAACTTTCAATGTCATTCTGAAATGTGATATGTTCAGGGTGAAGTTGGGCATCCCTTGGCTAGCTTCCATGAACGGAATCACTTTTGTTATTCACAAATTTCTAAAATTTTCTCACAAAGGTGTTGTGCACGACACTAGAGATCAACCATTGGTATCCCATGGGGGTTATTCCTTGGATCATTTTTGGCTTGCTCCAATTGGTCCGCTTCCTCCTAGAATATAACTACTTTACTAAAATTATGTAAAGTACAAAACTAGGGGTAAAGGATAGCCAAAAGTGACTCCTCCTGCGATGTAGTAGAAAGCTACCTCTTCCTCTCGAAAGGGGAAGGGAAAGCTTTCCCATGCTTGGGGTTCTTCTTCCTTTTCTATTTCATTTCTTGCTTCCTCTCACCTTGCTACAATGCCATTGAATTATGCTCCTATGGTGCCCCCTTGGAAAAAGCCCAAGTGTCTAGCATTTAAACTTCTTATCTTACCTACGATACCTCATCCCATTTTGTATGGTAAGGGGAAGAGTCCCTGTGGAGCATCTTCAATGTCTTGACCTCTGCAGCCTCCTACTACTCTTAAATTTGAGGTAGTGAATGGGAAGAGGCCCGCTACTAAGGCGCTCGATCTTGCTCCCCTCACTATTGTTCCATCATCCTATCCATCTCTTCCTCCTGTTCCCATCCAAGAGTCCCTCTATCCACTGGAAATGACTGTGATGGATAATTTGATGGTTGAACAAGGTCCTTTCATCCCTTCTCAAGTTGTGGTCTCTAGCTCTCGAAGTCATAGAAAATACCTTGTGGATGAGCGCAAGTGTCGAAGGAAGGATTTGGACATTGAGCAGGTTGCCTTGTAGAAGAAGGAAGAGGAGCTGATAACTCCTACTTCAACATCTTCTATTGTGTTCCTCCCCTTTCACCCTCTCTGCTTCAGTTCCCTCAGCCCCACTCTTGATTCTAGCTCCCCCTACGAGCGTGAATGATCCTCACCCAAAGAGGGTGTAGGTATTCATTGCTCCTTTGATTGAGTCTCCCCTCTTACTATCCCTTCCAGAAATCTTGCTATTTTCGAAACCTGTGGACATGCTGAATACCTTGGTTGTGTCTGCCATAGTTTTCTCCTCATCCTCCATGCCCTTTGTTTCATCTATGGGGATCTCACATCCTATGATGAAGCGAGAGATGGAGGACGACCCTACTAGCAATGGGGGTCAAAAGAAGGGTTCACCTTCTTCGAAGGGTGGTTCTGCATTAATTTGTTTCATCTTAGTGATGAAGGAAGCTCTGACATCCCTAGAGTTTGTCACTACTCCTAAGTCTTTCAGTGATCCTAACAGTGGATCTTGAGTGCCACCTCCCTCGCCCATTGAGTTGACTTATGGCACTCTTGTGAAGTGCATGTTTAACTCTGTGGATGAGGTCTCGACCCTATTAGAAATCTTTGTAAAATCATTGACATTCACTCCGCAGGAATTGAGTGGAGAAGACCTTGAGGGGCCTTCTTCCTTGGATCTTGTTGCAAGAGGGTTGGAGGGTACCCCGTTGATATTTATCCCTTTTAGGATTTTTCGTCCTCCCCTTATAGTGATCTAGATTGGGAGAATGACGACCTCTTGGTTGACGAGGACTAGGGGGTGCCTCTTCTTTATCTATAGATTAGATTGTGTGTGCATGTGTATTGTGTTACCCTGTGCTTGTGTTATATGTTCCTATATGACCCTTGTCACCCTTGTAGGTGTTTGGATACAAGAGTTTTTTTGTGTCGTAAAAATTCTTATATTTGTCACTTAATTCTTCTCTTTGTTGTGTATTGATTTTCCACAATTGGGGATGATGCAAAGTGTTGGGGGCATTTAGGATTCCTTTCCATGTTGACCCAATTTTTATTTTTATATTTTGTCTTCATGGCCCTTCTTCACATGGTTTGGTATTGTAGGGGGTTGAGGACAGTTCATTTATATACTATTATATCTATCTACCTATATTCATGAGCAGCTCTAACCCCGAAATATCAGATCACCCCTGTCTCTTGTTCGTCATGTCATTGTATCCCTTTCTTTTTATCTTTCTCTCTTATTTTCTTGTTCATGATGTTGTGGTGCCTATGCGATGTACCTCATGTGTGCGACAACATTACCATGGTTACATCTCATCATGTTCTGTGGGCCACAACATCACTTTCCTTTTTCATTCTTTCTTTTCTCTCCTTAGGATGTCATGTGCCTTTGTGTTCAAAACGCTCCATCCTAATGGGGGGATATCATATCAGTTTGATTTTCAGGAAATACATTCAGTGGCCAATGAATCTTTTTGAAAATCTTTATATTTTTCAAAAATCCTATTCCTCAACAAGGGTCCCTAGCAGAATAAGTTCCCTTTGTCATGGGTTCATAAAGAAAGAACTTGAAAAACTTTCCTTTGAGGAGGGAACACCTTTTCCTGTGGGTAAGGTTTTGATTTTCCCCTTGTGAGGGGGCTTTCTTCCTTTCAAATTCCTTGATGAAGTGAGATATTTCAAAAAGATTTGTTGATGTTGAATTGATCTATGAAAAATATGGTTGCACTTTCAAACAATGTGTCCCTTGAGTGGACCCTTTTTCTTTTGAAGGGTTCCCGAGGGATCCCTTTGAAATATTTTCCTTCAATTGTTGATTTTCTACATGACTGTCTGTTTGCTTGCTTGCCTGCATGGCTTTTTGCTTTCTAACAGGTTTTGTCTATGGATTAACATGTTGCTTTGCAAGTGCACCTATGAAGCTGCTTTCCAATCTGACTCTGCGAAGTCCCCTCACATCAGAATTCCTTTAGGAGAGAGTACCTGGGGGTACCTTCTTTATAGGTCTAAGGACCTGTGAAGTGCTTACATCATGCGGGATCTATTCATCGTTGGTTTGTGAGCCTCCAGTGTACTTTATTCAACTTTGTAGCTCTGAGGACCTATAAGGCCCTTTGTTCAATCCCCTTAGGAAAGAGTACTTGTGGAGTCATTTTCCTGCCCTATGCTTTTGAGTATGCTAGATTGTAGTCTTCTTCCTTGACGGTTTAGGTATATTTTCTTGGAACTCTTCCGAACTACTTTATTGAACACTCATTGGAACTCATGTTTGCTAAAGTGGGGGAAAAATGTATAGGAGTGAATTTGCACCCCCTTACAAATTCCCCTTTTATATCCTTCACCTTAGAAAAATCAAATTCGACCATGTAATTCCACATCCTCATTTTGAACTCCATCCACTTGGTGCTTGTTTTTAGTGTCGGTGGGGGAATTTCTATCAGGGCTGTGCATGTGGCGCGGGGATGTCTACGCAACACACTGCTTTCTTGAGAAGATTCTTGCCTCTGGAATATGTAGAGGTGTTACGTTTTCCATTGGCGATGAAGCGTAACACCCTTGCGCCCTTCTATCAACCTTTGAATGACTCTTTCCCTCTCAAACTCACCTTCAAATGGCTATTCTTCATTTTCATCTCATCTTCTTCATGCTCATTCGATCTTGCTTCACGTTCTTGACATTCTCACAATTTCAAGCTACGTGCTACATTATTGGCTTCACAATTCCAACATCACAACATTCTTCACATCTACCACAAAAGTTGTAACTTGGTGTCTTGCGAGACCTCCTTCGACGTCATTGTGGCCACGCTGACTTTTCCATAGTTGTAGACTTGCATTCCTCTCTCATTAGCCTTGAGTGCCTTTGGTCGAGGGTGGTATTTCTTTCTTACTATTACTTTGTTGTTTGATTTGAGTAGCATAGTTTTTCTTATAGTATTTGGTATTTTACTTTCCAACATAGTTTCTTTATCTTATTTCTACTCCTTTATCTATCTAGCTGTTCGTGGAGGTGGAAACACCAAAATAGGGGTTTGACTATGGAAAGCCCCGAAACAGCCCCAACATTTTTCCCTTCTTGGTTGTGTGTAGGTGATTGTTCATGTGAAGCTTGCTGACAAACTAGACTCTTCGTGAGTTGCATTCTCTCCTTTCTTGTTCTTATAATTGTCATAGTATTTCTCTCATTATTGTAGTTATTCTGTCATTTAGTGTCTTATTCATCATTTAAAACATCTTCAATTAAGTTGTCAATAGACTTTAGTACCCTTCACTGTCCTTTTACACTTTCTATCAGTACAAATGCCAATGCACTTGTGAGACGCCAATGCGCCACATTGTCGTCCCTTTCTTGCACTATTGTCCTTTGGAAAATAGCTATTCGAGGCATAGTTCGGGTCCTAGAAATCTACTTGCTTGGTTTGGACCTAATCTCGGGTTAGTAGAGTGATAGAAGCATTGAGAGTGCTCTTAATTCTCTATCATTGACATCAAAAAATTCCTTAAACACTTGTCTAACTTGAGGTAGATTAGGGAAGAATTCAACTCTCGGCTCTCCATGACTTGGAGTCATTGAGTGGTTGGTTCCCCTCCTCTACAAGGTTGGGCATGCTACTCTCAATAATAGCCTTTGCTCATCAATTTTTTTTTTTCTAAGGTCTATGGCTGCATATAATGGTCTTTTATCTTGGCTATGTTACACACTTAAGGATTTGGGATTTGATTCATTCAATTTGTTAGCATGAGTTTTGTAGATGCCTATGCTTGCATGTTACTATCGCTAGTCAACAATGTAGTTCTTTTGGGATTTTCAGATCCATTCAAAAGGGCTGTCCTCTAGCTTTGACTATATATATATATTTTTGAAGGATTTAGTTACCTTTTGGCTCATTTTGTGTCTCAAGGACTATTTAAAAGTATCTCTCTACCCAATTCTTTAGCTCAACTTGTTAGTGGTGAATTTAATGATGAATATTTTCTCACTCAGAAGGGGAGAATAAAATTAATCAAGCCTTGCACTATTTTGATATATTTTGTAAAGCCTCCAAATTTTCCATTTAGTGGAACAAGAATCAATGTTATAGATAATATTTTCCTACATGTGCCTTATTGGATCAATTCCTATGGTTTGACATGGATTGATCATGGTGAAATTTTTTAGGCTTTTGGTTATTCATTTTCCTTTCTAGGCATCCCTCACATCTTTATGGCAAGTTGATCTTGCTAGAATTGATTTAAATAAATTGGCTTATTGGGTCAATAAACCCTTATCTCTAACAAGAAATTATAGGTTTTTTTAAGATCCTTACAACCACCCATGTTTATTATTCTTCATGTTGGGTTTGCTAAGGCTTACAACATGAATATGGAAAAAATTATTTGTGATTTCCATGGGGACTCTTCAAAAAATCATAAAGGATTTCATTGGGTGGCTTGAGAGTTTTGTTGCCTCCTCCACAAGTTTGGAGGATTTGGATTACTATCCACTCACTGTTATGGTTTGGATCTCTACACTAAGTGGATTATTTGTGCTCTCGAGGGTAATGAATGTTAGAAATTTTTAGTGAGGAATTTTATCTCTTTAGGACATCTAGCTAGGCGACTTGCTTGGAAGGGGATTGGGCTTCACAACCCTCTAATTATGAAAATTTTTGTTCATATTCAAGGGAATTTTATGATAAAATAATTTGGTAAGATTGGGAAGCCATGAAACCTTGGATTTTTTTAATGGTCTTTCAATAAATCAACAAAATATTTGGTGGTATCATGCTCTTGCAAAGATACCTTTAGTTTTTGCTATGGTTTTTTTTTTAGAAAATAATTAAAACTACTCAGAACTTTTATTCTAGAACTTCTAGCAGTGTACTTCCCCAGAATTAAGCTAAGGCCAAGTTTCATCTTTCTAACCATGGTGACATGGTGGGGTTAGTGGATATGGAAGGACAAAATAGGGTTGTCAACACAAAGAGTGTGGATAGAGACATTGATTTCTTAGTTAATAATGTTAATATAACAGTTAGAACCTCTACAACAATATTCACTCCCTTTTATATAAAATAAATTAGCACCATTACAATTTTTAAAAATTATTGCTCCATACTGACTACACAATATTATTATGTCAAATTTAATGGTAATAATATAGAGAAACCTTAAGGATTTTCTCAATGAATAAATATATAAAAAGGTAAATTTTAAGTTTCTCTTTTTCTCAAATAAATTGAGTATTTAGCACTTTTACATGTGTAAAAAATGATAGAGGAATTAGTATGTTTCCCATTTTGAAATTAAGAGGTTCTAGGTTAAAGTTCCAAAATATTTCAATGCCTCTTCCAAAATCAAAACAACCCAAACACTTTTTAGAGCTTTAGTTTAAGTTTTTGGACTTCCTATTGACATTGAAAACCAATACAAATATTATTTAAATTCTTACATATAGTTTAGAATTATTTTTAAATAAATGTATTATTGCTCAATTGAATCTGCACTGCATAGTTTATATTGGCAAAAGCATTACATCAACCAAATGTGTGAAAACTATAGGCTAGAAACTAAATTAGGGAAACAGTTAATTTTGTTCCAAGTATAATCAATTTATCCTTCCTTATTTATTGTATGCATAGGAGAATAGATGATTAATTAACTTGGGTTAAACCTAGATATTTAAGTAAGTTTATTAGTGAATGTTTACTTTGAATTAAATAAATATACGAATAGACAAATATTCTTGGAAAAATTAATTAATAATTTTGATATATTTATTTTTTATAATAATTATTATATGTGAGAAAAATAATTTTATGAAATTATTAAACTAAATTTGAAAATCAAACCCTTGAGAGGATTAAGCAAATAGCAAATAGGTTGTAGATATAGTTTATAACTAGTTTTTATTAAAATTAATTATTTTAAATATTAAGAAAAAGAAAGCATCATTTTTATTTATTAATTAAACATGAGGGTATATTTAATCTTTAATGCAAGTATATACTAAAGTGGCAGATTAAATTTGTTTAATATGTCTAAGGTTTATTTCTTAGATAAGTGTTTTAATTATTGTAAGATAAATATTAGGAAATTTAACTAAATATTTATATAATTTTAGTTAGCCTAATTTTTTAAAAATAATCTAGGAGCTAGGGACTCTCGTCTTGGAGACTTGACCATTTCACTTCCAGATAGAAATCCTAAGGGGATGCCTCTTGTGTTTTTCCCTTGTGGTGTATTGCACAAAGAAACCTAACCCTAATTAGGTTAACCGCCATCACATGATGTGCAAAATGGATTTGGTAATACCCACTCATGTCAATCCCCTTGTCTCACCTTTAATTGATGTGCTTGTGCTTTTTTAATTTAACATTACATATGGAAAATCAACATGTGCGTGTTAGAATATCATGAACTGAGCATGATAATAATTAGTTTTTTATAGTTTTGAGAAAAAATGTTGGTTTGTGTTCATGTTCACATGTATAAATATGGGAATTTGATAATTTTTGAACTTCTAGATGATATATTTTCTGTATGCCTTGATTTTTCTGTAACTTTGAGGTTGTTCCTTTTTTCCTTTCCTTCACTATTCCTTCCTATATCCTTTTTCTCTTATTTAGGTGTCTCTTCTACAAGCATACCCTAACTACTACTACTTATGCCTCTCCCCATTTTTCCTAACTTCAAGATGTTCAAAACCCTCAAGTTCAAGTTACATAGCTTATAGCCGACTAGCAACCTCCTTGATGGTTAAAATTGGCTAAGAATAGCTCCAAAAATCCCTCACATCTATTAAATCACCATGATAATAACTTATAGGTTGAATTGGTTCATAAAGGTCATAAAATGATTGCTTGATCTCAAGAAAATGAAGAATCATGACTAAGAATAGGAAGGTAAGTCATTACCATAAAATTAAATTTTTATTTGTTGTCAAATTTAAAAAGGTTGCACACAAGTTCTAAAAATCCTTAGGATCTAATTTGTTATTTTTAGCAAAATTCCATCAACGAAAAAGACAAAAATCTACCTAGTCACATACTGAAGTTGGATTTAGAAGATTAGATGACTTAGCTACTCAAGTGGAAAATCGTATCAATACATAAATTGGTCAATAGAGCAAAATAGTTCATTAGAACCTTATAACGTTTTATAAATCAACACTTACAAATTCCTATAACTTGTTTGTTGCAACTTGGACATATGAAATATAAACTTAAACACAATTTTGATTTGACTAGAATAATAGTTAGTTGAGTTTTTTACATGAATAAATATGTTTTAAAATACTAAGCACATAAATAAATTATCAAATATGAACAAAAAATAATATTGATGCCAAAAACAACCAAGATAGAAATACACAAACTACAAACTAAATGAAAATGAAAATGAAACTTGAGAAGTAAACCCTTTTTTTTATAGAGTATTGCTCATGAATGAAAATTTCTTGCATCATAGAAAAATATTTGAAGAAAATCTTTATTATATTCTAATGTTCCATCCCTACATTTGATATATATGTAGAACAGAAAATCCCATAATATGGTCAATTTTTATCTATTATAAGTCATGAAGTAATTTAGGCTTATAATATAACTTACATAAGATACATGACACATGTCATCAATACCACTCTTATGAATTGGGATATTGTTTGTAAATAAGTTTAAACTAATAAATAATAGGAATATTAAATTTTTTGCATTCCTACATTATAAACCTTTATGATATAGTTTCAATATACTTCCTCTTATTAAATCAATTTTTATGTTTAAATAACCTCTTTTAATTTCCATGTCCAAACTTAATTTTGTGATACTATGATCCTTTATATCAAATAAACAAAGTTATTACTTACCTCATACAAATCCAAATCCCAACACATAAGTATCAAAATTCCACTACCAATCCTTGGTGATTTTTATAGGCCATAATGGAACTTCTTTGACATATAAAATATATTCTGCTTTATCTTAACTATACATTTTTCTATTTGTGATATTTATTTCTTCTTCAATATCCCAATGTGTAGCAAATTTGTCTTAGAATATATTTAGTATAGTTCAAGAAAAATTAATAGGAATAAGAAAAATAAATATAATCAAATTTAACATAGCAACAAGAGAGAAAATCTTACCAAATTCAAATCCCTCTAGTTGTGCATGCCCCTTTTTCACTTAGTGATCTTTGTACTTCTCTACTTCACATAAATTACATTGAATTTCTTGAACACCCATTTGCACAACCAATGGGTTTTTTCTAATAAAAAATAACAAAATCTAATGTTTTATTTCATCCAAGACCTCCATTTTCTTCATCTATGGAGTTCTTATAGAATTTAATTTAATTTAAATAAATTCATGCAAAAATAATTATAGGATCATCATTATGAATGAATATAAGAATTTATCAAAATAAAAACCAATTGGACTATATCTTTCTTGAACAACCCACATTAAAATTGGGGTATGGGTTTCTTTTTCCTCTACTTCACCTTCTTTTATTGATTTGTACTTATATATAATTTTCCTATCTTTCAATTTAAATTGCATACTTTTGGATTTTATTTTCAAGAATTATTAGCTAGGGATCCAATGTCACAAGGGCTCACAGGTTTTCTCTTTCCTTGGAGGTCCTAATACCTTTCCCAAATAGCCCCTACCTCTACTCAGAGAGATACATGGTGTGTAACTTCAGGTATGATAATGTACCCTACACCACACTAAGTAATGGTGAAATGGTCTTAAAGGATTATTAAAAAAAATGTGTTTAGTGGATTTGTGAATAGTGAGCCCATTTGATAGTGCTTTGGGATCATGGGGGTCTTCCCTTCTCCCTTCACCAAACAAATCTTGGTAGACCAAGGGTCTTGTAACTTAGATTGAATGATGCTGGCCATACCTTGAGGTATAACTTTCACTCCCCCCTTTGTATACCCCACTATAAAATTTGGTTGAGGTCACCCTTGAGGTGAAGAAATACCAAAGAAGGCCTCCTAAAGGGAAAGAATTTACTAGGTGTTTTTAATCACCCAAGATCACATGAAGTGCAAGGGAAGAATATACACACAAACTAGCAAGCCTTGGGTTATAATATATTAAAAAAAGAGAGTAAATGTGAGATTTTTTTATCTCCAATATTGCACTAAGCACAAGGAGAGAGGATATGTCTACACAACCATCCAAACACGAAAAAAATGATTGATTTACCAACTACTCTAACTTTAGTGCCTAGATTAGTAGAAAAAAATATTAGATAAATGAAACCTACACAAAACCATTTGTAATCTTGATGATTCTACTCTTTGAAAAGTGTATATAGGTTACACTAATTTGTTAGTTTTGCAAAATGCAAGTTAGATAAAAAGCCAAGCTCAAGTCCTTAAGAAATAATAAACTCAAATAGAGGTGAAACTCTATGAAACAAAGGCACCAATTTATGATGCAAAGGCACCTTAAGAAGAAACAATGGCACCTTTCTGTGAGACAAAGGACCTTTCTATAAAGCATGGCCCTAAACTTGCTTCGAGGCTTGAAAATGATGTTTTGACCTAGTAACCTTGAAAACATGCAAAATTAAGTGATGAAACAATGGAATGCACACAAATCATGCAAGAATAGGTTATGATAAAACCCTAAAAATCCACAAGATAGCTGCAAATATAAAGCTATTATAAATCTTCTCAAAGAAACCCTAAGTTAGAAAAACCCTAGAAACCCTAAGAACCCTAATTTATGCAACAATCAAGTTAGAATACTTGTAAAAACAATGTTCTAAGAGAGGTGAATAATTTCAAAAGAAGAGACAAAAGGTCAAAAAAACCCTAGGAGAAATCATAAAATCTCAAACCAAATGCACATAACGAAATCACAGTGTTGGGTGATAGAGGCACAACTCTGTGAAACATAGGCACCTCAGGATGCTACAAAGGTGCAATTATATGAGACAAATGTGCATTTTTATGAAATAAAGGAACCTTTTCATAATTTGGGGCTTAAAAAGGGATCCCCAAATAAAAACTTCAACAAAACTCACCAATAAAGGTCAAAACAAGAATGTGGGTCCCATCGGATGTACCAAAACAATGATGTGGAAAAATGATTGAAGAAAAAACACTTAAGGTATTGTAAATAAGAAAATGTATACCTTAAACAATCTCCATCCTCCTAGATTGAGCATAAATATAATGCACTCTAGTTCTATTTGATTTTCTCTATATTACATAATATGATGTGGATTGCTCAATAAACAATCATAGCCTTGGTATGATTGCAATAGTGGGATAGCAAAAAAAAGTCTAAGATTAACAATAATAGACTTCACTTGATGATGATGGATGAGGGCCTCTAGTTATAGAATTCTCAAGAGGGAAAATCAAGGGCTAGGATAGATTGATGATGGATGGCTAAGATTGAATGAGGATTAGGGTTAGGATCAAAGATGTAGTCATGCGATAAGTGTCTCATGAGAGATAAGATGAATGGATTAGGGCGACATATTTATGTGAATGACTAGAATTAAGAGGTGGGATATGAAATGAATGGATGAGATGAAAAATAAGTTTTGCAGAAGGTGTCTAGGTTCAATGAATCTAGATAAGGAGTTAGTTAGGTATGTGAAAGGGACACTTGTCACATTATGGTGATTTTAGATTGTAATCCATGTGAACAAGTTTAAGGGTTAGGATTAAATGGAAAAGGATAAAGGTGAATGTGAAATTAATTAAATAAATAATAAATATTTATTTAATTAATGAGATCAAGTGAAGGGTAAAATAACTAATTAATTAAATATTTATTTAATTAAAGATTAGGATAAATGGGGGAAAGGATGGAATTTAATTAAATAAGTAATAAATATTTATTTAATTAATGAATTAGGATAGGGTAAAATTAGGTGCGATTAGGTAAGGTCAGATTTTAAATGTCTACAATTTTTTATGAAAATTGGATATAATTTTTTGACATTACTATTATTTGAAAGGAAAATAATATTTATTACATATAATAACACAATAATAGTTTGCATAACACATCTAACATAAGAGTGGCACTAATTTTTATTTTACATTTTAGTAAACCATTTTTTGGCCCCATACTCTCTAGCTAAAATGCTTCATTGGGAGCCCACCAATCATGGAGAGGTGTACAATAAATAAGGAATGTAGAACATGCACATTAGAAGACAAATATCTAGAACTAAAAGTTAAATTTCATGATGGCTAATATTTGTTGTAATGAGCCTCTAATTAGGGACTAGCACTAAAATGCTAAGCTTGTGATTAATGATGAAATGGTGGGGCTAATGGATATGAAAGGAAAAACAGAGCTTCCAACACAAAGAGTGTGATAGAGACATAGGTTTCTAGTTAATAATGTTAATCTAATAATTTGATCTTATACAACACTATTCACTCACTTTTACATAAAATAAATTTATTCTAGATTATAAATTGTTTTAATGATTGTTTAATGCTAACAAAATAAAATTATTATGCAAATTTAATGGTAATACTATAGAGAAACCTTAAGGCTTTTCTCAATGAATAAATTGATAAAATGCCAAAATTTAAGTTTCTCTTTATCGCAAATAAATTGAGTATTTATCATTTTTACATGTGTTAAAAGTGATAGAAGAATTAGTACGTTACCCATTTTGAAAGTATAATATTCTAGGTTAAAGATTCAAAATATTTTGGGTCTTCCAAAAACAACTTGAAAATATTTTTCTAGAATATTAGTTTAAATTTTTGGACTTCCCATTGACATTGAAAACCAACAAAAATATTTCTTTCTTACATGTAGTTTAAATTTTTTTTGTTAAGAAACAAATCATGGCTCAATTGAATATACACTACATGGCTTATATTGAAAAAAACATTATATTAGTCAAATGTATGAAAGGTGTAGGTTATGATTAAATAACTACTTTAGGCAATGTAACCATCACAAACCAAATTCTTATTATTATGGAATCATAAACCTACCTAGTACATTCCTTTACCACCTTAGAAATAATAATTGATGGACAAGCCATTATGTAAATGCAAAAAAAAACACCTTCCACTGGTAAAATACAATGAGCACAATATAATATCTATCATATAAAACTAGAGTGTGTAAATGTACAATGAGAGCCTTGCATATATAGGCAAGGATGAGGAGGTGAGAAGGTAGGAGTGAAACTTTGATTACCCATCTAAAGATGCAACACTTGTGAGCTCACATGACAAGTGTATGAGCATGTTTAAGGTGTGCATGCAATAAGTGTCTCAATAGTACATGTGTCTCAACCATATGAAGTGAGACATAGAGCTAAAAGTCCCTAAGTGGAGACTTAACTAGTGTGAATATTTCAATCTAGAAAAGGTGATTATCTAACTAGATATGAAATGATCCTATTTACACTAACAATAATAAATGAAGAGTTGGAATTATATTGGAATATGTTGAATCAATATTTTCATAATATGGTCTCTTGTATCTTTGGTAGAAATAGTGAATCCATCTCTCTCTCTATAAAATAAATGAAAACCTCTTGATATAGAAATTGCATGATCCTTACTACATGTCGGTATGTTATCTGGTTTCAAATATTCCCAAGTTAGTTCTTTGAGTAATTTTTCCTTTAAAGAATTAAGATAATCCAAAGCCTCTTCTTCTGTTGATCCAGGATTATCTCTCATATAACATCCTACACATGAAGCTTCTTCACCTCTAGCAGCTTCAACCTGTATGTCATGTTAAAAATTATAAATTGAACTTAGTTCTTTATCCATGAAATAAATGGTACTTATACAAAATATTTAAGTTAGTAATTTTTTTATCATACCTTGAAACTGTTAATATCATTACTTAATCAAAAGGTCACCGCTAAAATCTCATTAAACCTTGAAGGAAAGTCAATTTCTGGAAGAATCTTGTGAGGAAGAAGTGCATCTAATGTTAGGAGAGGTTGTAGAATAAGTATTCGAGCACCAGCACTAATTTTTCCATTCTCCAAATACTCCTTAAAAGTTGGTATATGGCCAATAGAAAGCCACTCTGCTTCTTGCATGAAAGAATCCAAGAAAATCTCCCACTGTACATTACATATTCGTCATATATGAATTGTTAGTTTTTATAGATAAAAAAGATATTTCCCAACACTTTAAAAGGTTAGTATAGTATTTGCAAGTACTTACAGCTTTTCTAGCACAATCAATTGTATCTCGACCTTGGGTTTTGGTTGCCTCATGTGCCATTTCATTCACCATTTCATAAAATGCTATGAACACAACTTTCATATACTCCGGAAGGGAATCTATAGTAGAGGGATCCCATCTAAGCCAAAAAAAAATATAGAATGATGTTATTAAAAATAATATTTATTTCTATAATATCCTTACTATCAATAACCATTTCAATTAGTATTGTAAGGGTGGTTTAGATTTTATTTTCACCTTTTAACTATATTTGTGAAGAGTTTGAGCTCATCGAGTGTTCCATATGTGTCATATATATCGTCCATAACTGTTGCAAGAGATGCAAGTTTTGCAAAGCCAATTCTAAAAGTAGAATACTTTGGCTCTACACACCCTCCTGCTGCCCAAAAATAAAATTCCACAAACCGATTGCGAGAAAATTCCAACTGGGGCACATATGAGTCCATCCACCACCTGAACAAACAAGAATATTATATAAACTTATTTTATAGGTGTCATAGGCTCTCTCTCTCTCTTAACTTATTTTTTAGTTTCATTATATCTTATTTTTCAAGGACCAATTATGACACACATAGGACCTCACATGTGCATGCTTGGGTTCTTTACCACTAATCTACTAATAATTTTGGTATGCTTGTTAAATAATTTTTAACTCCTTCCTAAGCACCATTTGGTGCATGGGGACCTTAGTAAGTCTCTAAAACCATGCTATTTTCTAGGACACAAGCCTATGACCTTCCATGTGCATGGTGGGGTGGTCTATCACTAAACTATTGACTCACTTTGTAATTAAGGCTTTTAATAAGCTCCATTGAAGTGTGAGTCATTTATCTCACATTTTTGTTGTTATTTGTGAACATTAATAGTAGTTCCAATCTCAATTAAATTCTATGTAAGAAAAAAATCATAGTTACTTTGTTGGTATATATTTTAATAACCTTGAGAGTAGTTGAAGTTCTCGTTGTTGCATAGATTGCACCATATTGAAGTCTAACTTCGCCAAATCTATAATCTTCTTGTTAGTCAGGCATGCCATCCTGTATATGAAAACGCCATGTTGTTACGATTGAAAAATCATGCCCTTGAAATAAGATTTAGAAAGCTTAAAATGTAATACTAATGGATATCACTTGGATCTCCTCTTATCATACCATGAAGTGTTTTCTCCATATATGTCAATATACTTCCTTGCTTCCAATCTAGGGAGATTGGTGTGCCAACCATACTCCAAATTGAATTTTATCTATTGCACAACATAAAAAAATCAACATAGTTGAGAAAAAAGAATTCACAAGCATTGATATACAAAATTATTAATATGTATGTATTGGATACCTCTTGAAAGAGACTAGCATCATCAATCTTTGACATAGCTTGTTTTAAATATATGGTTGCAAAGACTTTGGCCTCATCCATGACTTTCTCCTCAGGAAATGCAATGAGTGAAGCACGGAATAAATTCAATACTGATCTTATCTCCTCATGTGATTGAGTATATGAACTCAAGAACTGCCCATCTTTTTCTTTGAAATTCTCTAACACACCTTCAATTATTTAAAAAAAAAGTTAAAATAATCCAATCTTATCTCCTCATCGTTAATGATGGATTCCTTCATAACTATTCAACTTCACTAACGACCAAAAGCCCACTGACGAAAACATTATTTTGAAGTAAACAAAAATCCAATGCTATGTCTCTTGTAACTAATGGAATAACGATATTTTGCAGTGTCACCATTTATAAAGTACACATGATTCTTAGATGTAAATATCAATCATTATTAAAAACAAAATACTTTACAGGTGGGTATCTGAATACCACCTGAAGAGACGCCGTATCTATGCAAGCGAAGAATTCGCAGTGCCAAGGCTGTGGTGTTCAGATCCGCCCAAGCACCACCCTTTTCGTTCCAATGCCTGCAGCCCATTTACACACATTAAGTGGGCATATATATGTATACATCGCTTAAGGTTTCTCTGTTCAAGTTTACTATAAGAAAACAAACCTGTAAACATAATCAAGAGCTTCCTTTATTTCCTTTTGGAAATGCCGATCTATTCCAAGACGTTCAACGCTGTCCACCATGGAAAGTCTTTGGTGGACAGAAGAATTCTGGCTTGATATTCCATTGAAAATCTCCTTCACTTCGCTAATCATTGTCTCAGCCCGTTCAACATAGATAGGAGACTGTAGCCAAACAAAGTTAACATCAATCAAACGAAAAATTTAACAGAACAAAGCAAAGCAGAAGACTGTGAAAAAAGAGTTTGCCTCATAAGCTTTTTCAAGGGACGCTATGAAATCATCGTCCCACAAGTTGGGGTGATAGTTATTGGTGCGCCGCGCAGTAGATTGAGTGGTTGAAGCCTTGGTAAGCATTAGATCCACCCTCCTCCTCCTGCTTGGCTTTGGAAGGACAGTAGTAAAAGGTTTGAGCTTGTGTGTGGATGGGGTGTTGAAGGCAACCAAGCTCACACTGAAATGGGGAAGAGAGATGGCAGCCATTCTTGGAGATTTGGGAACTGAATGATATCTGATAACTGGATATTGGGTGTTCTTAAATACCCATTGAATCACAAACTTAGCTTAATAAACATAGAATAATTGTTTAGTATATGTTAATGGGTATTGAATACTGTCCACTGATTTTTCTCTTCACGTTTTTAATATGATTACTTTCACATTTGACGCACGGAAAGTTCTAAACGATAGAATAATTGTTTAGTATATGTCAATGGGTACTGAATACTGTCCACTGATTTTTCTCTTCACGTTTTTAATATGATTACTTTCACATTCAGCAAAAGCAGATGTGGGGTATAGGGAAAAAATTGGGGTTATGTGTAGTGTAGATTAATGCAATAATATCAGAATATTATAAAAATTAGTTAGATTAAATTAATATTATGTGTATATATAAGAATATTTGGATTATATAGATGTTGACGTCTTTGTCTTAATATAGTGGATTGTTATAATATGAGGTAGCATACATCTAAATCAAAAGTCGTCTTTTGGCTAAGCAACCACATGCAAGGGGATCCTATGCAAGGGTATCTTGACATCTCTGTTTTATACAATGCATTACAATAATATGAGGTAGAATACAACTAAACCAAAAGTTGTCCTTCGACTAAGCAGACACATGCAAGGGGATCTTGTTCCTAGCCAAAACATACCTTTGGAGCTTTGAAACTTGGTGATGAATTTTAAATTAATAGTTTACATTAAATTAATAGTATGTATATAGAGAAATGGGATTATATAGATGTTGGAATCTCTATCTTAATATAGTGGTTTGTGATAGTAATAGGTAACATTCATCAAAAGTTGTCCTTCAGCTAAGCAATCACATGCAAGGGGATCCCATTTGCCAAACTCACCCAAGTGTTGATCTTGAACGAAATGTGCCCTTGGGGTTTTGAACTTTGGTTGATAATTTTTTTTATCACATACCATCATCCCCACTAATTGGGTTCAACCAATTGAGCCACAATCTTTTGAAAAAAATATATTTAGAATCTATAGACAAAATGTCATGAAACTCTAGTTTGCATCATCTTCAAATTCCTCACGGTTTAGCCGCTATAGGTGCCTGAAGGCCGAAAATTGTAAACCACTATTGTGGGATCACCCGGTAACAATATATTAATAATTGACATATTTTTGTGTTTATTTTGACTCATTTCTCTTTTCATATCCAACTTTATTTACCCCCATTTATACCTACTTGTGTACATCCACCATTCACTAATAATTACTACATGTCATTTGCATTCATTTTCACATATTTTATCCCTATTTTGAAACTATCATTTTATCCTTAATTTTCATTTATGAGTAGCTTAAGATTGATCTAGTTTAATCTCAAGACACGTGGTCGTGATTTTGAAGTTTGATTTTCAACTTTCTACCCCCTTCTTCTAGTCATTATAAACCAACCTAACACGTGTTTGTGCAACATTTTTCTACACAATTGTATTGAAATATATTTAATATGCACTTCATTTCACAACATGTCAAATTTTGAACACTAAAAATCAAATTCACAATACTCATAAATGTATTGTAGAATTTTCCAGATAAAACAAAACCTAAAAAAATTATACAATATCAATTAATTATCAAAAAATATATAGCCTCAACACTAATTCTTCCTTAACTAATTTTAAACCTAAATATCTCTATCCATTGTATTTAACTTCCCAAAATTTAATGTATCCCATATAATTGTATCCTAACTCCATTTATTATTTACCCTAAATTAATATAAAAATGATTAATTCTCATACACCATACAATTATAATCATAATCAATAAATATCTTACAATTGAGAACTCGTGACTTAGAAATTGATTGAAAAAAACAAACACATGTCCATCATTCCATCAAAATTGTAGAACTTAAAACAATTCTGAAAACAAAAACTTATTGTTCAAATAAATATAAAAATATGAAGTTAAAAATCATACTAACACTTTCCATCACAAAAATAAAAACATTTAAACAAATAAAAATAAAAATATACAACAAACAATTCTAACCATTGAATACCCCACAATTCTCAACCTTTTCAACTTATAAAAAACAAAAGCATACACATCATCCCATCAAATTTGTGGAACTTTAATCAAATTCTAAAAAAGAACAAAAACTTCTTTCAAATCCATTAAAAAATGTGGAGCATTTGAAAGGAAATAAAGGCCCACCACACCTTGTCATTTGGCGACAGTTGAAATCAAGATTATGACGTATGATAAGATTATTGACGTCATCCTTGACCATGCTTTTCATGTGCTCATTGGTGGACCACATAACCCATCGCCCATGTTTTGGACTTTCATTAATAGAAAAGATTTAAGGTTTAATTTTTAAAAGATATATTAATTTTAGTGGGTGTGTTGGAATGGTATTTTTGTTTTAGTGGTAGATTGTGGTTAGCTTGTAAGTGATTGAGTATACTTTATAACAGTTTGGGACCTTGTTATTAACTCTTACTCCATGATTTAAAAGAAGATTTAATGAATATTATAAAATTGAAATTTATGTATTATTGTAAATTAGTTTATATGAGTGTAATACAAATATATTTAATATATGTAAATTTTTTATAAGTTATAATGAGTTTGTTTACGAGTTTTTTATTTGTGTTAAGACAAAGAGTTGTATTGATAATTTTTAAGAATGCAGATTTTATGTTGAGTCATCTCTATGATGAATTGAGCTATACAACGTTGATCCTTATAATTTATTAAATATCATAAAGAACCATGATTTTCTCTTAAGAGGTAGTAAAACCTATCATGGATTGTATTATGTATTGGAAAGTTTACAAATGCATTGATCTCTCAAGATAAAGTGAATTGACTCCATACAAAACTAATGAGAGGATACCTATACTTGACAAAAGAAAATACAATGCATGCATCTTTGGGAGAAGCTAATCTCGGGACAAAAATGCATCTATGCATAGGCATAATAACATAATACACCATCCCCTATGTGGGCAATTCGCCACGGAAAATTCACCCCCAACAATTCACCACAGAAAAATTCACCGCCATGACAAATTCACCTCAAGTAAAATTCACCACCACCAATTCACCGCTGCAAAAAATTAACCGCATGTTAACGTGGAGGTTAATTTTCCGACGGTGAATTGCTGGTGGTGAATTTTACTTGAGATAAATTTGTCATTGCGATAAATTTTGCAATGGTAAATTTTTCTGTTTATCCGTGAAGAATTACTGAGGTGAATTTTTCTAAAGCCCCCTTGCCAATCTCACAAAACTCACCTGACGGAAAGACTGACTGATGGAGCTGACGGACGACAGAAACGGAGGTGGACGTTTCAAAAACTTTAAAAAGGAGTGGCAAATTTAAAAGCCGCGAGAGTTTTTAAAAATTGATCTATATAGCATTCCGGTTGATGTAGTTTTGGTCATTCGGGTTTATGTTCGAAAGCTACAAAGACGTGATGCTTTTGCCATCTTATCAGAACTGGCGAGCAGAAATCTGTTAAATTTATCTGGCAATCCAAGGTAAATTTATCATGTTTTTGAACACTAAGCTGACATGCTTGCACTTAACAGAGGAAGTACAACAATTCCATATTGAAACGCTTCAGAGCTATACTTTCCCAGCGTGATGGAATAACAGATTTGGCCTTGTCTTTGGGATACCATGACAACATGCTCCACCGCAAGACGTTGTTTGATACTGTAATTTTTGCAACTGGATATAGAAGTAATGTGTCCTTTTGATTAAAGGTGAAAAAACAAACTCAATTATAAGCGTACTTTGCTCTTTATCTTATTATTTGGATGGGAAAAAATGGATTGTATGCAGTGGGATTAAAAAAAAACAGCTTGTTAGGCGTTCAATGGATGTTGCATGGATTGCAGAGGACATTTCCATTTCAATGGACGCCACAAATTGTAGAGGACATTGGCAGACGTTGGAAAGCAAAAGCAAACCAATTTGTTATCTATAACAAGCTACCCTGCATCAGGGCAATAATGGAAAAAGAATATAGATTCTTCATTATTTAAGAGAATTAAAATCTTTCCAAAGAAATGCTCCCTTGGAGGGTTTTCAATTTACTAATATAATTTGTTTTAAGTTGCCAAGAATTTAATAAAACCTCCATGGTTACTTTAACTCTTGGAATACATTCATAAATCTATGTAAAGTAGTGGAGAAATATAACTTGGTGTCAAGATATTGGATCATATTTTATGGATTGGTTCTTAAAAATTTTAGTTACAAGATAAAGTTAAATTTATTGTATGGTTGTGGTAAATACACAAGTGCTAAAATTTACAATTAATGTTCTCTTATTGCAAAGGTTGACCTTATATTTTATTGATTTTGACTCTGAAAATTTCATACATACTCAGAATGTTGTTATAGAGAAGTTTTATTTCTTATTTGTTCCTAAAGTCTTGTGTTTCTAATGTAGACCACTTTCATGCTTATGAATATTGTCTTTGATATATTTCATCATAATTAATTTAATTTTCTAGCGGGTTTGACCTAGGAGAACACATTCTTCGTTTGACAAAAAAATCTTAAACAATGTATCTAGACACCACTTTAACATGGATATCTAGAGGAAAAAGTGAGCATCTTTTCAAATATACATTGTATTAGATCAATCTCGTGTAAATCAAATCAATCTTGTATGATATATCAACTTCATGATAGCTAGAATTGACCCAAGAGATTCTTAAATCACTTTAGACTCTAAGATATTCACTGGGTCAAAATAGATAAATTGATTTAAAAATAACATTAAAACTTCACTTTTCATCATCAATTCTAAAAAAAAATACATTTAACCCACTCATTTAATTTTAAATTTTTAAGTTTGGATGAATGACTCCCTTATCCTTCTATCTTGATTTGACTAAAGACACTCTTGACATAATTTGATAATGTATAATAGTATTTAAAGACATTTAATGCATTCATTTTAATAACTTAATCATTCAATAATATTTAAGAGATCATAAGACAATTATTCTAGAGAATAACACATAGCAACGCATTCAATATAGTGCAACCAAAAGAGTAAAGAATCCACTTGCTTAGGAACTTGTCTATTACTTTCAAAATTGTTCAATTTCAACAAATTGATCAAAGGTGATATCTCCTTGTGACATAACAAAGCTCCCTAAAGGTATTTTAAATATCAATAGTCCCCAAACTTTTTAAAATACACAAAATAATTGTAGTTTGGAAAACATAGTGGGTTGCGGGTGATATGATTGTTCTTGTTCTAATCTCAAGGGTGGAGAGTTCGAGGAAGAGTTGTAGGTGAGGGATACATAAAACTAATCAAATTGACCTGAGGGACCATGTCTAACCAATTGGGTTGTTATGTGTAGAGGGTTTTACAACACTATGTGGGTTGCAGGTTTCGTAACACCCAGGGTTTGCCAACCTACAATTAGTGTAATGAAAACTTTCTGTTATTTGGAGAGTACGAATGTAATGAAAGGCACCTTCAGAATTCACATGTTGGAAAAAACTGAGTGTTAAGAAGCTGAAGCCTGCCACCCACATACTCTTTTGAAACCTTGTACATGAAACAACCACATTGGTTACTCACCCCTCGGGTGAATTTGGATAATTTTATGTATCCCCCACCCGCAACTCCTCCCCCATCCTCCCCACCTTGTAGCTTTGAAGTTGCAAAAGCAAATAAGTGACAAGGGACAGTGTATTTTCCAACATTGCAAATAATGTGAGCATTTTTTTTTCTAACTAGATGAAAAAAGTGAAATACCATTTCTATTGTACTAAAGAGTTCTTTCTAAAATTTGAAGGTGGACTTCATTACATTATTGGTGCATATGAAACAAAAACTTTCATAAGGAAATAATTGCAGGGGACAGTGTGTTTTCCAATACTAGAAATAATGTGAGCATTTTTTTGTTCCAATCAGATGAAGAAAATGAAATGCCATTTTTACTGTACCAAAGAGTTATCTAAAATTTGAAGATGGATTTCATTACATTTTTGGTTCATACGAACCATAAAATTTTCATAAGGAAATAATTGACAGGGAACCATGTGTTTTCCAACACTACAAATATTGTGAGAATTTTTTTGTTCCAATTAGATGAAGAAAGTGAAATGACATTTTTATTAGTTTTAAAGAGTTGTTCTAAAATTTTAAGGTTGACTTCATTACATTGCTGATGCATACAAAACTTTTCATAAGGAAATAATTGAGAAGGGATAGTGCGTTTTTCAACACTGCAAATAATGTGAGCATATTTTTGATCCAATCAAATGAATAAAGTGAAATGCCATTTTTACTGTACAAAAGAGTTGTTCTAAAATTTAAAGGTGCATTTCATTACATTCTTACTATGTACGAAACAAAAAAAATTCATAAGGAAATAGTTGACAGGGGACAGTGTGTTTTCCAACACTGCAAATAATGTGAGCATTTTTTTGTTCCAATCAGATGAAGAAAGTGAAATTTCATTTTTTACTATACCAAAGAGTTGTTCTAAAATTTGAAGGTGGAGTTCATTACATTGTTGGTGCATATGAAACAAAAAATTTTTATAAGGAAATAACTAATAGGGGACAGTGTGTTTTCCAACAGTACAAATAATGTGAGTATTTTTTTGGTTCCAATCAGATGAAGAAAGTGAAATTCTATTTTTATTACATACCAAAGACTTGTTCTAAAATTTGAAGGTGGAATTCATTACATTGTTGGTGCATATGAAACAAAAAAAAATCATAAGGAAATAACTAATAGGGGACAATGTGTTTTCCAACACCACAAATAATGCACGAGCTTTTTTTGTTCCAATCAAATGAAGAAAATGAAATTCCATTTTTACTATACCAAAGAGTTGTTCTAATTTTTTAAGGTAGATTTCATTACATTGTTGGTGCCTATGAAACAAAAACTTTTCATAGGGAAATAACTGATAGTGGACAGTTAATTTTCCAACATTGCAAAAAATGTGAGCATTTTTTATTCCAATTAGAAGAAGAAAGTGAAATGCTATTTTTACTATACCAAAGAGTTGTTCTAAAATTTGAAGGTGGACTTCATTACATTCTTGGTGCATAAAAAAACAAAATTGTTTCATAAGGAAATAACTGACAGGGTACAATGTGTAACTTTCCAACATTGAAAATAATGTGAGCATGTTTTTGTTCCAATCAGACGAAGAAAGTAAAATGCCATTTTTATTGTACCAAAGAGTTGTTCTAAAATTTGAAGGTGGAATTCATTACATTCTTGGTGTGTACGAAACATAAACTTTTCATAAGCAAATAACAAATAGGGGACAACATGTTTTCCAAAACTGCAAATAATGTGAACATTTTTTGTTCTAATCACATGAAGAAAGTGAAATGTCATTTTTACTATACCAAAGAGTTTTTGTAAAATTTGAAGGCAGACTTCATTACATTGTTGGTGGATACAAAAAACAACTTTTCATAAGAAAATAACTGATCAATAAGGGATAAGGGATAGTGTATTTTCCAACATTTTGCAAATAATGTTAGCATTTTTTTGTTCCAATTAGATGAACAAAAGTGAAATTCCATTTTTATTACATACCAAAGAGTTGTTCTAAAATTGGAAGGTGGACTTTATTGCATTCTTGGCGCACACAAAAAAAAATCATAAGGAAATAACTGACAGCGAATAATTGTTGTATGAATAAGACAACTGAGAGCGGGGTGAATTAGTTGCACAACAAAATTAAAACTTCAAAACCCTCAACAGTAATCAGATCCACATGCATTCATTAAACCCTTAATTTGGTAATGTGATTAATCATGAAATGTAGATAATAGAAACTGGAATAGAAACAACATACACAAGAGAACACCAGATTTATGTGGAAAACCCAATGAGAGAAAAACCATGATGTGGATTAGCTCACAATATAAGTAATTATAAAAATGGTACAAAGGCTCACTTCTAGAATATGAAACACTATCCAAAAAGGCTTACAACTAAGGCTCACTTCCATAGAAATAAATACAAGAAGATAGAAGAGAAATTTTACACAGAATATGTTCTCAATGCAATAGGAATCCACCACAATTACTCCAACAGACTTGTAATCTTGCATGAAATATTTTAGACACCTTCAACTCACTACTTTCAAGAATCCTAGAAATTTGCACTGCTTTGCTCAAATTCACTTCATACAAAACACTCACATCAATATCACATCTATATCATTTTTTTCTTTCATCTCACAACACCACTCTTATTTATATCAACCTCAACTTCAAACAACTTTTCCAAGGTCGACAACTATCCATTATACTTACAAATTCAAAATAGGTTGGTACCTAAACATTCTCATGGTGGATAGGAATGAAGGTGACCCATATAAATCCTTAATTATGACCCAAATAGATCCAAACACACCTCAAAATGCTTTCATAAGCTCACATGTAGTGTTAACACAAGGTCGACCAATACCTGTGTTCAACACCATAAACATTAAGTACACACTTAAATCAATCTAAAACTTTTAGACAACAAAATTCACTTGAACATGCGATCTAGAATAATCCATGAACTACTTAAGATCCATCAAAAAACTTCATCCAAGCTGGCATCATACAAATACTACATCTTAGAATAGTTGGTAGACCTTATTGAATACAAAAAGATACAAACATTATAAGAAACTTCCCAAATCTGCACAAACTAAAGCCAAACAACAGAGAAATGTAGAGAAAATACATTTTTCCTAGGCTGTAGAAAAACATTGAACTGAAAACTAGTTCACACACTGGTGAAAATATCTCACACTGTACAATGATCTAAAAACCCAAATTCTAAATATAGCAACCTCTAAAAGTCATGAGCAACATATCATATCCGTACAAGCATAGCCTTAACATGGAATAAATGTGGATCACAATACTGGAGCACACTCTGAACACTTGCACAACACTATTTTCTTTGTTTATCAAATTTTCTCAAAAGCACTTAGAAACCAAGTACCAGAGACATCATCTCAGCTCATTAAGTTTCATTCCAAATCATCCTCATACACTGCAACAAAAAGATAGCTCCATGTACTCACAACACTTCCTCAAAGTCTCAACTACATCAAAGTCTCAACTACACATGCACAACTTGCAACAACCTGTTATCCTCTTTTCACAATTTTCTTAATATCCTTGACATTTTCATCATGCAACAGACATAGTTGACATCAATGACAACCCTAGTCAGTAGGATTCTTGTTGAAATCAGTGACAACATCTTCATACTTGCAACAATCTCCCCCTTTGTCATTGATGACAACGAAAGATGTGAAAAAACCCTCAAAGACAACATACACACTCTCTCTCTTTTTGATTAGAAAGTCTACACAACATTCTTGTGAAACTCTCCCCCTTACAAGATTCTCTCTCCTTTTGACAATAACGATTAGACAATATACACAACTTTTTCACATGATTCTCTCTCCCCCTTAGTAGATATATTTTTTTTTCACATGATATTCTCTCCCCCTTTGACATCAATGGAAACTTGGACTTTTGTTTTGAATTGTTCTCCCCCTTTGACATTGAACCAAAATACCTACACTAAATACTCCTCCTTAGGAGTACATCTAATCAAATTAGCAGCTCAATGAAAACACATGACACTACCTACTCCCCCTGAGAGGTAGCCATCAACATTAGTCTAGAAAAAAAAATGTCCATAGATCCATTGGACTGATGCATCTCCATATGCATCTAGTTCAAGAAAGGAGGGGAAATAAAACTCAACTTCTCTCAAAGATACTCAAAAGTATCCTTAGGAAGAGCCTTAGTAAATATGTCAGCAATTTGATCCTTTGTAGGAACATACTTGAACTTCACCTCATTCTCCATAACCTTCTCTCTCAGAAAGTGATACCTAATTGTTATATGCTTTGTCCTTGAATGAATCATTAAATTTTTTGAAATATTAATTGCATTTGTACTATCAAAAAAGATAGAAATAGGCTCATTATACACTACTTTGATATCCATCAATGTCTGTCTCATCCAAAAAACTTGTGTATAGTAGGATGTTGCTACAATATACTAGACCTCTACAGTGGATAAGGAAATTGAATCTTGCTTCTTACTTAACTATGATATCAATCTACATCCAAGAAATAATGCACCACCACTTGTACTTTTCTTGTCATCAACACAACCATCCCAATTTGCATTTTTATAGGCATTTAATGTGAAACTACAAGCCATAATCCAAAGTGACTCTTAAATATATGAATATCCTCTTCACTGCACTGCAATATGTGTTTCTTTAGGATCTTCTTGAAATCTTGCCACAATACAAATTGCATGCATGATATTTGATCTAGTAGTAGTTAGATATACTAGTCCACCAATCATATATCTATATTTTCTCTTATCAACCTTAGGTGAATCATCATGTCTTTGCTCAATTTACAACCAATCACCATAGGAGTGCATACCGGTTTAGAATTATCCATTCCAAACTTCTTCAACATCTCTTCGACATACTTGTGAGTGATATGATTGTGCTTGTTATAAGCTCAAGGATGGAGATCTCGAGGAGGAGTTGTAGGTGGGGGATACATAAAACTAATAAAATTGACTCGAGGGGTGACTAACCAATTGGGTTGTTACTTGTAGAGGGTTTTACAATAGTACATGGGTTGTAAGTTTCATAACACAGTATTTTCCAACCTATAATTTTAAATAATAATAATAATGTAATGAAAAACCTTTTGTTATTTACAAAGTAGGAATGCAATGAAATTCACCTTCAAAATTTATAACAAGTCTTAGAGTAAAAAATGTGTTTTAATTTTAGCATATGTTCAAAAAATAAATAACTTTTCATAAGAAAAAAATTGACATGGGAGAGTGTGTTTTCTAGCATTGCAAATAATGTGAGCATTTTTTTGTTCCAATTACATGAAGAAAGTGAAATTCCATTTTTACTCTACCAAATAGTTGTTCTAAAATTTAAAGGTAAACTTCATTACATTCTTGGTGTGTACAAAACAAAAACTTTTCATAAGGAAATAATTGATAGGGATAGTGTGTTTCCCAAGACTGCAAATAATGTGTGCATTTTTTTGTTCCAATCATATGAAGAAATTGAATTGTAATTTTTACTATACCAAAGAGTTGTTCTAAAATTTTAAGGTGGACTTCATTACGTTCGTGGTGTGTACGAAAGAAGGATCGAAAGAAATATACTCTAGAGTTGTTCTAAATATATAAGTATCTTTAGAATATCCATATCAATAAATTCATACATTTATATAAAGAGAATGCTTATGTTATGATGAAGGAAAAAAAGAAACATACTCTAGAGAGAGAGAGAGGGAAGGGGTGAGATAGGGAATGGTAGGGTGGGAGGGATAGAAGGACCGAAAATGGACTTAGTAGGAGGGGGAGATGTGTTGGTGGATTGTGAGACATAGGGGCCCAAAAAAACTTGAAAATAATTAGACCAAAGTGAATGAGATAGGTAATGTATTGATCAAATAGATTCTTCCTACTCTTGAGAAGTTGAGAAATAGATAAATAATTGCAGGTTGGAAAACACAGTGGGTTGTGAGTGATTGCATTCTTCTTGTTCTAAGCTGAAGGGTGGAGAGCTTGGGGAGGATTTCTAGGTGGGGTATACATAAAAATAATCAAATTGACTTGAGAGGTTACTAAACAATTAGGTTGTTATGCGTAGAGGGTTTTACAGTAATATGTGGGTTGCAGATTTCATAACACCCAGTGGATCTTTCAAAATTTACCACAACTATTACTTAGAGTATAAAAATAATTTTCTTTTGATGATAAAATCTTCTTCTTATATTTTACTTCCTTTTTAAAGTGGTTTCGTAAGGAAATAATTGACAGGGTATAGTACATGTTTTCCAACACTGCAAATAATGCACGAGCATTTATTTGTTCCAATTAGATGAAGAAAGTGAAACACCATTTTTACTATACCAAAGAGTTGTTCTAAAATTTGAAGGTGGACTTCATGACATTCTTGGTACATATGAAGCAAAAACTTTTCATAAGGAAATAATTGATAGGGGATAGTGTGTTTTCCCACATTGCAAATAACGTGAGCATTTTTTGTTCCAATTATATGAAGAAAGTAAAATTCCATTTTTTTTGTACCAAATGATAGGCTATCATTAGGTCCTATCTCTTTAGTTGAAAAATACATCAATTGTAATGACCACCTGCTAGTGTTCGGAGGCTATATGCAATGGAAAATATATTGATTATCTCTTTCAGATATTCAAAATGTTGGAAACAATTGAAACAAAACTTAAACTAAAGAGGATGCTAAACTAAAAAGCAGGAAATTATTTATCTAGAAAGCATGAAATAACTAAACTAGAAAGCATGAAATTTTTAATATAGAAAGCATGTAAATTACTTCAAAGAAAGTGCTTGCAATAAAATTCTAAAGTGAAATGATAGATGAAATTAACAATTCACAACTAACAATCAGAGTGGGTGCTTTGAAACTCTAGATAACATAACTAAAGATTACAAACTCAACTACAACCTACAGGATTAACTTAATAGAACTTGACATGTGAAAATAAACTTCACTCACATTTGTCATTTACAAAATGAAAACAACAAAATTAAAAATGGAATACTTATCTATCTACTCTACAGTCCCTCGAGTGGCCAGCTCTCGGGTGCTCCTACACTTAGCACATATCACATAAACTTTGTAACTTCGAGATTACTCCATTCAAAATGATTCCATTTGCAATATTAATAATTTAGAATGAGATGGGAAAAAGTTATTTTATTCATATTGAAAGTATAACTCAGAAACATAGTTCAAGAACACATTATGACATCATAATGATATCTCTCTATATCATTGCTTTTGACACTTGCATATTTATACAAAAACAACAAACAAAATCTTATAATTCAAATGGTAAAGAATACCATTGAAAAAATATTCAACCGAATTCAACAAACTAACGGACTTAAGTCCATAACATAAAGCATTAAAGAGTCTCATAGTGAGCTATAAAGTATTTTAACAGAAAATAATAGATAACTTTAAAAACTCGATCCACCATGCAATCCCTAAAATTCCAGTGTGTATTCTTCTGGAGCTTGTCTTCAGCAGTATTGAATTATGTGTTGAATCCACTTGGTTTAGCTTGATGACCGATTGTGCAGAATAACCTGTACAATTAGAAACTAAAGCATTATGTTGGTGTGGGTTAGCTTATTTCAATTAATTTTAGAAAATAAAGATTATACATGTTTTCACAAATAGCAAGCAATTACTAATCCTAAAGACAATTAATTGGCAAGATAAAGGTGATTGGAAGATATGAGGAAGGGTATTTAGTTCATTATATTGATGAGGTTATTTTTACCTCAGGATTTTTCCCCTTCCTAAGCTTGAGCAGTTCCTCCTGCTCTTTGTTTTGCCCCCTTTCCTGAATTTCCCTAGTTTCTTTCCAACTCTTCATACTTTGCACCATATAAAGCATCTGCTTCCATGTCCAGATCCTCAGGTTCTATTAGAAAACCTTGATGGAGCTCAACCCTTGCTATCCATCTTTCAAAAATTTTAGAGCTCTGATCTGTGGTAATATGTATTACATGGGGTGGTGAAAGAAGTAGTGGGGGTCTATATCTCATTCCAATCCAATCAATTTTTAGTTGTTGTAAGATACTAGCCAGGGCTTCTTCTCTTCTATAGGACCACTTAATGTTAATAGGTGAAATCACCTCTCTTCTCTTAAGATGCATGGGAAGAGGAGTATATCTCTCTTCACATGTATGCCAAGCTCTCCATATCATTTTTGGTCCTTGATCTTCAAAATGCTTAAAGAATAGTTGAAGGTTATTGTTGTATTTACTGTTCATAGTTTCTTTAATCTTAATATGAGCAAGAACTGTGCTTTGAAAGAAAAAGGCTTCCTGTGAGGATACCTCATTTGTAGTCCAACAGTTCTCTCTGCCTATTAATATTTCCTTGTCCATTTCTGCCATTGGATTTGATTATGCATGGTGGATAGAAATGACCTCAATTGAACTTCATCAACAAAGAAATTGACATAAAAATCTATATATCTTTCTAAGAACAAATTATGAACAAATAATTCACATAACAAGTCTTGCTGATCAGGAGTTGATTTTGTAAATATTTTGAAAAATTCTTTGTCATCAGGATCATGTAGCTGGTTGTTGTAAATTCTGAGTAATTTCCATCTCACGAGTTGCTCATTGAGAAACATATAATATAGCCTAGATGGTCTTCTACAAGCCAACAATAATTCACCTATTTGACAAGCATCTTGTTTAGCTCTAGATACACCCTGTCAAATGATTCTTTTAATAGAACTAACTCCTTTTTCAACCTGGAATTTTCAAAATTTACCTCCCTCAAATAATAGCATCTTTCCATCAATTGCATTAGTAATGGAGGTATACTGACTTGGAATAATTCCCTTACAATTGGTTCAGTTTGTTTTCCTTTAGACTCCATGATAGGCTTGGCATCACTTTCTTGCAAATCCTATTCTAATTCAACAATTTTGCTCAAAGAGGAATTAAGTTCAGTTTTATGTTTGTTCCTTTCTTCCTCAAAAGCAGTAAACATTTGCATAAAATTGTTTGTTAAACTATTAATTTGTTTATATTTTTTAGATATATTAGTCACATACTTTTTTTTCTTCATCATTCCTCTGCTAAATTTGAAATTATAATTGTTCAATGATCTTGTCTTTCTATTCCATTTGCATTTTCAAATTCACAATTTCTTGATCTCTTTTCCTTATAATTGCAGTATGTGCCTTTATTTCCTCTTGTTGTTGGTTGATTTGTTCCTCATTTCCTTGCAACTAGCATCTTAATTCAACAATTTCTATTTTTAATTTTTCTAATTCAACTCCCCTCTGGACAGATTCCTCATCCCCTATATTAATAGAAAATGGTAGATTGGGGATTTTCATATTATCATTAATTACATCTCCCTCAGTACTAAGTACATTTCCTTTGTTAGACACATCAAGTGAACCTTGCTCAACAATTCTATCAATTAAGGGGGACAATTGTCCCATAGGATCATCCTGAATCTCCATATAATGTGGTGATTGTACCCTTTCCTCTTCTTGTCCTATTGGAGATGGCATATTCTCCTCTTCAACCCTAGGATATTGACTATCCTGTTTCTCACTTTCTCTTGTTTCCATCTCACCAAGCTGATTATCAGTTTCCAATGTTTGTGCTTTAGTCCTAGGCTTCTTCTTTTTAGAGGTACTCAATGTATCATAAGCCATAGTGCTACGCCCTTAATATTAGTGTACATCGGGTTATGAATAGTCGGCTTGTGGCTATCTTAACTCTCTATTAAGTCATATTATCATTAGTATATTGTTATTTAGTTGTTTAGGTCGGCCTAGGTGATATCCTTGGCATAAATAGGTATATATAGGAGGTTGTGAGTCTTATTTCATCATCAAGTTGTGAAGTGTGTTCTCATTAGAGATATTTGGAGGTTTTCCCCCTCGAAGTGGCTTGTTATTATCAGTTATTATCAAGTATTTGCAGCATATTTCATATCATATTCTTCTATTGTGTAAGTTATTTCATAACAAGTGGTATCAGAGCATGATCTTGGCACCATAGAGGCAAGGTTTTTCTCAATTTTGGAGGCGATTTTGGGAAGAGCATATCTTTCAGATTTTGGAATTTTTTTTTTCTGATTTTTAAAAGGTTTTTGAAGAACATATTGAAGAAGCTACAGTCCAGATTTTAGAATAATTGGAGCAGAATTAAGCGAATTATTGCAGAATTAGGGTTTCTACACTATTTTTTTGGAATCTATATATCTCGCACATCTTGTTGAATAGGAGTCTGATTTTTATTGGGTTTTTGAAGACATACTAAAGGATATTACAGTAAAAATTTGAGAGAATTTAAGTTTCATTTGTGTGATTTATTTAAACATTAGTGGTTTCCATCATGACAGGGCCTGCAACAAGGGGTAAAAAGAATGTCGTCACTCCGGGGAAGACTCCTGATAAGGATGGTGAAAAAATCAAGGATGTTACTCACAATGAAGGAATCAATAAGGTCAAGGAAGACATTTCCTCACTGAAGATGGCGATGTGTGACCTAAGAGGAGATATATGGACCTACGAAACATGTTGAGCGCCTTTATGAATAAACCAAGAAAGGAGGTCTCAGCGCCCAAGAACATCAAATGAAGAAGAAGAAGAAGAAGAAGAAGAAGAAGAAGAAGAAGAAGAAGAAGAAGAAGAAAAAGAAGAAGAATAAGAAGAAGAAGAAAAAGAAGAAGAAGAAGAAGAAGCGGAAGAAGAAGAAGAGGAAGAAGAAGAAGAAGAAGAAGAAAAAGAAGAAGAAGAAGAGGAAGAAGAGGAAGAAGAAGAAGAAGAAGAGGCATATGCAGAAGTAGAAGAAGCAACAACAGAAGAAGAAGAAGCAAAAGACCAATAGAAGAAGAAGAAGCAGAAGAAGGCAATGAAGAAGAAGTGAAAGAAGAAGTTCCTAATCAAGCTATTCAACCAATGCAAGGGTACCATATATTATTCCTCACCTCTTACTCTATGACACATCAAAAGGTTCAGGTAAAGTTAGAACACATTCATCGCATCAAGAGCTTGATGTAAAGGGAAGACACATCTTGGAGCTGAAGTTAATTTTCCAGACACGCATGAAGAAGCTGGTGACATCAACAATTCCAAGTTACCTCATTACAAGGAAATATTTTCTAATTGAAGATGCTACATGGGAGGATGAGGAGTTCATTCAAAAGAATCCAAACTTGATTAGCATTGAGGACAATGCTTCTTTGAAGAAGGGGGGCATGCTACGCCCTTAATATTAGTGTACATCGGGTTATGAATAGTCGGCTTGTGGCTATCTTAACTCTCTATTAAGTCATATTATCATTAGTATATTGTTATTTAGTTGTTTAGGTCGGCCTAAGTCTTATATAGGTGTGTCTAAGTCGGCCTAGGTGATATCCTTGGCATAAATAGGTATATATAGGAGGTTGTGAGTCTTATTTCATCATCAAGTTGTGAAGTGTGTTCTCATTAGGGATATTTGGAGGTTTTCCCCCTTGAAGTGGCCTATTATTCTTAGTTATTATCAAGTATTTGCAGCATATTTTATATCATATTCTTCTATTGTGCAAGTTATTTCATAACAAGTGGTATCAGAGCATGATCTTGGCACCATAGAGGCAAGGTTTTTCTCAATTTTGGAGGCGATTTTGGGAAGAGCATATCTTTCAGATTTTGGCAAATTCTTTTCTAATTTTTAAATTTTTTTTGAAGAACATATTGAAGAAGATACGGTCCAAATTTTAGAATAATTGGAGCAAAATTAAGCGAATTATTGCAGAATTAGGGTTTCTACACTATTTTGATACAAGAAGTTTGTTTAAACAACTGAATTGTAGAAGGAAGAGAATATAATTTTGATACAACCAATGGGAGAGTAATTAATTGTCTTAATTGAGCTTTACTGCATGATCATAATGATTTCACATGGGAAATTACGTAAATATTATTGTACTTCAAGCAATCACGCAATGACATAGTTTATTTGGAAAGGGAATGGCTCGTGCCAATTAATTAATATTTATTCAAACTAATTACCTACTTTAAGAAAAAATGTATGTACCTTACGTCCTGTCATTAAATTGAACATCACTTACCTTTTGCTGAAGTAGCAGGATAGTTGCATGATTTGGCAAGGGTGGCAGAAAATTTATTATGACGTGGATGGGACAACTAATCAATGACAAATTTTATTATGATGAAAAAGTTCTCATAAGAATTTTCATTTATTATGAAAGGATATGATAATATAGGGCGAAATGACAATGTAGGGCTTTGATTCCAAGGTGATGACAAAATTTGAATAATGGGCATGTGTAGAACTTTGGAAAAATCAAAACATTGAAAAAGGAAAATAATTCACAAAAATTTGGGCATCGCTGAAAGATGCAGCTAGGGTGAAGGATGAAAAGTTCTGGAACAAGCTTAAAGATGCACCCAGAGTGAAAAAGTGAAATGGAAAAGTTTTGGAGCATCACAAAATGCAACAACGAAGTTTTTGGAGCATTGTTGAGAGATGTAGCTAGAGCAACAACCAAAAATTTCTGGAGCATTGTTGAAAGATGCAGCCGGAGCAGCAACAAAACAAGTTTTGAAGCATCGCCAAAAGATGCCGCTAGAAAAAGGAAGAAAAATATAGGACTTTGGAATTTGAATTTTTGAAGCATTGTTTGAGAGATGAACTAGAATGTAGGAACAAAACAAGGAATGAAACAAGGAATGAAACAAGTCAGTTGTGCAAGTTTTGGAGTATAGCAGTAGATGATCCAACAAGTTCTGGAGCACCGCAACAACCGAGCCAACAAGTTCTGAAGCACCGTAGCAAGATGCACTAGAATTTGTGTTTGATGAAAAATGAAGCCCTGCAAAATGTAAATGGAATTTATCCAAGTCCAAAAGATGAATTTGAAAGAAATGCTCTAAAATAAAGTAAATTCATACACATGCATTTTTTTAGACGTGATAGGAAAAATAAAAACTATATTGATTCTGCCGTAGCAGATTCAATGCATTGGATTTCTCCTTGCATTTCTACCATTTTTGTAAATTCCTCCTTATTAACTAGCTTATGGTAGATACATAATTGATGACTATTGACTAGGAGAGTTCGGGCATCACCATCAATGGGCTTGAACTATACCGCAGCATTTGAAAATACCTCAGAAATTTCATAATGGCCGAGCCAATGAGTTCTGAGTTTTCCTTGGTGATCTTTGTATCTGGAATCGAATAATAGCGCCCAATCCCCATTATGGATCTCTCTCTCCTTTATATGCTTGTCATGCTATACTTTGCATTGTTATTGCACCAGCTCAGTTTGATAGAGGACATCCAAACGAAGCTCATCCAACTCACTAAGCTATAAGAATTTCTTGACCTGGGCTCGTTTAAGATCTAAACCTAATTCCATGGCTATCCTAAGAGTTTGGAGTTAAAATTCAATGGGTAAGAGAGGTTTCTTCCCAAAAACTAACTCGTATGGACTAAAATCAGTAGTTGATTTCCATGTGGTGTTATAAGCCCAAACGACTTCAGGTAGTTTTCTAGCCCAATCTTTCCTTCCTGATGAAACTATTTTTGTTAGAATGTTTTCTATCTCCCTATTAGTGACTTCCACCTGACCGTTTGCTTAAGGGTGATAGGGTGATGACTTCTTATGGCTTACCAGGAAATGATCGGTGAAGGTTAACAAAACCTTAGACATAAAATGGGGACCTTGATTTGTGACAATTGTCCTAGGGGCTCCAAATTTTAGGAAAAAATTATTGTACAAGAAATCAACTACTTGTTCCTCCCTAGCAACTTGTAGAGCTTGAAATTCTACCCACTTAGTCAGATAGTCAGTATAGACCAGAATGTACTCCTTTCCTTGTGAAGGAGAGTCTATAGGACCGATAAAATCCAATCCCCATTTTTCAAATGGTTCAAGGACTACCTGAGCTTGCAGGGGCATTTCATTAGATGCAGTTGGTCTCCTTATCCTTTGGCATTCATCTTGACATCCCTATGCATAGAAGGTTAGTAATATCTTGCACCTAAAATCTTATGGGATGTCCTCTTAGCAGAATAATGCCCTCCATAAGGATCATCATGGCAAGCTCTAAGGATACTATAGGTCTCATCTTCCCTAACACAATGTCATAGAACCATATCAGGCCCGCATCAAAATAGGATACCATTAATCGATTTGAAAGGGGCACTTTCCCTAACAAGTAGTTGATTTCACAACTGGAAATAATGTGAGCATATTTTTGTTCCAATCAGATGAAGAAAATGAAATGCCATTTTTACTGTACCAAAGAGTTGATCTAAAATTTGAAGATGGATTTCATTACATTGTTGGTTCATATGAAACAAAAACTTTTCATAAGGAAATAATTGATAGGGGACCACGTGTTTTCCAACATTGCAAATATTGTGAGCATTTTTTTGTTCCAATTAAATGGAGAAAGTGAAATGAAATTTTTATTGTTTCAAAGATTTGTTCTAAAATTTGAAGGTGGAATTCATTACATATTTGGTGCAAATGAAACAAAAACTTTGCATAAGGAAATAACTGAGAAGGGATAGTGTGTTTTTCAATATTGCAAATAATGTGAGAATTTTTTCATTCCAATCAAATGAATAAAGTGATATACCATTTTTACCGTACAAAAGAGCTGTTCTAAAATTTGAAGGTGGACATCATTACATTCTTGGTGCATATGAAAAATAAAAATCATAAGGAAATAATTGACAGGGGACAGTGTGTTTTGCAACATTGTAAATAATGTGAGCATTTTTTGTTCCAATCATATGAAGAAAGTGAAATTCCATTTTCACTATACCAAAGAGTTGTTTTAAAATTTTAAGGTGGACTTCATTACATTGTTGGTGCATAAGAAACAAAAAAATTTATAAGGAAATAACTAATAGGGGACAGTGTGTTTTCCAGCACTACAAATAAAGTGAGCATTTATTTGTTCCAATCAAATGAAGAAAGTGAAACTCCATTTTTATTGTACTAAAGAGTTCTAAAATTTGAAGGTGGATTTAATTACATTGTTGGTGTGTATGAAACAAAAAAAAATCATAAGGAAATGACTAATAGGGGACACTGTGTTCTCCAACACTACAAATAATGTGAGTTTTTTTTTGTTCCAATTAGATGAAGAAAATGAAATGCCATTTTTACTATACCAAATAGTTGTTCTAAATTTTTAAGGTAGATTTCATTACTTTTTTTGTGCCTACGAAACAAAAAAATTTCATAGGGAAATAATTGACAGTGGATAGTGTGTTTTCCAACAGTGCAAATAATGTGAGAATTTTTTTATTTCAATCATATGAGGAAAGTGAAATGCTATTTTTACTATACCAAAGAATTTTTCTAATATTTGAAGGTGGACTTCATTACATTCTTGGTGCATATGAAACAAAATCTTTTCATAAGGAAATAATTGATAGGAGATAGTGTGTAACTTTCCAACACTGAAAATAATGTGACCACATTGTTTTTGGTCCAATTAGATGAAGAAAGTGAAATGCCATTTTTATTGTACCAAAGAGTTGTTTTAAAATTTGAAGGTTGAATTCATTACATTCTTGGTGCATATGAAACATAAACTTTTCATAAGGAAATAACAAATAGGGGATAGTGTGTTTTCCAGCACTACAAATAATGTGAGCATTTTTTGTTCCAATCACATGAAGAAAGTGAAATGCCATTTTTATTGTACCAAAGAGTTCTTCTAAAATTTTAAGGTGGACTTCATTACAATGTTGGTGCATACAAAACAACAACTTTTCATAAGGACATAATTGATAAGGGATAGTGTATTTTCAAACATTTTGCAAATAGTGTTAGCATTTTTTTTCCAATTAGATGAAGAAAGTGAAATGCCATTTTTATTGTACAAAAGGGTTGTTCTAAAATTGGAAGGTGGAATTCATTGCATTCTTGGTGTGTACAAAACAAAAACTTTTGACAAGAAAATAATTGATAGGGGATAGTTGTTGTATGAATAAGACAACCTAGAGGGGGGGTGAATCAGTTGTAGCAAAATTAAAACTTCAAAACCCTCAACAGTAATCAGATCCACATGCATTCATTAAACCCTTATTTTGGTAAGGGTATGTGCAAGATCATGGGGGTCCAAAAAGTGGCAATGGGAAAAAGATGTTTTTAACATGTCCAAAAATGCAAAATTCACACCTTTGACTTTTTGTAGGCTTGGATACAATATCCATTTTGGAAAGCGGGAACCCTTTTGAAATGGATATCCATTTTGAAAACCTAAAAAACTCTCTTTATTAAAATGGGCATTGTGATAGGGGAATATAATCGTTAAAAAGATGAGCAAGAAAATAAAGAGAGTGCAAATAACAACTAAAAACACCATACACTTCAAGATTGGGAAAATGATGAACTTAACAACATAAAAATGGAACCTTTTACCTTGTATAGTTGTTCTTTAGTTGGCCCTTCGATTGTAGATGAGATGTATGCTCCTTGATGGCAAGTAGATGCAAGATGTGAAGTGTGAGATGCAAGATAGTTGGACAAAATGGATGCAAATGGCTAAGTGTAGATTGAGAAATAAAATTGCAAGAGTTTGGCTAGCAAAATGATCTCCCCCCAAATGAGAGAAAAGAGGGGGTATTTATAGGAATTTTGAGAATTCCAAGAAGAAATGGATGGTTGAGATTGATCCCAACATGGCCAAGATGTAGGGCTATGGTGAGTTGAGAACTCACAAGCCCTCACATCTTGACATGTGGCAAGGGGAGAGGCTTAAGAAAGATGAGGTGGACATGAGGTGTAAGAGAAGTACATGACATGGATTTACTTCAAAGGACCATAGGGATTTGGTCAAGATATCCTCATAAAGGATGTCCTTGTCCCATGTGGGTGAGAGGACATGTGAGGAATTAAAATTTCCTCAAATATCCTTATGGGGAGAGGGGAAAGAATAAAGAATAAAGAGATGACATGTGGGAAGAAGTGAAGGAATTAAATATTCCTTGAAAGATGAGAGTGGAATTGAAAATTCCTCAAAGGACTTTGGGAAGACAAATAATTAAAAATTCCTTGGGGGATGGGAAGAGTTGACTAAAGGGGGTGATTAGACAAGTTGATGTAGGGTTAGAGGAAGGTTAGGTGGCTAAGAGAGATTAGAGGCCAACTTGCAAAAGTTGGAGGATGTGACACATCCTAATCAAGGATTAGGCATGTGCACATCCCTAATGATGCGATTAGAAGATGGATTAGGATAAGGTAAAAATGATGGAGGATGTGACCTATGAGGAATTAAATAAATGTGATATTTATTTAATTCATTTGATGAAAAGGGGAAGGTATTTATTATTTAACTAGATACCTTAGGGATTAGAAGGGATTTAGAGGGATTAATTAAATAATAGTGATATTACTTAATTAATGCGGATAAAGGGATGCTTAGATGAAAGGGGATAAATTTGGATAAATCAAGTGTCCAGATTTAGGTGTCTACAGGCATAAATTTTGCATTTCTTATTGAAATTTTGACTTTTTATAGGTGTTGGAAAGGTGATTGAGAGCTCCACGCAATGGACTAGGTGGTTTTCCTATATAATTCACCAAAAAATAATTATAATCATTTGAACTCCATATTTAATTTTTGAAACATCAAATGCTCACTAATTTCACATGCAAAGTCTTTTTTCATGTTTTTTTTGTAACACTCATCTCAAAATACTTGAAACATTAGAAAAATTAATGAATAATGAAATATTTATATTTTTTGTAGCAAGGATATAAAAAAATCTTCATAAATCATCATATCTCTCTATCCCTTTCTCTACCTTTCTCTATATCACTATGTCTCCCCTTAAGCTCTAGACCTATCCCTTCCTCCTTTCTTCTCTCTTTATCCCTTTTTATACATATCTTTCTCACTCTCTCTCCTTGAGTTTTAGACATATCTCTCTACCTCTCTCTCCATCCTTCTCTTTCTCTCTCTCACTCCTCTCTCTCTCAAGTCCCTTCCACTCCATCTCCCTCTATCTCTTTATCTCTCTCTCTCTCTCTCTCCCTACCTTTGAAGTATCTCTTCCTCTTAACTCTCTCTCTCTCCCTCTTAGGTATCTATCTCAATTATTTCTCACTTCCTCTCTCCCTCTTAGGTCTCTCTCTCTCAAGTCTCTCCCACTCCATCTCTCTCTTTGTTCTCTCTCACTCCCTCTCTCTCAAAATGTATCACTCACACTCACACTCCCTCCCTCTCAAGTCTTTCTCTCCCACCCTCTCTCTCCTTTTCTCCCTCACAAGTCTCTCTCCCTCCCTCTATCTCCCTCTCTCCATCTCAAGTCTCTCTCTCACTCTCTCTCTCTCTCCTTCCCTCTATATCTCTCTCCCTCTCAAGTATCTCTCTCCCTATCTTTCTCACTCTCCATTTTCCTCTCAGGTCTCTCTTCATGGTCCCTACCACCCCCTCTCCATCTCCCTCTCCCTCTCACTTTTTCTCTCCCTCTCTCCCTCTCTCTCTCTCCATCCATTCAAAATATCTCTCCCTCTTAGGTCCCCCTCTCTCTCTATCTCCCTCTCTCACTCTCAAGCCCCTCACACTCCCACT